>JAQMCX010000027.1:4372819-4596380 GCA_029814765.1 Acanthurus leucopareius
CCCCCCCCCCCCCCCCCCCCCCCCCCCCCCCCCCCCCCCCCCCCCCCCCCCCCCCCCCCCCCCCCCCCCCCCGCTTGAGCAACAGACATAGAGTAAGAGGCAGAAAGACACGAAGGTCTTAATTGGGGTCTCTTCTATTTTACCTACCCACAGGTTGGCCCCGCCTCCATTAGTTAGCTCTTTACTGGCTGTGTTTGACACTTTTAAAACAACTGATCATTGTTATTGGGTAAAAATAATGTGATACATCTTCTGGGATTAATCACCCAATTTTTTGGGGGAATAGCTGATGACTACTTAAAAGAAGCATTTGTGAATGCCTTGTTTACACACACACACACACACACACACACACACACACACACAAACAAACACACACACACTCCTCTGACTGGCCCCTTCAATGTCTGACTGTAGATTTCTACCTTAATCAATACTGGCTGCCCTCTAGTAATCCATCAATGTCACAAAGGCATGTGGGGCCAGGCTGGTGATTTTCTTTCTGCTTCATAAGTCATATCATCACATCAGCAGTGGATACTGTGCAGCGAAACTTATATTATTCAAGGCCCTTCTCAACAGTGAGCTGACAGAGGGACATATAGTGGATATAGGTGATTGTTAAGTGGGTGGATTTTTCAATATGTGTGTGACGGGCCTGCACATTATGTCTGCATACACTTTAACTGCATCTTCAACATTTTATTTTCTAAATATAGACAAAAATGCAAATTCTTAAGAGAAGGACTGTATTGCCTCCCTGCTGTTTTTCATTCTGCTCGCCATGCAGCTGCACAACTGGTTCGTTTCTACATATTTTGAGCAACTTACCCTTTAAAAAGGTCTCCTTGTACTGAAGAGTTCATTAAAAACATATGGAAGGAAAACTTAGATAGAAATGCTCTCTACACAGATAAGAAAAAGACACAATTAACCGCCTGCAACAAGTTCTGTTGTATTATTGTCTGAGGAAGCATTGTTAGATATTTATGATAGACAGATAACAACTGGACAATATCTGACACGTTTAAAGCAGTTTAATGTGATGAGAGTGGAAGCATAATTTCTTTATGAATTATCTCTTTGTGGTAATTGGGCTTTTTCTGTTCATGAGTGAGTGAGTGTGTGTGTGTGTGTGTGTGTGTGTGTATATGGGAGTGTGTGTAACAGACGGGGAAAAAATAAAGAAGAGAGGGAGAGAGAGAGGGGGAGATAAGCAGAATTCACCCTGCTGCCCTCAGCAATCCAACTTATCATCATCAGCACTGTTAATGATGGAGCTCACAGGCATGGGGCTTTAAAACTCACAAACACAACACACACACACACACACCTAATAGCACGCGCAAACAAAAATAGGCATTCATAAAGGTACAAGGAAAGAGTCTGGGGAGAAAAACAGTCCCAGCCCGTTCAGTGCTATCACAGGTTTACTGTTTCAGCAGCTGGTTGTGGCAGGGTTCCGCTCTGAGTGCTGAGCTGCACAAACAAAGCAGAGGAAGTTGATCTCCTTCACCTCCTCCACACTATCTGTCATCCCATGCCACTTCATCATTTTCTTTTCATGATATCTTTCCCCTTTGATCTTTGCTGAGTAGAATTTTGAACCAACCAAACCTCTCATGTGGACGGATTAATCACAATTGCGCATCTTATTTTCATTTAGAAACATATTTCAGTGCTTCATGTTGCTTTAAAAGGTACTTTTTGAAACTTGACCATGATGACATGTTAAAGTTGTGTCTCCCACTTCTCACCTCCCACTGGTTCTGCTGTGAATGGCTCTTGAGCTGGATCAGCCAATCCTGTTGGCCGTCACACACGGCGCAGTGGTGCATGGTGATGATGACAGGCCGAGTCAATAAGGCCCCAGGGGGCCCGCAGCTCACCACTGGGCCCAGCACTGTCTGGCCATCGTCCACCGAGGGCCTGCAGGTGTAAAGAGAAAAGCACACATACACACACACACACACACACACATGCTGTTAAGTGGCAAAGTGACAGCAGTCTCGGTGTGTGGGTGACGTAGGGGGGAGTTGACAGGGGTAAACACAGCTCTGGGGCATTAATGTGGCAGGCAGCACTGTGTACCTCATATTGTCCTTCCTCTGAACCGTCACATACATCTCGTAGACTCTGCCCTGAGGAATGGCCCCCGCTGGAATAAGCAGACTCACCCCTGGGGAGCAAAGAATAAACAGACAGACACAGAAACAAACAGGAACATGGCAGAGTTGTGAGTCGTCAGGTAGAACAGAGGAGTCTATTCAAGTATTCATGCTGTCATTGGCTGCCAAGAAAGTGTTGAATGGTCTCTTTTGTTAAATATAAATACAATGAGAGCACAGACGAGGACATTTGTATAACATGTGTTTTACAAGGTGGATCTCAGGTACAAAAGAAGACAGTATGACATAGACAGTATGAATACAACAAAGGTTCTAAATGTCCTTCCTTTCCCATACACATGTAAAATATTGATCGTTTTCCTTTAATGGATATATTTCAATACATTATTGCCATTTCTCGACTGGTAAAGAGAAGTTAAAGCTGGAGCTTTTTGCTGCAAGATTGTTGTGGCCTGATTCATGATGAGGTATTATATCTAAAGAAAAGTCAGTTTCATCTTTTTCAACTTTGTTATATGACTCTTGTTTGGCAAAGAAATTTCCAGAGGTGGACCAGATCTTTCTTTTTGAAAGTCTAAAGTCTTTGGTCTTTGCACTCAACTTAAATTGTCGAAGTTGGAAGTCTTTTTTTGTTGACCACCAAAAATAGCTTGTATGGATTTTTTTTAATGAAATGAGGGGAAATTAATTTATTGATGGCAACTTTTTCAATTACACACCATTTAATCTTTAGGCTTGAGGGAGGTGTAACGATCTCTCTAGGTCAGGAGGGTAAAGTCCGTGTGAAGTCACAGGTAACTGATGTTACAGTCCAAGTCAGGTCAAAAAGTCATTTCTGAGTTCTTCATGTCAAATAATAAGTCTAATTTGTGACTCAAGTTTGACATGAGTCAAAGCTGTGTGACCCGTGTCCACACTCCTGTAATTTAGACTTCAAGTATGAGTATAAGGAGGTGGGAAATGAGTCTGTAAGTATGGCTGCACAAAGGCAAGGAAAAAAAAGAGAATCACATTTAAAGAATTTTTTCATTATTCTGCTGATGGCAACTAGTGTCAAGGTGCCTTATCTTCCTCTTACTTACGACAAAATGAGAATGAAAAGTAACAGAAATGATCCAATCTGTGGTGTGTTATTTACATGATCTCATCATATGTATATTTTAAGATGATATTTTCACTTTTAAATATCATATATATCAACCATACCGTTATCCGGTCAACAACTCAACTTTAAGTCCCTGTTAAATGTGGTAATTATTTTTCTTAGTATGTAATACTCACAGCTCCTCCCAGCCTCACATATTAAAACTATGCCCCTTTACAGCTTTCTCGCATGGCATCAGGAAATGATGTGACATTTCATTTCAAAAATCAATGATCTCTCTTCTCTTCATAACATTCTCATATTGCTGCAGCCAGCATGATTTACATTTTTCCATCTCAGATTGATTTGAAATGATGTCCTGTCCAATGTGTTTTTTAGGACCCAACCCCTCAAATTCCCTCATGCACACACATGCAAACGCACACACACACTCACTCACACACACACACACACTTCTTTTCTCTCTCTCTCTCTCTCTCTCTCTCTCTCTCTCTCTCTCTGGAGGGGGTTTCTCAGACAGCTCATTGATTTCCCATGTCCTTGTACTGAACTTTTCAAAAGGTGACAGACAGCTTCTCTTGCTAGCTAGCAAGGCAATCACAACTCTGCCACGGGGACGTCTCGCACACTGCCACTCTCCCTCACAGCAAAGCTTCAAAGAGATGGGATATGCATTTTAAGATGCAAAATACCAAACAGCCACACTGACAGCGCCACAAAATATTTCATTACCCAGACACACGAACAGATCAAATATCAAATGTGCTCTTTCCTCTCCCTCTGCCCATGAAACATGATGAGGTGGCTGAACGCAACCAGCGGCTGAGAACATTTTTACAGGAATCCGAGCGAAAAAAGAAAAAAACTTAAGAAACTCGAGAAGTCGGTGTATCCTTTTAATGTCGCTGCTAGTTTGTCCGAGCTCGTCAATACGCATCTGTGGTATGTTGCAAACAGCCCACATGTGTTTGAAGTGAGGACAGCGCGGCTAATGTAAGCTGCCTGAAACAGTACGCCTTTACATCAGTACTTCCAGCGCACCTTTTGGTATTCATCAACCCCTGTCACACTCACTACACTGATGGGTTGCATATGGTTTAGCATGTTATTTTAAAGCCATGTGTGTTGTGTGTGTGTTAAAGTTAGCCTGCAAAGAGGTAAGATAAGGTATTATAACACAATTTACACTGAAGTTCCTTCTATGTGTAATGGTAAATTTGATGAGCTTCAGTATTCCCATTTCTCCATTATTTACTGACTGGTGAGGCAAGTCTATAAAGAGACTTTTTACTGCACCACAAATTAGTCATAATGTGACTTAATCTTGGCAGTGTGATATGACACAAAACTCCTTGTGCATGTTCTGTGTTAAGGTGGACTTTCACTTTAAAGGACTCATTAAGATCATTACTGACTTACTGAGATGTCAACATGTTTCCTGTTGAAACTGGTCCGTTAGGAGTTAATCCTAATTATAAAGCTACAGCTAGCATCTGACTATCTTAGCTTAGCATAAAGACTGAATACAGAGTGAGGCTATACTATGAGGCTGCTGAGATTGGTGAAAAAATTAGTCTGAAGTTTCAAATAGTGCCCACACAATATTGAATTCTCGTGGCCAATGTTGACACAGATGTAAGGGACTTAAAAAATGTTAAATATATCGGCCCATATAAAGACTGGAAGCAGAATATTTTACAATTAAACAATAATTCTTTACCAAACAATACTTGTTGTTATTGTTGAAAAAAATTGTAAACTAAACTAAAATAGTTCATCTATCAACCCTACCAATTGCTTTGGATGGCTGCCTCCCCTGAGCCAGGCTCTAATCCGTGGTTACTGTCTGTTAGAAGGAACTTTTCCTGTGCTGCTGTTGCAAAGCGCTTGCTTATGTGGGAATTGCAGAGTTTCATTAAATTAATTTATAAACTGTGATCTAGACCTACCTTTAATGTAGAGTGTCTGAAGATAACTTATGTTGTGATTTTGCATCATATTAATAAACTATATTTAAAAAAAATGACTTAAACTTCAGTTTTTCTATATACAAACAGCCCTCTGCTCTAACATACACATACACACAAAAGGATAGTCCATAGAGCATGTGAAAGGAGTGCCACTGAGTAAATGAAAATACACAGCTCCAATCAAAACAGACAAAAGGCAGCTAATGTGTATTGAGATGAACTTTGATAGAATTTGTTGGAATTAGGAGATCTCTCTCTCTCCTGTGAATCAGACCTAATTAATTCCTTTGTAACACAATGCTTATCTATGCATATTTAAATGTGCAACAAATTTCCCCTTGTTAGAAAATATCAATATGCAAAACACACACAATACCTGAGTTGGGCACAATGAGATGCCCCCCCTGGGAGCTGAAGGAGCCCAGCGCGGTGCAGGATGGATCCCTGGTACGGAGCAGCGTCTGGGTCTGAGTGCGACGGCCCATCGTGCTGTCACTGTTATCCAGGAGGCAGTGCGGAAGCTTGGGCGACAGTTTGGAGGAAAATTCTCCTCCCAGGTCATCCTGCGGAGTCACTAAGCCAGAGGAGTTGTACACCTTAATCTTCAGGTTGGGAAGAGGGTCCAGCAGAGGGGAATTGGTCATGGGGATTTTGTCAGCCACATCATGGAGGGCGTAGACGGGGCCGCGGTACATGGCTGCCGCTGAGGTCAGGTCAGGGGGCGCTGTTAGGAGATCAGCTGGAATAGAAGAGAAAGTGACATAAGTAGCAGCAAAAACCTTAAAAGAAGTACTGCAGCCATCATACACTGCCTCCAACTGTGAATGTTGGTAACTTGGAAACAAAATAACCACGTGGAAATAAGGTGGAAGCAGCAATCAGCAAGATAACTGACTGGTGTCACTCATTTGGTTCCCGCTCATTACAAAAGTCCACCTTTAACAGCAAACATTACTCAGTCAGAGAAGTTTAAGGTGCAGCTGTGAATCACAAGTAACAGAGTAACAGATGGCAACACAAACACTCTGTTTACCAGGCAGGTAAAACGATGAATGTTCACTAGCTTCACTGAGTGGGTGGAGAGGCTCCTCCACCTCCTCCACCTCCTCCGCTGCCTCCAAACACAGGATTCATAAATACAACACAAGTCAGTGAAAGTCACAAAAGTTGATAGCTGTAAAAATACTTATTTGGTAGGTATACTCGTATTAGTAACAGTAGTTACTGTGGTTTTAATAATAGTATGCAAATATCGATCATGGTAGGAAATGTATAATTGTTGCATTACTGTTATCATTGAAATATTATTGGAGGTATCATAAGTTATATTTACACATTAAAATGTGTTAAAACAACAAAATCTTTTTTAAATGTTTTGTTGAGTTGTTTACTTTCACTATCCGAAGTCTTTCCGACAATTTTCAAAGAGAAATCAAAAATTTTTTTCATTTTATTGTGTTTCATTTTGCTGTCTGTCGTTAACTCCAAGAGTAACAAAACACTTAAATAGATGACCTCATTTGTGAACATTTCTGACAAAGCCATTCAAACAGACTTAGTCAGATCAATGGCAATGGCGGCTGTTTAACAGTAAAGACAACAACTCAAATGATCTTCACAAAATCATTAAACTACATCTGTTGTTTTTTAATATTTGAAATAAGAAGCCTAAAGTCGTAGAATTGACATAGTGTGTGTTTGAGTTCTGACTTTCATTGTTATGACTCAGCTAAAAGAGTTAAATTGTGTGGTTTGACAAAATAGTTTATTTCCATATAAAAACATTTAGAATTTTGAAATCTAATCACCTGTGTTTGTTTTCGCTGGCTTGGCTGTGGGTCAGCAGTTGTCTCTGATGTGAGTCAGATTTACAAGGACACCAACAGAGAGAGCACATTCAGCGCTAAATACAAGCTGGGCATTTGCTACTTACACGCTTATTAGAGGCATCTTTCCTACTGAATTGTACAGTATTTTAAAACTTATTTTGCCCGTGTCTGCTGCAGGTTTCTCTCACTGTTATTTTCTCTTTCTTCCCCTAGTTTTTCTCTTCCTGCTCCCAAAACCTCCAATCGACTATTTTCAAACAATTGCTCTGATCTGTCTGTTTCCCTGCTGTCTTTTTACCCAGCTCACTGCCACCTGTCCTCATCCCTGCTGTCTTTCTTTCTTTCTTTTTTTTTTTTTATGTCCTGCGTCAGTAGTCCAAATCTAATTACAGCTTAATATGCAACATACAGACTTGCCTTATTATGCCTTAATGAAGGGGCAAAGCTTGGCCTCCCATCACAACGACAAGCATTTTAATAGTTTCATCACCTCGCCCCCGCACAAACACGCTGTCTGCTGCCTGTATCTCTCTCACAGAGCTCCATCTTGCAGTTGAAATGGCACGTTTACGTTGGTGTCGTCACTGACATGTGTGCTCTGAGAGCGGACGAAATCTAACATGTCACGCTGAGTTAATGGTACAGGTTGCTCATGCAAGTGATTCTCCATGCCTGACAACACAGGTGAGTCAACAGGGGACTGAACCTTAACACTTCATTTACATCTGACTGAAATGCATCTGTTGTAAAGTACAGACAGCTGTCAGGTAACATCAAATATTTGGTCCAATTTGTTGTTTTATTTACTTATGCTTTCAGATATTGATTTAAATCATAATTTGGCTAATTTTAGAATACTTTTACAATAGTTTGTTAGCTAAAGGGCTTTTAGAATCAAGATCGCGTTGCTTTGAAAGTCCAGTGTGTTAGATTTAGTGGCATCAAGCAGCTAAGTTCCAAGTTGAATTGAATATCCCCGATCTAACCCCCCCGATCTAAGCATGCAGGGCAACCTATGTTGGCCACGTTAAAGACACATAAAGCAAAGTCCGTTTTTTGAACAAGTGATTAGTTTTCCTGAGTTGCAAACATGGCTGTGCAACACGGTGGAGTCTGTGGAAAAGGACCCGCTCTCTCTGAAGGCATAAAAGGCTCATTTTAAGGACACGAAAACAAGAAGATTCTTATTCTCATGTGATAAAACACCAGTAAAAACATACTTATGAATATTTTATAACACTTCTGCCATTTTCTATAAATAGATCCCCCCCCAAAATCCTACATAGTAAATGTTTAAGTAAGCTGATGTAAAAGTCACATTTTGCTTTCTGTAGGTGATATTAAAGACAGAATGACGTGCTTGAAAACAAAACACGCTCGTACATGCAGGAGAACACACACAAAAACAAACACACAATATTCTAAGGCTCCACCTTTGCGGGCAGTCTTGATGCTGACTGGCTGGAATCCTCCGTTGAGGGCGGAGGTATCGATGATGTCGGAGTCAAAGTCCCGGTGGTTCTTCCTGTAGATGAAGAGCGCCACGACGACAGAGATAACCAGGCACATGATCACTGCTATGACAATACCAACATACAGAGCTACGTCGTCTGTACTGGGGGCCACTGGAGGAGGAGGAGGAGAAGGAGGAAGAGGAGGTGGAGGAGGGAGGGGGACGGTTGAGAAGAGAGACAAAAGACAGAGAGAAAAAAATAGTCTTTTAAGATCTCATAAGTTCACATCAATAGTGTTAAGCTTTGGTTCTCAATATGCAAGAGTTGTGATGAAGCCATTATCAGCAGACTAATATCCTGGTTTAAGATTAAGCCGGATATTAATAACCATCTACTGGGAAATAAAGTATATCTCTTGTCTTCTTTTTTTTTATTGTGGTTAATGCTGGCCTGCTGTGGGAAACAGTCTGGGTGTTGATCAAATAATATAAGAGACTCTTAATTGTCAGAAGTGAAAAAAGAGATAATGATGCGTCTACTGCACCGTAGAGAACTGAGAGAGAGAGAGAGAGAGAGAGAGATGCACAACACCGGACCTTTTACAAAGTCATAGATTAATGTTTCTTCTGAAGCCATACTGTGTTGTGTGTGTGTATGTGAGAGAAGGTTTCTATACCATGCATCATAAAGATAACAAGAAGCCTAAAAAAAAAAATGAAGTTAATGATGAGGAAGTCTGTGCACAACGGCGCAATTAACAAGGACGGCTGCTCCTGTGCAACCCAATGACACACTGTCCTAACAAGCAGGCTCAGAAGTGAGATCAAAAGTCCTGAAGACGGAGATATAGATGTTTTCATCTTCAAATTACGGTGCTCTGTGTTGGAGTTCAGAGTTTGTCTCTGTCTTTGTTCTTACGCACTGAAGATAAGATCTAGACATCGCTTGCATTTCTCAAATTGTCTTTTATCTCTGTCTCCCCTCCCAGAGTCTTTCTGTCCACTTTCCAGCTGGAGAAACCTCTGTGATTAGTAGGCCTGGCATGGATGTAGTGGCTGTTAGAAACACAGACTCAGACAGGCATGTATTACAAATCAGAGCCTTTAATGGATGCCTACTGACAGTCTGAACTCTCTGTAGTGTTTGGTAAAGAATGTCCTTCACTGTCACCAAGTTGACAAATAGGGAGAAACTCTTCTTTTTTTTTGTCAGAGGTAGTAAATGCCAGCAGGCAAGTGTCAGCCTGTATGTGCCCATTGTTCAACATGTGAATACACACCACACGTCAGGGGGGGGGCCTCTAAAAGAGTCAAACGCCAAAGCATACAAATGCATTTTTTATGAGAAAATAAAGTTATTTGGTGAGAGAGAGAAACGTCTGTTGTTAGGGATCATCTTTGAGTATGCAAATTTAGCAGACTGTGCGCCAGTAGATGGCAGCATCAGCCACATATCCACACACACACACAGAGCATTATCAGAGCATGCATGATGGCTGAGGATTTGTGTAAATTAGCCTCATGTGTCTCAGGGATACAGATGGCACTCAATCTGTGTCTCTTGTCTTCTCCTGCACAAAAGGGGAGAAAGGAGAAGAGGGAGAAAAGCAAGAGATGGGAGTGCTTTTCAGACAAATGAAACGCACAAGTTGAGTGTTTTTATCTTATTATCTCACCAATTAAAAGCACATCACTTTTTTTTCACCCCCATATATGACATATTTAAATGATAAGAAGGTTTTGAAATTGAATCAAAACGATTACAGCATTCAACATGTTATCAGTATTGAATTGAGATGAAATTGGGTTTGACCTTCAGCAGGACATTCCCTTTCGCTCGCAGTATAAACACTGTGATGGGAAGAAAAACTGTCTTTTTTCTTTAGATGAACTGAAAGGCTTCTACTTTATTTCCCTCAGTCCTCAGGAAGGACATGAAGGACCTGGCTCTTTCCATTCAGCCTTAACTGAGACATCCCATTAAAGAGGCATGTCAAGATCCATCCTCATCTACGTATGTTAGGCTTAATCCTTTCTCTCACACAGACACAAACAGAAAACAGAGCAGGGAGGCAATGATGAAAGTCTGAAAAATGTCATTTCACTGTGCCTCTTCTGCCAAGCATCTCAGCAAGTTATTTAACATATATCCCCTCAGACGAACTATCTTCCATCCACGCTTTGATGATAAAGGCGGCAACCTGCTAAGTGTACGCATTAAAATGTATCACTTAGATTAATACATCCCTTTGAACATGAGCCATTGTCAGAGACGGAAAAGTACAAGAAATGGAAATGAAAGGGATTATCGAACACTCCATTCTCTGTGAGAACGCGGAGATTTACAGAGGCAGGGTGAGACACAGACGGGAGGGAAAAATATTAAAGACATGCAGAGATAATGACAGCGGGTTAAATTCTTCGCCAGACTCCGTGTCTGAACTGATGGCAAGACAAAGTGTCAGGATGAAGTTCATCAAGAGCAACAGGGTAAAGGGCAGCGTCAGCTCCGAGTTGGGGAGCGGTGACATGACTGTGAACAGGCAGCCGACTTGCAGAAACACTTAACGGGAAAAGACAGAATGGAAATCAAAAGAGGATATGCCCCGAGGTTGTTATCTGAGCAAAAAAAAAAAAAAATCAAAGAAAAAACAAAACAAAAAGCAGAGCAGCAGTATGAAACATCGATTGACATAAAAGAACAATGGCGTTTTATTGTTTCTGTGTTTTATTTGTTAAGTGCAGAAAACACCAGTCGCTGTTTGCAAAAAGACGATATTTTCTAATGATTTTGTTTTGAGACTATGAGTGATCGCAGATTCCTTGTGTAAGACCTGCCAAACAAAGATTAAAGACGAAGACAGACATGAGAATGGGTGAAGAAATAATGCAAAAGAAAAGTGAAAAGGATAAAAAAAAACAAAAAAACAACTCACATGTATTTCCAAAATCACTCTTGTCTTTTGCCTCAGAGGACTTCTGATATAAGGAACCTTGAAGAGAGGAATCATGGATGGAGGGGGGGGGGTGTAAGGGGAGGTAAAGGGGGAGGCGGGGGGAGGGGTTGGACGAGAGAGAGGGATGATGAAAAATCAAATTTAAGCCAACAGAAAAACAAACTCAACAAATGAGACAGCAACAAACTCGTGAGTAGGAGTGATGACACAGGGAAGCGATCTTTCTTGATTTGGCCACTCCTCTCCAGATCCGTGTTATGGAGTATAGAGATAGATGGCAAGAGGAATGATGGGGGTTTGGGGGTTGGGTGGGGGGGCTGGGGGGGGGGGGTGGGGGCACGGCGGTTTCTGTGAGGGAGTGGCGTGATCCATCAACCCTGGCTTAGTGCCTCAGCAGCAGCGGCGGCGGCAGCAGCAGTAGGACTGATGCTGGCAGATGAGGGAGGGGGAATGGAGGGGCTGATAAAGTGTGGACTCGAGCACAGTCAATAGAACCAACAGCCTTGCATCTGTCACTGGAAGGCGGACGGAGAGGATAGCGCACGGGATGAAAGGAACGATTATGTTAGGAAAGCAGGGGATGAAAAAAAGAGGTTGAGGGATGGAGATTTTTTTTGGGAGTGGGGGGAATAGACTCCCAGGAAGATGTTGGGGTTTTTTTTTTGTGGCACCAATTTGGCCTCTGGTTTTGCCTTGTTGTGGCTAGAATGTACAGTATATTGTAGTGGAAGGCGGTGTAGAACAGTAGCCGGGGATAGTGCACACTAGTACACATAATATTCAGTCTCCCTGGGACATCCATAAACAACTATACAAACAATGAGGTTCTTATTGGAGAGCGAGAGAGCCACGGGCAGACAAGTGGACCGACAGGAAAATCAATGGCTTGATAGATGGGGCTGGTGTGTACATGTAATCAGGCAAACCGGGCAGCTGGGGGGAGGGGGGAGGGGGGGAGGTGAGTGTCAGGGTTAGTCTAACTGATGGCCCGTTTGAACCCATCCTGTGGAGTTTCTATTCATCCGTTTGTCCGGTGTACGGCCGGAGTGAAAGTATGCTTTCAGATGGGTGGGCTCCGAAGGAAACCTTGGAGCCCCAGACAGACAAAAGATTATTCTTTCCTGACATCATAGAGGCTGTGTGGGGGGAACGAGAGACAGGAAATCATTGTCTATGTTTCAGCCATTACTTCCTCAAAAACGACAGATTTCCAGACTCAGAGATGGATACGTTTGTCTTGCAAAACTGATGTAATCAGTCGAGGAGACAAAGGTTGATTTTTTTTGCCTCTTGAAGGAGAATCTGTTATCTAGAACTGCTCATTGTACATAAATATATGCATTTACATTTAATCAACACCTTTTCAACACTTATAAATGTAAATATAACAACCTCCTGTTCTTTGGAAGGCTGACATGAACCTTAGAGTCGTGACTTTTTCAGTCTCTGGTGTTAGAAATAAAGCATTCGCCCTTGCTGGAGTAGGCGCTCCCCTTTCTCTGCATCAATATGTCAAGAAAATGTCATGTCTTAGAGCAGGGTTACCAAAGGCTTGGAAAACAACATCAGACCACAGAGGGAGCGCAAAAACAGAGATTCAGTCAGGTCAGCCTCAGTGAACTGTGAAAACTATACTCTTGTGTTGGAGATGGGAAGTTCAATCTGAACAGGCAGAGTGCAACCTCTCCGGATCAATGTGTAGTTGCTTAACTGAGTTACTGCCAAACCCCCAAAACTCCTGGACAGTCTTAATGTGCTAAACAAGCTGCAAAGTAAATTATAACAAAAAACTCTTTCCTTTTTGACTCAGGTCAGCTGTGTTTGGCTGAGAATCACAAGTTCTATTTCCAGCTCTAGTCGTATCATATTCCTGTGCCAAGATTTTCCGCGATGGATTGCAAATTGAAATGATTTAAATAAATTCAAACAACAGAAAATGAGATCAAGCTGCAATGGAATCCAGAGACACGCGTTCGGCCTGAATCGCAGACCTGCACTGGAGGGAGCAGATCAGCGGCGCGAGGTGAGTTCGGATTGCACACAACTTCCATTCCCAATCATATTTGCCATAATGTGAGCTTTTAGATAATGGGGCCGTTCTCCTAAATGCTGGTGGAAATGGTCATTAGCATTGACATAAGTGGCTTCACCCTCTTAGCTTCCAAAAAAATCAATCCCTGAAATGATCCTAAATCCATATCATTACGGCTTTATATTCTTCTGCAAACTGGCCATCAATCTACTGAGAACTAATGCTTCTCAGATAGGCTGAGGGCGTGCGGCGGGGCGGGGCGGGGGAGGTGTGGGGGGTGAACGTATGTTGTGCCGCAGTGGGAAATAAAATAAGATGAATAAGACAAATAAGAGCTGGTTTCCTTGCAGATTGCACCCTGATGTTTCTATACACTGCAGACATACGACCTTGGCTATAAAATCAGCTAATGCATTCCTCCGATGCTAATGTTAAATGAAATCACTGAACACTGAAGTCATACTTTCCTGTCAGTCCTCAGCTCATATGGACACGCAGTGTGGCCTGTGTTTACTTTGGACAGACGCATGCAGATCCATCAGCCAGCTGCATGTAAGGATGCTCACTGACGGCCAGTGTGTGATGTCAGCCGTGGCCTACATTACATCATGTCGACACCGACGCCGCAGGTAGCAGTTTACAACCCCAGGGTGCAGCGAAATCTCAGATCGGTTGCACACGGTGACGACCAGCTGTACCAAATTTTAGACACCCAGAAGCCGAGCCTCTGTTATATTATTAGTGTCACAATCACCATCTGTAGTAGGTTACACACACCATGGAGGCATCTGTGACAGTGTGTGGCTCCAACACCTTCAAAGACGTTTATTGGGGATTTTTTTGTCAAACAAGACGACAGTTTAAGTGAGTTACTGTGCAGTTTTTTTTCCCCCTTCACATCCTCTTTCTCTTGCTATTATTATGGGAACAGAAAAGAGAGGGCAAAGACTGTTTTAAGGGATCAAGTTCATGGCATCAAATGTTGCGCTCAGTAGTTTCTTAATACTGCAAACAATCCTGCGCCGGAGCAACTGCAGCAGGATTCCAATCTGTGGATGTATTATGAAGGAGAGGGAGCAGGATTTTTGGCTCAAATAAATTGCATGGCCTGTTTTTAACTTGCCTGGAAAAAAAAAAGAAAAAAGAAAGAGAAGCAGAAAAACAATTCACTGCCCGCAGAAGAATATCTGGCTGCTCCACAAACTACTTGGCCTTTTTTTTTTTGTTAGCGACACAACATTAAAACCAATAGAAGAATTGTGATTTATGAGAGAGAAATGCTGGTTCATCCTGGAGTTCTTTTGTATACTTGCAAAATCATTGTAAGTGTAGAGTATTATGCACAATAGTTTCCAACACATGTAATTGTCAGCACTTTGTGGCCTCCTGTTTCCTCCCATTGGACCCGAGGAATCCAGGGCTTTTAAGTTAAGGTAGTAATCAAAGCAGTCTGGTAGTTGTGACCCCCCTAACGTAATTACAATATAATCACTTATTATTATTTCAAATTTAACTCCCAGATGCTTAGCCTGTGACAAGGATAATTACTTTGAGTGCCTCCCCATGTGGCCCAGTCGTTTTTTTTTTTAAACATATACTTATATTGGAGCTGACGCAGGAAAAGATGTGCAGAGGTTTCAGCTTTTGTGTCCCTTTTATCCAACAGCTTTTGTGTATTATACATGTGCAAATAATGAGTCTGTGAGTGCAGAGGACAGCACGTAGAGTAGTTTTTAGCATGTCCCATTGTTTATGTATGAGTGAAGTGGAACAGAGTGAGCGAGCGACAGGGCGAGTGTGTTATGTGGCGATGTGAAACACGGCGTGATGATGAGAAGAGAGCAGAGTGAAACTCATGGTCAAAGGGTGAAGAGAAAGTCTTTTTCGGTTGGCAGGTCAGAGAGAGTAGCAGAGGATTAGTCGGGTACTCACTCTGCATGCACAGCCCATCGGTGCAGTTCTTGGACTGGAGCACCATGCCCTCACAGTCCTTCCCCCCGTTTTTGGGTGCTGGAGCGCTGCATTCTCTCCTCCTCCAGTGGGTGCACTCTGTCCCACAGGTGGACCACTTACTCCACTCAGTCCACAGGCCATCCACTACCACACAACAGACAGGAACGGGCCGGGGCAGAGTGAATGAAATGGCAAATGAGAAGATGAAAACAAACAAGCGCATGAGTGGGTGAGCGGGTACGTGATTCGAGACAGTGGGAGACATGTGGGAGAGAGACACACACACACACGTAAGGGTGGAGGCACAAACAGAGCGAAATATGCAAACACAGACTTGTACAGTATCACATTAAATGTATTTTGTTTTTTTTGTTTTTTTTGTGAGCCTACACCCTTCCCACCTGCTGAGCGGGTGTTTTTGTAATTTTTCTGTCCTACCTGGACAAAGAGGATTACATGCCAGCTTCTGGATGCCTTGTCCTTCACAGATGGCGCCCCCGTTGAGCGGGGCGGGGTTGGTGCAGCTGCGGGTGCGTTTCTGGTAACCACGACCACAGCGGCTGTTGCACACTGACCACTCTGTCCATGTGGACCAACCACCGTTCACTGAAATACAAGTTAATGTGATGGAAATTTGACTGTTTGAATGCTAATGTAATTTTCTTTGCACATTAATTAAACATATTAAAATAACATTTAAACTGGCTTCTGATTGTTTTCTTATCAAATGGTAATTTATTTAAGTATTTTCTTTTTTTTTAAAAAAAGATACAAACAGCTTTTAAAAAATTGAAAAATAAACTGTAAAATGCACAAATAGAAGTGAAATATACATGAATCAAAACAGAATGAATCATATCAAAAATACAAATTAAATAAAAACACAGAGAGACTCAGAATAAAACGTTAAACTTGATACATTTGTCTTCAGTGTGACGTGTCAGTTAACTAGAATCCCCTCACTCTTGGACGTCTCTATACATGGCTGTTTGCCCACTGTAAAATGGATATATAGAGTTTTTTGTGTTCTCACCCTAAAGTCTCGGATCGTTACTTTGCCTCGAAGCCAGACAGTAAATTCTGGTCAGATTGCTGCATTTTCCATTCACTGATTCCTCCTAATGCCTCTCTTCCCTCTCTCATCCATCTCTGTCAGCGACTAAATCCAGTGCAGAGTGACACCAGGGCTTGTGGCTGAGAACAAGTCTGTGGCATTTGAGATGGTGGAACCGGGCCCCTTGGAGCCTCCGACTTTCAAATGTGACATGCTTATGAGTGAGGCCCAAAATATTGGACTCCGGGGGTGGACTGCCAAAGCCCCACATTTCTTTACTGTCTACTTTCTTTCCTCTGTGGATTATGGATCTATCTTCTCTCTCCCTCTCTCTCACTGTCTCAATTCCCCCTTTTTTTTCTCTTTTGTTGCTAGCTTGTGCTCCTGTTTCCAGTGTCCTTGTAGCATATTGTTGGACAGGAAACCACTGGGCTAAAAAAACACACTGCCTATACTTTTTCACTTTTTCATCACTAGTGTCTGACACAACTTTCACTTATCTTTTGGGCTTTTCATACTGATTTATAGGTACAGATGTGTGCTTATACATGCAGCCAAACTGTACATAAATGTGCAAGTATCTTATTTTGGTTAAATAAGCAGGGGCTTGTTGTATTCCTCCTTGAGGGTGAGCTGACATCATAGCCATATATTGAAACTAGGATAAATAACTGTCCCTGAAATCTATCACTTTCTTAGATTTACAATTTGTGCATCTACATCATCTCTGCCTTGGTTTCCACTAGCCACAATTTCATCAGTCTACACTAAGAGTTCCTCCCCAGATACAAAATACTCTGCTATGATTGATATTTTGTTTTAACATATTAACATTTTTTCTACATAAAGTGAAAAAAATCCTTCTTCCTCATTGAGAAATTCTGGATCTATCAATCACTGGCCTTGCTCCTTGCCAGTCACCACTGCTTGCGGTGGGTTAGCTGGTGAAAGAGCAGCGTGCAACACGATGGCTAAATTAGCATGAGAGGAAATATTGGAGAGATTAAGGCATAAATATTTGAGCCTCGGTCAGACCTGGACTCAGAAGAGAAGTCTGCTGTGCACCAAAATCAGAGACTAGCAGACATTTGTCAGCTTGTTAGCTTGGACCTAGCAGTGGCTGACACGGTGTTAGCGGTTGTGCTAACTCTCACCCTCTGTACAAGTCTGCTCTGTGTGGGAGGTTTCAGGTTTCTCCACCTGTGACTGGCTTTGAAACTTGTGATATATCAAGTCTAGCTAGTCCTGGGTACATTTGAACCTCTAAATTGGAGAACTAACTGAGAACTCTCCTTTTTAGTAAATGAATGTGAAAACACGTCTCAAGCGAGAAACTGCACAGATAGAAGTCAACACAGTCACGGTCTCTAGAGAACATCGACATTAAAAGACACTTTTCTCAGTGACGGTGTCTTTAAAAGGGTCCTTTTAACTAGAGTAGTTAAACAAAATGAAAAGAATGCTAACCTCATTACACTTCCAACATAATTTGAAACTTGCCCCCGGTGGAAATATTGGTTTCTAGCATTCACTTTTGTCTTGTGTGTGTGTGTGTGTGTGTGTGTGTGTGTGTGTGTGTTCTCATCCACATGCACACAACATCTCTTCATTCAGTCTGAATATGCATCGCCTCCAGCAGGCACTGAAGTTGAACTTTGCTGACGTGCTGTGCAATAACAGTCATGTTAGGTGATGCCAAGGAGACGGTGGGTGAGTCTGTGTGAAACCGCAGCGGGGGTCTCTTTAAGTATGGCTCAGCCACATCAGCGCCGTGCTCAGAGGTTCAGAAAATCATAAATCTTCCAGTCTTTGCACACCTTCCGGCAGGAACAAAAATGAGTGGTTGTTGCACGTCGCAGTAGAGAGAGGGGTTCGCCTTATGCAGAGTGACTTTAAAATGTGCTTTATTTTCAGTTGAGCTCACTTTTTACAGGAATTCACCACTTTTCCTCTCAACTGTGTCTGAATAAGTGATCTCTCATGTGCTATTATGCATATAAGGAGGACGACTTGAGCTGATCAAGAGCTTTATGGCTAAAGTTGGATATCATTGACTGTGTAGCTTAAAGTTAAAATGTTAATTTACCATAGACGATAACCGTGGCGGTGGTGCTGCGCCTCTTGGCCACGATGTTCTTAGCCACACAGGTGTAGTTGGCCGTGTCAGAGAGGCGGGCCTGTTTGATGATCAGGTTGTGGTCGATGGTGATGTAGAAGTTCCTGTCATCCGCTGGATCGATGACCTCCTCGTTCTTGAGCCACTCCACCTGAGAAGAAGTAGAAGAAGAAGAAAAGGGAGAAGAAATAGGGAGCGCGACGTTAAAAAAAAGAGAAAGCTCAGAGACAAAAGCAAAGTAAATCAAACAGACGCTGTATGAGAAGATATAAGACAGGTTGACCTCATTAAATTGAAGAGAAATCACAGCAAAGTGTTTAAACAGCTAGAGTTTTTCTTGTCTCTGCCTAACCTCTCAAATAGCAGCAAGTGCCAGAATTAGAGGCACAACTGTGTATGTCTCTGAGGTCCTGCTACAAAAAGTCAATATCTATCATGCTCTTTTTATTCTCTCCCAAGAACAAAACGCTACAGAAGCAGCAGCATTGCCAGACAGCGGAGAAAAGAAAAACCCTCCACAATTCCTGAAGCTGAAAGGCTCTCTGACCTTTCCTTATGAGTTTCATTCCTCAAAATGATACTGATATTGAACTCCTGGCACCATCACAGAACAGGGGACCATTTAGAGCCTTTATTTGGCTGTAAATCACCAAGATCCTTTTCTCTTCGAGGGGTGTAAAGGTTCGGAAAAGAATAACACGTGCCGCCTCACACTCATCAGTCACTTATGAATCAAAATATTTCCTGGGGTCTCTGGTTTTCTTCAAAAGAAGCAGTCTGGTCATGAGGAGGCCTGGAAAATAACTAACTTCCTGTGTATTGTGCTTTCCAACGAGGAGCAGGGCCTGATAAGAGATAAGACACTAAGGAGTAGTACAGGCGAAGATAAGCGGGATGTTTATAAAGGCTCTTTCTCATGAGAGATAAAGTATCTCAAAAAAAAAAGTGGGGCAATAACCTGATATAAGGCCTGCCAAGACAAAACAGCGTGTGGGCTCACTGTTGATGTTGAATCTCTTGCGAAACAACACAGAAGCGGTATGTGGTAGTGCTGAGATGAACAACACGTTGGCCATTGTTAAAAGACCAGCACTGTTAGAACTTTCTCAAAAAGAAAAAAAAGATGGGCTGATTGTGACCTGCAGTGAGATACACGCATCACCAGCGTCTGCGTTAGCTCGAGATGACAGAAATCAAAGATGCCATCAGCGTCACACCTCGGCACTCTTGCCTTTTCCAGTGGGAAAAACACTGGAGAGGCTAGAAGTACTTTTAATACTTCACTTCACAATTCTTTCACACTTGTCCTCCTCCAACCCCCAACCTCCTCCTTTAAATCAATGCATACAAAGCTTCCACCGTGCAGCTCGTACGAAATTTATCCCCGTGACAACACTTACATCTGAACAAACACTGGATGCAAACTTAATATCAGCCGAGCTTTACAGTAAATGCCTGCAAGCATGATGTCATGTATATTCTCTGCTGATTTGGTGCTTATGAGAGTTTTTCCTCCATAAACGTGTGTTGGCTGAATCAATCTTATGGAGTCAGGAAGGATAGGATTCCCCTCACACGCATGCTGGTGGCTGCAATTAAATAATTCATATGAATGCAATGAAGTGCTGCGTGACATAAGTTGCAATGCAACTGTCTACACGATGCTACAGCGCAGTGTCTCCAAACATAAGGTCATGCTGTGTGCATCCCATATAAAACGGACAAAAAACTTCATGCATACTCATAGAAACTGTATGAGAAATTGAAATATTTACAATACACTCAACAAGTATGATTATTGCATAAAATGTTTCATATGCATATTAAATTCATGATTAATTGTGTTCTTTATCAGAAGTGGAAGTTATAAATATGGATTTTATGGCAGTTCTTGATATTTTTGTAACTTCCGCTGTAGCATTTTGAGTGTCTCTTGCCACACAGAAAGAAAAGCTTGTTGTCATTTTAGCTCTTGATGAATTAATTGCCTTAAGCCATTTAAACACTGAATGAAAACATTGTGAGAAAATTGTCAGGGATTTGACAATTGTCATTCTGCAGAGGTGTCAATTCTCTGGGATTAGTCTGTCTTATTTCTGTGAACTTGCATTGTTGTTAAAAAACAAACTCAGTAGGAATGATGTTAAAAATATTGCTTTAAGTTTAGTTTAAGAAAAGGATTCAGCTTCAGGAATTAATAGCAAAGCATGTGCACATATGATACGCGTATTAATTTAACATTTCATGTACTGATCTATTGAGTTGGCTTTTGTTTTAATTTTACTGCAACTAATCTGTTGTGACATCTGCTGACTCGGCAGTTAGACATCTGCCATGACCTCCACAATTCAAGACCTGGAGGATCTTGAAAATAATTATAATAGTAATAATAACTCACTTAGCTGTGGCTTTTAGTGTGAGTAAAGACATTTTCTTCTTGACATCTCAATAATTTTTTATAAAGGTTCTCTTATTGCATTCACACACAATAATGTAGCTGACCCCTGTCCTTTACATTATTCATGACGAGCAATTACCACTTCATCATTACATCCAGGCTTCAGTGATTACAGTGAGTGCATAAGTGTATTTACTGAATAAGAGTTACGCTGATATTTTTGCGTTTTTGTTCCACAATATCACCATTAGTCTTTAATACTGAATGAAACTGATATATATAACAAACGTAACCAGACAGAAGGACCCTCATGTTTAGAGAACAAAGATTTCACAGTGATCTGATTGCCATTTTGTGTGTCCTTTGTTCCCTGTGGCATGATGAAAAGTGATGGAACACAAGTTCAGTAAAACAAAGAAAGATGATGCAAACAAGAGAAACGGTGGGTTTGGTTGACATGATAAATATTTTGTCTTTTAGGACTCACTTCAGTGTGTGCACAGCGCGGGGCGATGGGAAGTAAAAGGTCTGTTCTTCGAATAGAGATTGACACTGACGTACAGGGAGGTGGTTATCCAATTTTTGCACCAATCACAGTGGCAGCCTCTCCAAACGTGCTGCATTCAGATGTCAAGAGCACTTTTATATGAGAAGGTAATTAAAAATTGAACAAAAGAGCTTTTCAGTGCAGATGGAGAGGTGGGAGGGAGACGCCGGCGACGAGGGATAGAAAGTGGTAGAAACTCATGTCAGATGTGGGAACGTTTGTGTGAGATAGGGAGCTAGAGCGAGCAACAGTTCACCCATCATTTATTCTGTATGGACTATAATTGGGACTCATTAATAAAACCAGAGATCAAAAAAAGGTAAGCTAGTCTCTACACCACCCTTGTGAAAAGATTTCAAATGATCGAAACCCAGCAGAAGACGCCGTCCAACTTTCTCTCATGCCAACACACTCAACCAAGCGCACGAAGATACACAAACCTGCACACCCGTACGAGCACAGCCACACGCTCGCAGCTCGTTAGTGTCTGATTGGCAGCGAAACATCCGGAGAGGTAATTGGCACATTTCTTGTCATTAACGAAGGGAAATTGCCACATGTCAGCTGTCATAAAGAGAGGGAGTCTTCCTGTCTGGTCGGAGGCAGCCAAGTGACAGACAGAGAGAGAGAGAGACAGAGAGAGAGAGAGAGAGAGAGAGAGAAGGACAGATGGAAGTGTAAACCTTAAGAGGGAGACAAGGAGACAGATAAAAAGGAAGACAGGTAGGTGTAAGACAGAGATGAGGAGACGGTTGAGTGAGAAGAGGGTTCCCATGCAGGATGAGTATGATACATCATCTTTGAGAGAGAAGGCCGAACGAGACAGAATACAGACAAGTGATGGAGGAAAAAGGTTATACATAGGTGATTTTGTCTTGAGGAGGTGAAGAGGAGGAGAAGGGGGGGGGCTAAAGCAAGAGGTAAACAGAAACCTACGCAATCCAACTGAGAAAAGACAGCTTTTTTCCCCTCTTGGGTGCTGGAAAAATTCATAGAGCAGGATGTATAAGATGGTAGTGAGAAAAGTAATAAAGACGGGTTAGAAAAGTGGGATGTCAAAAGCGGTGCTGCACATCCTGGAAGAGGGGAATCAGTGATGTTCAAAGTGATGAATCAGTGACATGTATACAGTGTTAGAGCAGGCACACATGCAGCACAGGCATACAAAGAGACTGTGCACAGGTGCCCTGATTCACTCCAGTGGTCAAGCAGAGAGAAGCGGCGAGGAAGAGCCTGTCAGCATCTTGTTTTTAGCTGCAGACACCAGTGAGCAGAAGCTGCTTTTTGCATAGACTTTAAAATGTGTCTAATTTAAAATCTGTGAAGCAAAAAAAAAGAAATAACTACTCAGCAGGGCTTTTTTTTTTTTTTTTAAAGGCTTCTCCAAGACCTGGAACAAAGACCGCATGTTTAGCTGATTCTCGTCAAGTTGTGTGAAGTCACTAAATTTCACATGACCAAGTGAAAAAAATCTCTCGAGCCCTGGAAAAATTCACACAGCAGGATATATAGGATGGTACTGAATGAGACATAAAGAATTCACAGTAAGGTGAGAATGTAGGAGGCCAAAATGTTTCTGTTTAACAAAGGAGGATGCATTTTCACCTGAAAAGGTCTTATGTAATGTAATCATGGCTCCATAACACAATATAATGTAATTCATGTTGAAAGGGGATGCTGGAGCAGAACATTAGATAATGTTCGAACAAAAACTTTGCATCTAGTCTTGTAGAACAGGATGAGGTCACCGCTGAAGATGAAATGTTTTCCAAGAAGTAACAGTATTCCCAGAGTTCAAGTAACTATTTTTATGGATTTTTTTTTTTGACCTTCTGAGTGCAGTGGAAAACAAGAGGTAAAAACACAACAGTGAAATATTATCGCCTTATAGAGTTACAATGGCAAAAAAAAAGTTGCTTCTGCACAAACCCAGCTGATACAGAGCACCTCCAGCAATCCATTTAAAACAGCGTTTGTCTCCGGCTGACACTGCATTTCCAATACACACTTTCCTTTCAGATGGTTTTTTTTTTGCCTCCAACAGCTCCTGAGAAAAAACGGCTTGCTCTTTACCAGAAATATGCCTCACTTTGGTTAACTTTGCCTGTCTGCTGTTTGTTGCCAAGCAGGTATAGCAGACAGGCGTTAAACCACTGCTTGCTGCTGCTGCTGCTGCTGAAGAAAATGATTGGTGAGAGTGAGAGTAAAGAGTAAAACTGCACCGAAATCGATTTAATGTCACACACTTATGACATTCATCCAGCACGTATCGATAGTGTGTGTTTAACATCACACTTTGAGCTTTATTAAAGCAGCTGACATGCAATAAATGTGTAAAACTTAAGCACTGGTTAAGCCTCAGGTCTTTTTAGAGTCACACCTTATGATTTACATCTTGAATAAGGACTCAGTTTCACTTTCTTTCCTCTCTCTAACTCCTTCCCCCTCTTGCTAACATGGCTGGCTGCAGGCCTGGCTGCAGCAGCGTCGTAGGAGGAACCAGTGAGTAGGCCTGTTTCTGCGCTCTGCCAGGGTGTGCCAGCACAACACTAATTAGCTCAATATACAGAACACACTGTATACAATCAACTTACTTGTTAAGAACCAGCGCGAAGCAAAACCATTCATTACTCATTGCAGTTGTGTCAGAAATAGAACGTACAGCAGAGTGTGGGGGAGGAGAGGGGTGTGAAAAGGAAGAGCAGGGAGGGGGAGAAAAAAAAATAAAAATGTTCCACGGAAATGTGTGAGACTCCTCTACAGAGAAGTCATTATGAGCTCTCCTGCATCTCCACATGAAGTCTAACTATCTATCCCATGTAATTTATTCATTTCCCTCTTTTTTTTTTTTTTCACAGCACACATCCGCTCCAGGCTTGAATGACACACCTGGAGAATGAGCCACAAAAGGTTACAAACTATCATTCACTACGAGACAACAAGCCATATGCTCCGCAGCTGCCTGTATGACAAGTATGGAAATGTGAGCTGTATAAATATTAACAAGCTGAAATGCACTAAGGTGTGATAGCTTGAGATGTGATGGAAAAATGTTATGTGTGTGTGTGTGTGTGTGTTTGAGTGTATGCCTGTATTACTTTCTTATATCTATATCTTCTTCATGTGTTTGTGAGGATGCATGTGGAGGAGCTGGAGTCGGATGGGGCTGCACGGGAGGAGGAGGGGGGGAGGGGGGAGGTTAGGTTAGGTAACAGAGGTGGAGTCGGAGTCGTTACTGCTGCAGGTGTCCATACAGAAGACAGATCACTGAGGCTCGAGCCAGGAGTAATGACCTCCTCCGGCTCAGTCCCAGCCTAAAGCTCCCCTCAGTCTTTTGAAGGAGAAAAGCCATTTCTCCAACTGGCTCCAAGGACGGCCAGGAACTTTGCTGCTGCAACACAACTGTCTGTGTTTTCTCATCCACAGTTCATATGCAATTGAAAATATGACTCCTAGAATCCCAAACCGCCTGCGTACACAGTGCAACTGACTGCAGGTTGGGTTAGTTTATGTGTCCAATACTCGTTTTTTTTTTTTTTGCCTGTTTGTTAGAGAAGTATTCAAAATACTGTTGACTATATTTACACAGTGATGATGACAGAATGGGATTTCTGCCATTATACTGTACATTCTGCTTTCAAGCCAAAATTTTTTCATACTTTCACATGTGGGTGGACTAGTGAAAGTTGGCCGCAGAGAAGCACACATGCTATTTCATGTGAAATATTAAATAATATACAAGCATGGACCATTACTAACACTGCAGCTTTGCAATCTGGAGATCTGGGTGATACAGTGTGTGTGTATGCAGTCCTTGGTCTCCCTGAGTCTCTTCTGGCCTTTGAGAAAAGCTTCCTTGATAACTCCAGCAAAGGAGAAGGGTTTTTTTGTGGACTAATAGAGGTCAGAACTATCTCAGTATACAACTTCAGGAGCAAGGATAAAAAAGCTGGAATCGATTCACAAGTTCATTGCAAACAGCTTAAAAGAGTTTTGTGGTGAGAAAGAAACAGTTCACTCGACAATGAGAGCTCTCTCATTTGGGTTTAAATGAAAATATCACCTAGCATCCAGCGATTTGCTGTCCTTATGAGTCCTTGTTGCGTAGAGAAATATGATTTTAAGCATCTTCTGCCCCTCCGGGCGACGTAAACAAAGCTGTATTTACCTGACGGGCTTGGAAGAAAGCTGTGATGATGACACCAGTGATTCAAAAGACAAAGAATAGCAAAGAGGTTTTTAATACAGTTGGTCTTGTTTTCTATTTTCATTTAAGCCTTCGCATCCCTTTAAAAACCACACGCATCTCTATTTATTTCTCTGTCAAAGGTGGTTTGATGGAACATATGCACTGAAAAAAAAAAAACCCTCTCAGATCAAAGATTTTACATGTAAATGTTTTTTAAAGGCCTGACCGATTTGACGTAACACCGGCGAGTGACTTACGGAGGACGGCAGCGCTCACAAACGTTGGACCATTAGAGTAAATCACAGCCTTCGCACAGAAAAACCTGCGGTGATTGACAGGCGAGTGCCTGAAGGGCAATCTCCAGCTGCTTGCCACAGGGATTTGGTCTGGCCTCCTGACACCTTCTCTCCCATGGGTAACCTTAATAAAAACACACTTCCTGTTTCACTGGGCGCTGAAGGGATGTTACTCCTGACACTCCTGCCCCCCCCCCGCCCCCTCCCGCCGCCCTTCCTCGTAAATGCACTATGCACCATTTTGACTGGGAGGAAGCACTCAGCTATTTCTTGACAAGGTGACCTGACGAGCCTTCACTTCGCCTGTTTACTGGAACCGGGCCTAAAATCATCAGTAATCACTGACATTTCCATGGTTTGATGTTTGGAAAAGGCGGCTGCTGGATCTCCATGCAGTGCCTGAGTCAAGATATTCAAGCCAGATTATATTTTATAAGATAACACTCACTGCAGAGAGCCATCAACGGTAGAAAGAAAAATAGTATCTGTAGCTAAAGATGAGGAAACATAATTTGAACCTAATAACAAAATCTACTATCCCTATTGGATTAATGGAACTACTGGAAAACCCTTAATTTCTGCTCTGGCCGCCGTCCCAGCTGTCTAAATTCATTTGATGTACTTTTCCTCATTTCTCTGGTCGAGTGCGAAGTAAAGATCTTTGTGTTTTCGGGCTTTCTTCTTAGTAAAGCCAAAGGATTTAATCACAGCAGCAGGGCCTCTTCCCCGCAGAGCATCAATGACTCGTTACCCATGATAACACGGCAGGACCCCGGCCGACCGAGGGGATGCCTGAATTAAAATCCCGCTTCCATGGAAACAGGCTCAGCAGCTCACGGCGCTGCATCACCTCTGAACTCTTGTCTTTTTTCTCAGGGCTGTGACAAGTGGTCTGAAGTGGAGCTGGAGATGGAGGGCATGGGCAGAGGGGTAAAAAAAGAGAGAGAGAGAGGAACAATGAAGCTGCATTCTTTCACAATGGAGATTTAAGTCCATTTTATGAGCCTGCCACATATTCATCAGTATGAAAGGCGAGGCCCACTGTTACATCCATGCAGGCCCTTTAGATGTTGCTGAAAGAGCTTCATGGAGGTATTCAAAGGGAAAGATCTGTGTTGGGGCTGATGGAAACTCCTTCATTCCCATCTTTACGTTTACTGCTCTATCTACGGGCAGCACTCAGCGAGAGAGAGCCCACGTAACACAGAAACCAAGCCTCTCCTGCCAAATCGTTCCCTCTCCCTTCTATCCTAGAATAGCCCTAACAGTTACATTTTCCTTCTGCTCTTGATTAAGTGTGTATCAAATATTCATGGCTGTGGAAACGTGTAACAATGAGTTTTAGGAAGCCTGGCGAGCGTCTAATATATTCAGACCGTACAAGACGCTCAGATGACTGAATCGTTGTGCTATTTCAGAAACCTCACTCGCAGTGTTTCAGTCGTCCAAGGCCAAAGTTCCATTGGTAATGGTCGCAAGGAGAGCCAAGATAAATGCCTGCTGCTTGTTTTCTTTCTCTGTGTGTATGAGGGTGTGTGTGTGCGAGTGTGTTTTCCACGACTAAAGGTCTATCTGTACACCAGAAAATCAATGTATCGAGTGTGAATAACCGTCGAAAATAAGAGTTTGGATATCTCTGACTTCACTCCAAGTATAAAAACCTCTGTGTCATCTGATGTGACCTGATAGAGACTCTATTCAAAAAATTCTGCACCATCACAGGAGGAGACATTTCTGATTATTTAGCATAATGTTTTGTTTTTGAGGGCAACGGCCCCCACAGAAAGCCAGCAAAGACTCGAAACCACTTAAATCGAATCGCAGATGTCGTTACTGCGGTAAACCATCGTTAAAACTTATAATGTAAATCATGTGAAAACAGCAAAGACAAGTGTGTGTGTGTGTGTGTGTGTGTGTGTGTGTGTATGTGTGGGGGGGGGGGAGACAAGCCTCATGCTGGATGACATCAAATAGCACAGTTCCACTTTGTAATCTGAGATCAAAACTAATTGTGATTGACTCTCTGTGCTTGCGACTGTTCTGCCTCCCATTACAGCGATCTGATAGTAAAATGTGCTGACAATACCGCCGTCACTGAGCTCATTAACTTTAATGTAGAGTCACACCAGAGGTCAAAGGTACAAAATCTAGTCAAGTGCAGTCGAGACAACAATCTGAGTCTGTGTAGTTTGAAAACTTACGGGGTCGTTATTGATTTCAGACAAAGTATCCCGTCTTCCCACAACCATCAGTGACAGCAAAGATGAGACCGTCAAGAGCTTTTAATTTCTTGCCGTCATAATATGAGGGATATGATACTGAGCAGGTGCGTTGTGGGTAAATATTCTTGATTATTTTGAGCTCTGATGATTGTCAGACTATCTCGTTTTACACTTTCTATTCCACACTCTTAACTTGTTTATTTTTCGTATGATCTAATTAACACTGTGTCATTTCTGCATAAACACATTAAACCGACTAAATCAACTGTACGTTTGTATTTTTTTTGCTGACTTCGGACTTGGTCTGACTTATCCTCGCGTGGGTGTTTGTCTGTAAATTGAAATGTTTTTCCTAATGTCTTTTTACTTATTCTGTTTATACTGTCTTAGTGATGTCTGTGTGATTTATGTTTTGAGCTTTGAAAATTCCAATGTGGTTTTTAGCTGCAAATGGTAAATTAACTGACTCTGACTTAATACGATTCTCCAAACTGTGGGTTTTCATTGCTCTGGAAATGTGTGTGTGTGTGTGTGTGTGTGTGTGTGTGTGTGAGTTTGTGTGTTTGTGAGGTTGGGTTTCTTTGGTGTGTCATCACTTAACATGTCTGCAAAAAAGTGGAATTTCATCTGATCCCTTTAAAGTACATTTTTATAATAAAAGTGAAAATATTAAAAGTCAGCAAGGTTTCTGTGGATGCAGTTATTTAACTGCTGGGCTTTTTTAACAGTGAATCATCAACAATGCCAACAGAAAACACTGATGGATGTGATGAACCCATATGGCACATTTTCCTTTTAAAAAAGCCCCTCCGGATCGTAAGTCGTGCAACATTTTCTACGAGCTGATCAGCTGAATCACACCGTTCACTCTATACAACAGATTAATAGATTTTCCAAGCTCGGCTGAGTTGTGGCATCGTGTCAAGATGTGTGCCAATGCACTCAGACGTGAATTCTCTTCCTGGTACTCTGACATGTGACATCTATCAATCAGTCTGGGCAGCGTCCTGCTACATCTTCTCACACGAAAGAAAAGCTGTCTGTAACACGGCACAATATCCATCACATGCAGTCCACATGATTTAACAAAAGTGCTGTGAGAGCATTGGTTTTATGGCTCTGCCACAGCCTGCCATCCTGCCAGCCTTTCCCCCGCTAGGCGAAGGCCTGTGAAGGAACCACAGAGCGAACTGACAGCCCACTGGAGGCCTGACAACAACCCACTGGATCCAACCCCGACAAACCTCAACAGCTCTTCTCCCTCAGCTTTCAGCCTCTCTCATCCTTTTTTTTTTTGTCTTAGTGGGTGAAAAATGACAGATCTCTCCTTCACAACGGGTGCTACATATTTCTGCAGATTCATACGTAACCACAGACTTAGCCCATCTGTTTTTTTTCTGAGGCTTTTTCTCTGGCGGGATTCGTGTGAGAAAAAGGCCTGACAAACACAGATGAAAAAGCAGCGTTCGGTCTGGTCCCTTTTTCCCACTGAGGCAGCTGTGTTTGAGTTCAGAAATACAGGGAGGAAAAAACAACTTGTGGCGTGGAACTGTTGTCTTTTTTTTTCTTTTTTTTTAATGTTACCATGAGGTAAGTATGAGTAATTAAAGAAGCTGGAAAAAAGTGCCTCTGTACACACACACACACAAACACTCAACTCGATCATGGACGGAAAAGAAAACAGACACAACAATCAGTGCTCTTAGTCTGAATGTAGAGAATGACGCAAGCAGGGAGGACTGCAGACAATCTGTTTGTGCTTTCTCTTCTAGATGAGGTGAATTGCTTCATTTCTACTTCTAGAATTCAACAAAACAGTACTTTTTTTCCTCATGTATTGATTCGATGGCTCATCAGTGATACAATAAAACGGATTCTATTTGACTGCAAACAAATGCTTCACTCTGAGTGAAAAAATGCTATTAAAGTGTAAAAGTCCCCTATTTACCCTTCACTGTTCATCTTGGTTGCCACAGCAACTCTATATGACAGGAAAAAAAAAAAAAAAAGCATAGATGTTTCATGATTGGACCCAAGCTGAGTCTTTAATGGCTGCACTAAGTCTACTCTGGATTGACGGACAGCCCCCTGTGACAGGCTGGCAGAATCGCCAATACTATGTGGCTGTTACAGCAACACTATCAGACTGAAGCCCGGATTGTATGAGGAAAGTCCGCCGAGTGCCAGTCCCAAACTTTAGTCCATTTAGCCTGTCAGCACTTTCAGCAGGGATAAAATGCTGTGCAGTTCCACTCACTTAACTCGGCTTTTCCAGGTCAATCACAAGCCTTTACAGAGTTCAGTCCTGAAAACCCCCGACTCACAACAAAAAAAAGAAAAAAAACCCAAAACATCCAAAGTCGCCCCCCACCCCAACCTAACAAACCACGCTTTCATCCTCTAGTTATGTTACTGCAATCTCGACTGAGCCTTTTTTTTTTCAGATGCAGCTGCGTGGCAGTGTTCCGCTGCAGGGCAGGGAGGAGACGGCTGAGCTAAGGTAGCACAGGCAGATAATTACAATTCTCTCTCCTTTTGACCAAATTGCAGCGACTGGCCGTTGTTCAGGAAAACACTCAAGGAGCTTAAACAGTCCAGGCAGTGGTGGAAAAACTTTCGTTATCAGTGCGATGGACTGTTTCAGATTTATTCAGCGTTATTTTAACACAACTTTCAAAACTTAAGCAAGATTTGGCAATCAACGCTTATCACTTTTAATGTGGCATAAAAGAACAGAAGCAACGGCTGGCACTGACAACAAATACAATATGATGATTGCCAATGAATACATCTGCTAAATACACAACTATTGGGGGGGGGTTGCATTTAAGCTAACCAAGTCATACCAGAAGTGATGGTGATATTTTAGCAGACACCAACCTCAAACAGTCAGTAGAACTTAGACAGTTTGTTGGATTTGAGCAAGAACTTGCGGCTGGGCTTTGTATAGATTATCACGACCACCTGCATTTCTATGAAATACATGTGCTAAGGTATGTTAGAATATTTTTTTTGATAGAAGTAATCTTACTATCCTTACAACTACAATGCACTTGTTTGTTGAAATGCATTCCTGCTTACCTCAGCAGCTGGGATGCCTTCAGGTGGGCGACACTGGAGCAACACTTCCTGTTCGAGTGACACTTCCTTCCCAAGAGGCTCCTGGTCAAATGTCTTCCTCAGATCTGGGATGGACAGACAGAAGTGCATTGTGTGTCATTAAGCCATATCTCATTGAATGGTAGAATGCTTGGTTTGAAAGCACATTTATTCATAACAGAGTTGATGTACTTATGATAAACATTTATAAGAAACGGGAGGTTGACTCATAAATAATGTTTATTTCATTGTTAGAAACAGAATGTGAGAATCATGTTTTCTATTTTCTCTCCTCTCCTTTGACATATAGACAGATAAACTAGCTTGAAGTAGATGGAAGGAAGATAGGTAGAGGGGGATCTTTCGCCCTCCAATGAAAAGTCAATATTTTTGTGGTGTGAGAGCCCTGATAGAGAAGTGCAGGGCAGGGATGGTGGAGCTGACAGGGCAGGATTACTGAGGGTGTCATGCTACACTGGAACCTAAAGCCCATTAGACATATATCATCACCTGCTGCACAGACCAGGACAGCAGCAGCATCATACACAACAACAGAGCAGAGGAGAGGACTTAATGGGGAGTTAGGGTGCTACTGGGGAACTTTGGACTAACTGAAGCATCAAATTTACGATAAAACCCTCCAAACTCCACTGGTACCAGTTCCACAGCCTTTGCAATATTCCTGGCAAACACACACTTTAGCCTGTTTACTGACACATTTGATCTGAAGCACGAACAGGATCCACCACTCATGCACAAACACATGCGCTCTGCCAGTTTGTAATCTGGAAGAGAATAAGAAATCTGAAATGTGATGTAACTGAGGAGGGAAATAAATTTAGTTATCATCAAAATAAATAGTTGTTCCTAAATGTCTGGAGAGATTAAAGTATGTGAATGAATAGTTACATAAAGACAAAGCATTGTCTCTATAGTTTCTTTTAGGCATCATTATATGTAATATGAAGAGACACTAAAACTCCATCAAGATCTACTGATTCCATGGCATGATTTTTTTATAATAGCTATTACAAGGGGCACATTATACGGAAACAAGAGACATTTCACTGTTTAGCGAACTGCTGCACATCCCCACCTCCAAAATCTAGATCATGTTCTTATTACAAAATACATGATCAGACTACACCCGCAAGCCCTCAAGAATACCTACAGTCATTTTGAGGTTCATTTTTTATTTTGGAAAAAATGAACCTTAAAATAACAAATTCAATGAGAGCCCTCGTCCCGGTTCAACCTGAGAGTATGCGTGTCTTCGGGGGAATGTGCCATAACTCCGCAAATTTCTATGTATTACAAAAGCTGAAAGGGTGAGTGTTGAATTGAAAGCAATTTCCGTGAAAGTCTGGTATGAAATTAAAAGAGGGAATGACTGGAGGGGCGCACGCTGGGACAAAGCTTTATGGAATTTGATCCAAGGACAAACAGTTTTTCTTAAGACAAAAAGGAAAGGAGAGAAAAGGGAAGGGAAGGAGTGTAAATGAAGAGGAAACTACGTCTCAAAGGGATACTGTCGTTTGAAGCTCTGAGAATCACTCTACTGTTGCTCTAATGTCACGACAACAACGTAAAGAAGGATCCTGCTGTAGTTTAAAATGCTTCCAAAAGATTAAAGAGGATGTAGTCACAGTTTGACAAGCGAGGTAGGAGTCTGGCACACCTTCTCCTACACTGTCACACACATTATGTTAAACAGCGTTATACACACTGCAGCAAAAATACTATTAATTATATGTCATTTCTCCATATGAAGCTGCTGGAGAGAATACAAGTCTTAACTGGGCACTGGTTTGGCCGCTTAACTGTGCAGTGTTTCAGTTTGCCATTTGGTGGTTTAGAATTGACCATAATGCCCAGCAGCCACTTACAGATGACAGTATAAGGTCCATAGCAGGGTCTGGTTTCACCCAAACATGTTTTACAACGGAAAGACAGTGTGTTATTATGAGCAGATGCAAAAACACTTACTTTACAGTCACAGAACCTCCTTAAAGAAATGATCTGGAAGATTTTTTCACTTAAATAAACGTCCATAAAGTCACCATCCATCACTAAATGAGGTAACACAATGGTGATCGAGCCCATTATCCACTACTGAAAGTAATGCAATGTTTATATTTGGAATGTGTTACTGTGGTGTCATTCTTGGATCCCTGCATTAAGTATTTGCTAATTTAAACCAAATGTTTCCTGCTGCTGTGCTGCAGACTCATATTGAAAGCATCCAACTGGCGAAAATGGGAGTTGACTTTTATTATGAAGTACTCAGCGGAAATGCTGTGTTTGTCAGAGATTTGTGCTCTTACCAGACAAGAAAATGGTTGTTTTTGGCATTTTTTGACAGCAGTTCGGTTTGAATTATTGCAGGGAGTCATGAAACAAGAAGGAGCAGCCACAGTGAGCTGTGGGATGAAAGGCTGCAGGTGACAGGTTGCACACCTCCGACTTCTCAGGTAGCAAACTCCTTTCTCTGTGCCTTTCTGTCCGCTCTTTCATGCCCTGTACACAGTTCAAAATCAGATCACTGTTTCTTTCAGAATTAGGGCTAATTATTGCCTGACTATTCTATTAAAGACCAATAGTTTGTGCTGCTGCCTCCAGAATTATGTGACCTTTGACAATATTCTACGGTTGCTGTTATGCACGATAAAAACAGGGTGTCTCCAGGTCAGCCAGGATTGAAATTTTCAAGGCTGCCCCTTTAAATTACATGCTGAGAATGACAAAATGCAATATAATTAATGGCTTTAGATAGTTGCATTTCTTATTGTGCCGCCAGAAAACCCAAACTGTCTTTCCATTCTATTCTTCTAGAGGCAAACCAGAGCCTGTCACTGCCACAAGTGGACCACCGAGTGGATTTATTGTGTTTGTGAGTTCAACTGAAATATTCATGCTCTTCATTCTGCATACTTCAACTGCAGCTTGTTAAACTAAAATTAAACACCCAGAGCTTATATTGTATTTTTTTTTTGTCCCCATCATGATTAGCAAACTTTTTGCATTACTCTCGTCGAAACACAGTAGTTAGCATGCGAGTGATTATTTTGCACTGTATGTTTTATTGGATGTGGTTTTGAAATTATGCTTTCCCTCCTCTGGAGTCTCTCCTTCCCTCACTTCACTTCTCGTAACCCTGAATGGTACTGTGGGACACTAAAGGGTGTGGGACCAGCTGAGTCGACATTCCTGCGGGAGTCACACCATTCTCTCTCCTCAGCAGTCAAAAGCTTCCAGCCTCACTGAGCTTCAGAGGAACCAACACACGACAACCATTAACCTTAAGTGACTGTGTTTGGCTGCATATAATGCTAAATTTCACCAGGCAGACACCTCAGAAACAGTTTTTTTTTTCCGTCCTTAACAAAATCATTAGGTGTTGATGCAAATCTAGATTAGGAATGACTTTGTGAGTTGAAGTTTTAATCATCGGTAAAGTCACTGGTTATAAAGTTGAGGTTTTATTTATTATGTTGTAATCGTAAAAATTACAAGGCCGCAGACAAACAAATCAATTTCCAGCTTCTTTCAGTAAACACTACCCTCCAACAATCTTTTGAAAGGCATTTCAGTTGATTTGATTCATTTATTTAATTTGCTTGCGTGCACGTACTTGTATGGCGTCTCTTTGGCAAGCCTCCCCTGCTCCCCAAATATGGAGGCCAATCAAAGCGGTTTTGTCTTTTATTTCTCTCTTTTCTTTTGAGGTCACATGAAGAAAAAGTAAATACAGTGAATTTTAAGCACAAACTCCGACAGTGCTTTCAGCCCAGCCAGCTTCTTTGCAAGTCTGAAAGCCAGTTCTTCAACACAATTCTCTCCTCTTAACTCACCAGCACTGGCTCTGACTCACCGTCTGATTAAACTGTATATGTTTAGATGATGGGAGTGGGGAAAAAAACAAGCCCAGTTGCCATTAGCCTAACAGGATAGAGTCTGGCTCTGACAAGACGCCTGCCTGAAGAGAGAGCCCAGCAGAGGAGCTAATCCATTCAGCAGAAACTAATGGGAGGGGAAGAGGGGTCCATTGTGATTTGAGGGATAGGTTAGTGCTGGAAGGCTGCTCATCATGGGTGATTATAGGAGGTGGAGCAGCGGGAGTGGGCTCTGTGGGAGACTGAGAGGCATGATTCTGATTCACCATGGCTAGTATAACAGAGGCGGTAATGAGAAGAGCGACTGCTGTTTTAAAAAGAGGGCATACACTGAATATGAAAAAGAAACTGTGCAGAAAACAGGGGGAACTAGCTGGAGAGAGAGTCAGAAAGAGAGAGAGAGAGAGAGAGAGAGACAGAGAGAGAGAGAGATAGTGAAATAAAGATGGAGGGGAAAGAAAATGAGAAATCAGTGAGGTAAAAATTGAGAGGGACAGGAATATGATTGCTAAGTGCCTCCAAATGGAGTAGATCAGGTGAAAACCATGGATATTGACTCCGTACTGTGCCGCTCTGCTGTACTGTATCGTGGAAATGAAATCATTCTGACAGTGGCAGCGAGTCGCCAGCCACACATTAAGCTCAAGTGATATCCCTTCTTTGCAGTGATGGCAATATTTTTGATGCACACTTTAATACACACTGCAAATGTGAGTTGCATTTTTTTTTTTTTTTTTTGCATCTGCTTGCCAAAAGTCAAAAATACGAGCTGGGTGGGACACGTCAATCACAACGGCATGAAATGACTTTGAGAAGTGTTGAAAGTGATTATCAAGCTGCTACTTTAAAAGAAGCCCCTTTAGGTGGAGTTTTGACGACAACCTGTGAGCAGCTGTGTTACGTAACATGTGTTGTGTTGTCTTGATGTCACAGTTTCCCTTTTACAACTCCGCTTTTCTCACCGTGTCCTCTAGGGGTTTCATTACCTTTTTAGATTTTGATTGGCAGATCCATCAGGGAGCAGTTAAGAAAAAAAAAAAAGAGCCTAAACTTGAGAGGTAACAGAAATGTTTGTCATTACTTGGAAACAACTGTGTTCTGCTTGTCAGTAGGAGGACAAACACACAGGCAGAGAACAAATGAGGACCACCTACAGAAAAAAAAAAAAAAAAGAGGGAACACTGGCATAAACATGTGCACGAAGCTTCACTAATGTGTATACACTGCTGCAGCCCTCTCCCTGCCTCTGCACTGCTTTTCCAGGTTTGTACTGTAGACAACGGAACTGATTCGGATTCTGCGAGGCCTTTTAGCGACTCAAGTTCAAAGGGACACTTGAGTCCCATGTTTGCAAAACCCTTTTTTTTCCCCACTGCCTCTATCTGCAGAATCTATAAATCTGTCCTGATATACAAGTCAGTCTGTGCGCTGCATTTCCTTGGCAGCCAGGAGATTTTGTTTGAAAAGGAATACAGAGATGAGAGGGAAGATAAAGACTGAGTGATGGGATGAAGAGGGGGGATGAGAACACTTACAGGCGATGCGGACGTGGGCTTTGCGGCTCTTGGTGGTCCCCGCGGAGCTCCAGGCCACACACTGACACCAGAAGTCCTCCGGGCCGAACAGCTCCTCCACCTGCTGCCGAGTGATCTCTATGCTGGCCTCTCGTACGACGAGGCCTGAGAGGAGAGACAGAAAAGGATTAAAAGGGAGCGAGGGACAGGGAGGGCAAGGATGAGGAGAGGAGATATGGAAATAAGAAAGAGAGAGGAGAGGGGAAGGGGAAGGGAAATGGAGTAGAAGCATTAGCTCATATCAACCAAGAACATGGAGAACAAGTGAAAATGAGAAACGGACTAAAATTAATCAGTTGATATCACTTTCAAACCTTTGCATTGCCTCCTCTCACCTGGGAGAGATCGATGCTAATGTACGTACTGGATCCCATCAAACAAACCAGTTTACATCAGTTGCATCACATGCTTTGACACTGGGTATCTGTGATGTTGTGTGTGTGTGTGTGTGTATGTGTGTGTGTGTGTGTGTGCGTGTGCGCGTGCGTGTGCGTGTGCGTGTGCGTGTGTGTGTGTCAATCTGGCACCAAGTCTAGAGCCAAAGCGTTGAGCTGTTTGGGTCTGGGCCCTGTGGGGGAGGATTCTCGGCGTCATGGCTAACACAATCCTGTTTGCTAACTCCTCTGATTACTGCTCATCTGGGTGCCAGGACCCAAACAAACAAACTCTCCCCAAAACAAACGCTTCTACCCACATTTGCCCCTCTAGAGCAGATTAAGCTTCTCCTACAGCGTGTGTACACATATACATCTGTATATGTGTGTGCATGAGAGCATATGAATCGAGAGCACGCATATATTTGTGGATTATGCGGTGCAAGTGCATACAGATGCTTCCCGAATACGAGCGTGCCGCAATCCATCATCCTTTTTTGACTGAATGGGATATTTGTGCGGACAATGGTGATATCATTAAGTACTTGTGAAGCACTTTGGGGAAAATCCTGTTTGCTTTTAAAAGTGCTACACACAGACAAATTAACTCGAAACTACATTCAGACAGATTGCATATCTAAGACATCTTGAGACAATTAACACTGCACTGATACATGTTAGAGACGCTTTGCATAGACTCAATCATGCTACAACAGTTCTAGAGATTTTTCAAAAGAACATTCCTGTTCTAGATATCCCATGCCACCTTCTTCCCTAAGTTCTGCTCTATTAGGTTTAAATATGAGGGTGGTGCAGCCCACTGTCATTTTCCTAGAACTGTCATGCTCATGTACCTGGTCTACAATAATGTGAAAGTAGGCAGTGACTTTCAAATTATACCCAGTTGCTACTAAAGGACCTTTTGTGTGCCTGAGAAACATTCTCTACGCCATCAAACCACAGTCTCCGTCTCCAGCCTTCACCATTACCACCACTCAGGATGCATCCTGCCTGCTATTAGATCCTGTCTTCAGCATTTTTAAACCATTGTTTGTCAGTCTTTCCCAATGCCTTAATTAGCTAGTTAATGTGATACATGCTCTGTAGCTGGTTTTCATTGTTTGCAATTCATCCTATTCAGAGTTTAATGATTTTTGCACACTCTTCTTGTCTAGAGAACTTATGTGCAAAGTTATATACTATATGAAGTCAATAATGCAATACCTGACTTTCATTTTCTAAGGATTGCTCCTGTTTAGGTATGTCAAAAGCACTGACTTATTGTCATGTGACTCATTTATTGAAACATGGATGTGTTCATCTCTTACTGCTACAGATATTACACTCTATGTCTTTTGCACATTCAACTGGCTAACGTTTACAAAAAATGTTTTCATGCAGAATTTTCTCATCCACATCATCCTGTTCTTCGTGCACGTCACTGCCTGCTAATTCAAGAAGAAAAAAAAAAGGCGAGGCTTGTTTCTTTTTGTATTTTCTATTTGTACACAAATTAAAAGGGCCTCGCAGACTGCATGCAGAATTCAAACTGGGGACAGTTGTGGAATTAATGATGTGGCTGTGTTGTCAAAAGGCCAAACATTGCTTAATACTTAAATGGAGCAAGTTCAAACGCAGGTATGGATACGTTTACAGTGTGCAAGGATGAATCTACATTAATAATACTGTTAAAATTATATTAAGGCTTTAAGTTATGAATAATTAGGCAGTAATAGATTTAAATGATAGCAGCATCTAGCTGTCCCCTAGACTTAACACTGTCATTGGCCACAATGCATGTCCACTCCAGCTCCACCCTCTGTAATAAATATGGTCACCTCTGGCACTAAGATGGCTTCAATAATGTACTCCATAACTAATGAGTGATGTCAAGGAGATTCTCTCTACTGTTTAATACACAGTCCATGATCTTTACTGTTAACTAAGAGACATAATGCAGTGTTGATGTAAGTCATTTATCATGTGCTTCCTTGAATCTGAGTCACTTATTGTTGACTCATTGGTGACCCAGCAATCATTCTATCAGTAGCCTAAACTTAGACTAATATTTAATTTATTACACAGTGATTCACCTACTACTGAATAAATGTTAAAACTGAAAAAGTTAAGAAAAAATGTGATGCCAGTAATTGAAATTGAAAGAATAAAAATACTGAGGTTAAACTCGCATGAGCTTATTCATAGTAATCACCTTATCTATAGCTTTTTGGCTTTAATCCGTTTGGTAATTTTAAATACCTTTTACCTCTCATTTTGACAGACTAACACTATCTTAGTAGTGAATATACTTGTTTCACTCTGTATATGTGTATATTAATAACCTTTATCTTTATGCTTTTCTTCTGGTTGACCACAGTTTGAACTCAGGTTCAGGGTCTGCTCTGTAATTTAAGCGGGCTTAGCTGTCTGAATATCTGGCCGAATAAAAAATGCAAAGAGACTGGATGGTTCAAAAATGAACAAGCGATTTTACTTCAGGTTCAGCGCATTCACACGGCCTCCTTGTTCTGGCACACACACCAAGCGCAGTGACATCCCACACACCAGCTTAGCTCTCATGTAAAATTTACACAGTGTGCCGACAGGCAGACGAACAGCCACGTCTGTTGTGTGAGCGTTATGCCTTTGCCTGTATGTGTGTGTGTCCACATGCATGTGTGAGTCTAAGGGTGTGTGTGTGTGTGTGTCTGTTGTTTGTAGTCTGTACTGTACGCCAATGTGTTCGTCTGAGAGGATGTGTATTGTTAGACAGTCAAGGATGGATGTGATGGATGTGAGAACATCACACATTTAGCAACAGAAGCAAAATCAATAGTGGAAACAATAAGTAGATATAAATCCTCCGAGGGTGTGAAACACGCGCCAGAATCAGTTAATTTTTTTCTGTCGGCGCTCCGGATTTTTTTCTGAAGAGGGTTCTATAGTATTGAATTCCCTCTGAGAATGTAAGAATAAGCCCCCCCGCACCGTAAGATAGCGTAAAGTGACGATGACGACTAGTTAGTCTACTTCAAGAGTCGATCATGACTTCATAGCTCTCACTGAAGCAGGATTAAACTCTTTCCTGACGTGTTGCACTTGAAACACATCAGAGGGATCACTGTGGCGGAAAAGCAGGGCTCTGAACGGAGCCCGCTGACCCCATCTGGTGACTTCATGATTGCTCAGCCAGCAGCTCTTAGTCCACAGTATAACATTACAATAATAATAGCAAAAACAAAACAGACACCGACTTCCTCTCAATCTGCAATCGAGAGGCGTGAAGCCCGTGTGGCCCGTGTCGGGGCCAGCGGTGAGGGGCTACTTCGCAGCCGTCAGCGTGGCCATTAGCAGCAGAAATGATTCTACAATAGGTCCCATTAATAGTCGGGTGAAGTAGGGCGCCTCGTTCGAGATGATTCATTATTAATGTGGTCATTAAAGTGAGCTAGCCTGGCTACTTAGTCCTAGCGCTGGCTAACATTATCGATCAGAGCGGTCGGGCAGAAGAGGAGGCATTGGTCACTGAAGGAGAGCTGAAGGAGGAAGGTGGGGGTAAGTGCTCTGGTTATCTGGCCAGATGAAGAGCACTCCTATTTGATCTTCTAGCTCATAGCTCAGACAGAGTGACAAGCTGTCTCAAGTGTATATTTCACTCGCCGTGCCTACTTATAATTAATTTGCCGCTCGTTTTCTCAGATCAATGCTCCTTTTTGCTCACAGCCGACTATAACCTGCCCCCAACACTGAGAGGTAAATGCTGCGGCGTCGAACGCTGTAGCATGACAGCAGGGTGGCAATCTAAAGCTCAATCATCACTGTGGAGGCGGCCATTTATAAAAATTGCCATCATGCTTTGTTCATTCCCACCTTGCTTTCATTGTTGCCTCATGCTAAGTAAAATTGTGCGGCATCTGATCTGAATCTATGTCTCTTTTTTCATGTGTGTATCCATTATTTTTCATGCGGAACGGGTCTCAGTTTACATCAGAGCTCTTCATGGTCATGTTTTCACATGCATAAAGCCTCCTATCTTCCTACTGATCCCTCGCTGGACTTTCAACAACAAAACAGCAAATCCTTTACACAGGTGCAACGACAATCCATTCTGCCAACTGTGTAAATACAGTTCCTTTTTTTTCCCTCTTTCTTTTTTGTCTTTTCTCTTTGGACCAGAACATGTTTTTTCTGCTCTTTTATTGCATAAACTGGCTGCTGCTCCTGGGATAATCACATGCAATCAAACAGTCTGTCATTTTCTATATGTAATCACTTGCTCCTTAGAAAAACAATAATGTCCAATTACACCACTCGAGATGGTAATCAGTTTTATTTACTGTCTGTATTGTACTTTTGTGGGGTTTTTTTGTGTAAAGTGCTTGTGTGCCACACGGGCTCCACATGGCCCACTGCGTGTCACATCCATTGGATTAAAAAGCCTCTGGGCAAAACACGAATCTACATGGGGTCCAACGAGAGCTGCAGGTAAGTTCTTTCATGCTGGGAAGAACACAGCGTTTGAAAAGGCCATCGGTGAATCAAGCCTCATATTGCTGATTACAGCCAACTACTGTCGTCTGGCAAATTGTGCTTTTAACAGGTAGCCATTTAAGACCATCTTGACAATTACCGTTAGTTGCGTCACAGAGTGCCTGTAAAATAGAATTCATCCCTTTGAAAATGTTTTATTGTTTCACTTCGTTCAATCAAAGCCCATTCAGTGTGGCTTTTCTGACAATGATCAACAGTAAAGACCAGTTAAAGTTAAAGTGATTTGTATTAATTAACAGCATAAATTCAAAATACTCAGTTGGATGAGTACTCACCCCCTTTGAGTCAGTTTTTAATGAATGTTTTGCACATCTGGACACCATAATTTGTCATAACACTGACTAACTAAAACTTGTTCTAAACACAAACATAACACTGTGTAGGGATCTGTTTTCACTTTGACATTAAAAGGGCTTTTTTTTTTTAGTTAGAAAAACCACATTAAATCTACTCTGTTGTTGTGTTGTAAGACAATAAAACATGATCGGTCCGAGGAGGGTGAATACTTTTTATTGCCACTGTATTTCACTCTTAACGAGAAGGAAATGCCATCTTAAAAGGCGCTTATGAAATCCATGAATTGAACAACACAGTTGTACGTCAAACATCTGGATGTGGAGGCAGCCTGTAGTCTCTGCCCCCCCCCCCCGACCTCCTCAGATTCTCCTACATTCTCTTAATCTCATTATCTCTCATTTCGTCTTATTTTCATGAGATCACAAGTTCTGGCCGACATGAAAGAAAGACGTGGAGACAGGGATGAGAGAGAGAGAAAGAGAAACATGGGGGTAGAGAGGGGGAGGAGGAGGGCAGGGAGGGCAGGGAGGGAGGGAGGGAAGGAGGGAGTGAGGGAGAGATCCAATTTCTTCAGGCTACACTATCAGTGGTATTGACCAGGCTGGCTAGTTTCTATCGGTGCTCCTTTTCTGTCAATCTGGGGAAATCAGAGAGCAATGGAGTGGGCTGAGAGAGGCTACTCACATCCACTGGGCTTTAGGTTCGTGCTGTGTTTGTGTGTGTGTGTGTGTGTGTGTGTGAGAGAGAGAGAGAGTGTGCGCGGGATGCAAGAGCATAAATGAATGAATATCTGTGCAGTAAATAGCCTGTGGACATGACTGTGGAGAGTGGGTGCGTGTATGATGTGTGGGTTGTTTTTCTATGTTGATGCTTTTAGCACAAAACCCTCTGACACAAAGGCTAAGAGCCACTGCCACCCTCAACCTCTGCTTTGTCATAATCATAACCATGAACCACATCTTCAGATCTGTGTATTCTTCCCAAAGTACACCGGGTCAAAATGAAAGGATCTCAGGTTGGGATTCAGGTTGCTTTTTTCAATACTCCTTTTTATATTTGTTCTCACTGTAACACACTTTCTATGCTCCTGCATCTTGTGCCTGGGCTGCAACAATGCTGCAGGATTTTTTTTTTTTTCATATAGTAGTACAGTGAAACAGCACTTTTCTTGAGAGGCGTTTATATTAAATAGCACAGATACAAAATGCAAAAGAATCTATGTATGTGAACACATTCACATGAAAGTGAAGGAGCAGCTGTCAATGTGTCTGTGTGTGAGCATGCAGGCAAGTGTGTGTGTGTGTGTGTGGCAAAACAGCAGGATGAAAAGGGTAAATGCGATGTGATTGGTACCTGTGGGCGACAGAAAGAACTCAATTTCCAATACAGCAGCTGAATGCAGCCAATCAGTGCTGGGCTGTTGTGTGTAATGGCTCTGCTGCCTTTGGGGGCTGAATTCTGTCGAAAACAACCCTGCTGGAGCTTCACTACCTTTACTTCCTCTAGATGCTTACAAACATGTACATAAACACGCACCTGCAAACACACAGACACACACCGGGGAAGTGGTGGTGCTGGTGTGTGTCACTATAGATGAAGGATGTCCTCATGAGATGCTCTGAGTCAGGCCTGTTCTGCAGATCAGGTTGATGCTACTGTTTGATCAAATAAACTGGGACACATTTACACACAGTTTTGGTAGCGTGTGTGTGTGTATATGTTTATGCTACTACAAAGCTACCTAAATTATGATTTCAGGAAAGATTTTTTATCCTGTCCAGGAAGTGGGATCTTCTAAATACTGCACAGAGGTCTTATGGTTTGGGTGCACAAACACAAATGTGTGTCTATCTAGACTCATGTCTTTTGAAGACTTATTGGAGGAATGGAAGTTATCACTATTGGCATGTTTAATTTAAATAGATAATTTCCAGTGAGAAACATGCTGTCTTCACGTAGCGACTATTTTTACAGAGGAATACAGAGGACTGATAATCACCTGAAGCTCAGTATCAAGCGAACCAATGAGATTTTGCTGGACTGCAATGCTTAAAAAATGGAAGTTGCTGCAACGAAAGCTACTCATTATAAGACGTGGATGCTTCACAGACATCATGAACCTGGCAGCAAAGGAGATCTGCATGATCAGGTGGGCACCCGAGAGTAGTGTCAACAACTCAGCATCAGATCACATGAGAAATACAGTCACAATTTGATCTTCTGACCCTGAGCTACGATGTTCAATAATGGCCAGAAAATTATTACTGACATTCAGATGTCACAGTGATGTTGACCTTTGGCCTTTGAAATATGAAATTCGATTACTTTATCATTTTATCCAATTAGGCATTGGTGTGATTTGTTTTTCAAAGTAGGTGTATGAATTTTGAGTGACAGCCAACAACGTGTTTCATGAGGTCACACTGACTGTAATTTTTGACCTTTGACAACCAGAATCTAATCAGTTCATCTTTGACTCCAAGTGAACATTTGTGCCAAATTTGAAGAAATTCCCTCAAGGTTTTCCTGAGATATCACATTCATGAGAACAAGACGGACGGACAGACAACCCAGAAGCATGATGCCTGCAGTCACGGCTGTCACCGGCGTAGAAGCATACAAGTATTGATTATGTTTTAATTGCCGAGAGCAGATATTTTGGGGAAAACATTCGATATAAAACAATTGTAGTGGCAACAGACAGTTCAGGAAAGTTAAATTCTTCAGGAAGATGAATATTTCTTTGCTATATTGGTTAAAAAAATAAAAGTCAGCCTGCTCTCCAACAGTGTAACCTTAGTATACATGAAAATCACGTGTATTTGCACACTTGTTATGTATGTAGTTGAAATGATCACTGACCGGAGTTCTCATCCACCCGCTCCTCCACCGTGTGCTCCTTCTGGTGAACCCACTCGCTGTTGCACTTGAAGTAGATCTGAGTGGCCGGAGTGGCTTTGCAGTACAGGTTGACAGGCTTGTTTTTGACGATGTAGGCCTCCTCCGGTTCCATCAAAAACACGGGCAGCGGCTCAGGAGGGTCTGAAGGGAAGGTTTCCGGCAGATCACCGAGCCCAATAAAGTCATCGTCGACTGTGAAGAATGAGATGGCAAGAAGATGGGAGGAAGAGACAGAGGAGGAGATGAAAGAAAAGATTAAGGGAGGGAGAAGTTGAGAACGGAGGCAGAAAACCCAAGGAAAAAGAAAAACATAGAAAGAGAGAGAAAGGATGAGTTGTGAGAGAAAGGAAAGCAGACAAGAGACAGTGGGACAGTGTATTATAACCACAGTCTTTGCATGGGATTATCCATTCGCACAGCACACAGTGAAATCCCTATCATTTGATATTTTGGAATGTTTACACAAGTGTATTTTAGAGCGCAGGAAATTCTGGGATTCCTCTCAGGCAATAAGACTGCATGGATTTACAGAAAAACGGGCCTTGCTTGATCTAACCACAACCAGCTACTGCTGAGAAACGAGAGAGAGAGAGAGAGGCAGAGCCAATAATGAGAAGCAGAGTTCAGAGGTTGACTCTGAGGAACTGAAGTTATAAGCTGATCTCTCTGTCTCCCATTTTCTCTCTCGCTCTGTCTCTTTCTCTTCCCTTTTGTGTGTGTGTGTGTCTCTCTCTCTCTCTCTCAAACACATACACACACATAAACTAGCTTATATGCATTCATGCATGCACACACACATGCAGCAGATCTAATGACCTCAGGCTTTTGGCCCAGTTTGTGCCATTCCTCGGATACTTCTGCAGTAGACAGATACGCTTCCCTGTAATTACAACTCCCCTTCATCTCCCTGTCTTAAATCACACACACATAACTGCATGTGCGCGCGTGCGCCCGCTCACACACACACACACTAACAAACATGAACAAATGCTCACTAAACAACCCAGGCACACAAATATATGGGCGCGCACACCCACGAGCGAGCACGGCTAACTTTCTAACTCTTTGAAGAGAGGAGGATGAAGCCTATTCGCCACCCCATTTGTCACCTCCAGAACTGTTCTATTCTTACCATCGAACCGGTAGACATCAATTATTCACAAGTGTGAAAGAAAGTAGGCAGGGAAACAGTGAGCGAGATACAGTGGGAAACAGAAGGTGAGGGGGAGAGGGAGGGAGGGAGGAAGGGAGAGAGAGAGCAGAGAGACAGTGAGAGTAACTCAGCCAGACAGACATAGATTGAGACATCGAAATGGAGTTGGGCAGACAGACAGAAACACAGCACAGGAGGACAGAAACAGGAAGGCACACTGTTCGGATAACAAAAGAGTTTATCGGCTCATCAGTAATTCTTCCATGTCCTTCTATCTACCCGCCTCCCTGTCCTGTGCGGACACGCTGGAGCCTTGTTGTCTGACAGAGGTTGCCTCCTGGATGCTTCGGGAGCTCTAAATAATGTCTCGGCCGAGCAGATATCTCCCCACGATGTCTCTCTAATGTTATCTCTCCCCCCATACCTGCCAGAGATTGAAGTTGATTGCTAGGAAATGAAAGGGCCGGGTGGGGTGGGGGGGGGGGAGCCACACAGAAAATGACCAAAGCTATCCTCACCACAGGGAGGGGGTGGGGGGTGGGGGGTATCTGTGTAAAGTTATGAAGGCGTTGGTGGGTGAAGTGTGGGTGTGGGCACGCTGGGCTGGGTGATGCTGTTTTTTTTTTTTTTAAAATATAAATTTTAGTGAGTTTGGCTCACATCCGAAAAAGTTCCAGCTGGCTTCACTCCTCACTTGGCTCCCACTCTGCTGCTAATTGAGCAGAGACAATTAAGTCCCCGAGTGACCTCTGACATTTAAGAGTAACTACCTCACAACGCCTGTGTTTGTCCTCGTGTTTGTGTTTGTGTTTGTGCAACGAGGTGCTCAAACAAGGTCATTAGCTGTTTCGATCAACTTCCATCTTTTGCCACCTAAACAAGAAAACCATGAAACACGGTCGAGCCTTTCATCCTTTGTGTCTATATGTAGGTGATGACTCTTTAATGTGGAAGTCTATTTCAGCAGACCTTAGCTTTAGTCTGTTTCTTTTCTGCTCTATAGTCCTCAGTCCACCCACATCCTCTTCCAGGGGACCCTGACCCAGAAACAGGCAAAGAAAGCCAGGGAAACTCATTAAAGATTGTGTTAGCCTTCTTTCACCCTTCATTCCCATTATCTCTCCATCTCTCTCTCTCTCTCTCTCTCTCTCTCTCTCCTTCTCTCCCTCCTGGCTCCCTCGTCCTGTCGAGCTGTGAGGTACAGAGATCTGAAACAGCCATGAAAGCATCACCCTCTCATGCACACACACACATGGAGAGAGAGAGACGCTTGCCTCACACGCTCCACACACACACACACACACAACCGTGCGAGCATTAATGCGCGCACAAACTCGCTCGCTGATATTTTTTAAATTCATCAACTTCCTCGGTGCGAGAAATAATAAATTGGAGTGAATGGAACTAGCCCTCCAGTGAAAAATCAGCTCAGAAATGAAAAAAGGCACCACATGACAAAATGAAAGACCCCGACTCTTACCAATCACACCGCTCCACCCCCCCAAAACCCAACACCCAGCATCCCAGCACCTCCCTCCTCCATCCTCCATCCTCCCTGGTGAACAGAATACTGAGAGCAACAAGAAGCTCAAAGAGAAACAGTGCTGGCTCCCCCTCCCTCTGCCGCCATGAGAAGACAGTTCATGATAAGATAGTTTAGAGGTTTTGGCATTTTCATGTTTGAGGCAATACAATCTTTATGAATACATAAAACTATAGCGTGCATAATCACAATCCCGATACTCAACAAGTGCAGAACTTATTACAATAATTCCATCCATTATGAAATGTTTTTCCCCTCTTCTTTTTAAGTGTCATATCCCTTTAATAGCAACATTAATACAGCATGACTCCACTGTTTGATATGCAACATGGATTTTTCCGAGCAGTTGTAATTCTGTGGCTTGATTTTAATCAGAAATTGCCTCCATATTGAGTGTTTAAAATTTAATGAAATATGTCCTCGCAGCACTTTTATTCAAATTGTATTTTGCTCCATAATTGGGTGAGTTTTCCTAATTCACATTGTAAGTCTTATTAGTGAATATTTTAAGACTCAAATTGAATATTAGTTGAATTTTATATCAGTTCCACATCCCAACTACAAAAAGTTTTGCAGATAAATTAGCTGCACATTGCCCTCAAAATGGAGTTAATGAATGAATGAAATTTGCCTCTCTACATTGTCATTTAATTCATCAGGTAGAGGGCGAAATGGCCGGGAAAGAAAAGGCAATTTAAAGAAGGATAAGAATGATTCAAATTAATCCAAGCTTAGCAAGTGGGAGTAAAGAGAGGTATGAGTGGTGCTTGGCAGTCAGCCCCCCTCTATGGCTTGAGTCAACTCCAATAGCCGTGGGAGTAGAGCAATATTAGAGAGATGATTACATTTTGGACATTAGCAAATAAAAGTCGAAGCACAGCACTGGCACGGCTACATATTAAAGCACAGTCTTAGAGATAAGACATGAACCGAGTTTGAAAAGAAGTGTGCACATGAAGAGGCACGGCTCGAGCTAAAAAAAGGAGTATCTGTGTTACATAAATACATCAACTGTTACATAGAAGAAGTGTGCAACACCCACACCGGAGACCATCAAACAGAAACACACATCACAGGTATGAGGTCAGAGTGTGTGCACCCTGTGGCAGTTTGGTCAATGCAATGTGTGATGAACAGCTCGCCGAGTCCCGAATGACCTGTCCAATGAGCAAAGTCCAGGGTCCTTCTGCTCCTCAATTTGTTTGGTGGGATCAGAAAGTTCAGCTGCTGTTCTCGTTGCACACAGATGAAGCGGTGAACGGTGATGTGCACGCAGCGGGAGCGAGTAATAGCTTTTGTGAGTAAGCATGCCAAGTTCCATCAGTTGATGATCATCAGCACCGGAGTTACACATGTTTTTGTGATCAATATGCATTTGCAGTTTCACCGTGGCTCCGGACTCTCCAGCTGAAGCAGCACCGCGTCAGAGTCTATGAGGATGTCTGTCAACAGGTCCAGGATGGCCCATACTTCATCATCATCATCATCAGCGGCTGAATTATGTCTTCTCCGAGGTCAAAAAGCAGTCTGTGCAGAGGAACAGTCCACATTTTTCAAGACTGAGGAAAGTACCTTATATCAGGATCACAACATAGAGCATCCAGGTGGTTGTCTTTGATATTTGCAGGTTTGTGCGCCATGAATTCAACCCCTAAGAACAGACTGTTAACATCGAGTACCACTGTGACGTTGTCAGGTGTCTGAGGGGAAAAACATTCGGTGCAAACAACCTGAAACGTTGTTTAGTGGCAACTGGACTCTCCAACATGACTTCGGGCCCTGTGGAGAAAATCCAGCACGAATTGCAGATGGATCTTGACATGCTTACCGAACTGGACTTCCAGGAAAAGCTTCAAGCCTGGAGGGGCTGCTGGGAGCAGTGTAGCACTGCAAAACAGGACTCTTTTTGAAGGAGATGGTGGCCAGATTTTAAAAAGGCACGTTTTTTTGCTTTTCATAGACCCATTCTCAAAACTTTTTTTTTACCATCTGTGCAAGTTCGCTTTGCCAGTATTTCCCCTCAACACTGACAGGGTGATCATTTCACCGAATCTTAGACACAAACAGCAGCCTAATGACTAGCTTAAATCAGCGGTTTTCATTCAAAATAAGCACTGGAAGGCTTTATAAGGAATCATCCAGCACATACATTTTAAGTATACCCTGAAATGAGCTACAAAGATACCTCCTGAAGCATTATTACTCCTCACCTCTGCAATCAGCACACCTCTATTACTGTGTCATCAATAAGCTAGTCACATTAATGAGATCTTTTGTGCTGAGAACAGTGAAAGCTAATGACAGGACAGCCACAACACATTAAACACTGATTCTGTGTCCAGGCTGCGATAGTTTGTTCCCTTGATTCAGCTGCTTCTCTATCACCTCTTCACAAATGCATTTTGGACCATAAATGCTCTGGTAATTTACATGTTGACATCACGCGTAAACAGGAGCCAAAGCTGATTTTCCATGAAAGATGTTCTGGAAATTTGCCATTTCAAGACCTGGAAGGATTTCTGTTGATTTTCTCTGAAATGAGCAGAAATGGTACTTCAAGGCAGAGCACACAGAAGATTATTATGCACTGAGTCACCCTACAATGTGAGTCCATTTATGTTACCATACTGGAGATATGGTCTGCAACTGGGACTTTTAGTTTTACTTAGCTTTACAGACATCAGTGTTGGAGATCGACCATTGAAGGCACAATAAAGACGTCTGCAGGGAGTCTATGATGTAAAGGCAACCCTGTCCCTTAAGCAGGAAAAAAACCTTTATCATGATTTAATTGCTACTAATGGAATTTATATTGCAAGAGTGACTTGGAAAAAAAAATAAAATATGCTGTTGATGAGCATCTGACACTGAGTGCTGATCTGAAAAAATACTTATTATTATTATTATTATTATTATTATTATTATTATTATTATTATTATGCTTTAATGTAATGGGTGTGCCTTTAGTTTCATGAGTTGTTTACCATTAATGGACACTGGCTACCTGTGCAGTTAAAAAATGCATTAAGCTGCATACAATTTTAACGGAATAGCGTGTCCCGTTTTTATAAACAAATAACATTGTCTGGGATCAGTACACAGACTGAGACGCATAGTGCTCAATAAACCATCAAGAATATTCAAAGGTTGCCTCTAAAACTACTATCAGTATTATTATCAATGCTTTTATCATCACACAACATCTTGACTCAGCAGTAGTTTTAGTGATGACAAAAAAATTTTTAAATGTAAAATTTATTTCTTATTTTTATCTAATATATCCTATGAATGTGTTATTTATGGTTGAGTCTATGAAGATATAAGGCTAATATCTACACTGACAGATATAGTTTCAAAGGTTCATTTTTTAATTATTCAAAAAATAAGATTTTAACGTTAGTGATCTTCATAATTTTCCAACATATACACACAGACTATACTTTTTGTATACTGCACTGTATATGCCACACTAAAGTGGATCAACCTAAAGTGGTTCGTCCTCCTGTACTATACATCTATGCTGAATATTTGTTGGACTGTTTTTCTTATATCATATATTTTATGTGAGTGTGCGATAACCACTTTTGAATTCTGGGCTCTGACACCACTGTGCAAGATAAGCTCTCTCTTCTATCTGTGCTCACGCAGATTTATTGTCCCAAGGAAAGCACTGTATCACTGGGGCCAGTGTTTCCCTTCAATCAGTGGAGAGTCAAGCTGAACATGAACACTGGCATAAATCTCCTCTTCATTCTTGTTTCATTCCTGATTTGTCCTCTTCATCCTCCCCTTTTTTCCCCCCTCTTGCCTTCTTCCTTTCACCTTTCTTTCCACTCATCCCTCTCATCATTCATTCCCGCTACAGGTAGTGAAAAAGATTGGTAAGTGGTTGTTTAGATAGGTAGACAGCGGGGAGTTTTACTAGACTGTGTTTTGCTATGCCGCAATGGGGGAGGACAGGAGGTGGTTTTCAGCTGAGTGGTCAAGCAGAATAATAAACCACTCAGCTGTCATGTCAATTGAAGCAGGATAAATAGACTGTCAATCAGATCTACCTATAAATGTGCTTTGAGCACACCTACCCATTATATTGAGTGAACATTAATCAATGGTAACGACTTCTTTTAGTCAATACTTGTTAGTATTGGACCCATACATCCCAGTGGTTAAAATCAATATGTATGGCTGTTGTTTTAAAAGCAAAATCCTTTAGAAGCTCCATGAGACAGAGGCAAACTGAGTGCAGGCTTCCTTCCACTCTAATGTCTCTTTCCAGCCAAGTGCCTTATATACACTAATGTGTCTACACACATAGTCCGCAGGGCCCCATCCAACGCTTGGCTGCAGCAGGTATTTATTGATTACTGTTAGGGCCCAGTGACCCCTCCCTTGGCCTGTCCTATCTGTTCTCCTCTGTTGGGGCGTGCTAAGCACACTCATATTTCATCTCTGGGGAATTCTGCCATCACACGGCTCAGCAGTGGGTGAGAAGTCACCGCAGGCAAGCAGGGATTTTTTTTTTAAAGTTAAAAGTCAGCTGATTCCACAGATAACCTCCCAATTAGTTCCCAGGTCATGATCGTTCCACTGCAGGCCAGAGACATAATGAGGAAGAGAGCCCGCACACACACACACACACACAAACACACACACGCACGCACACATACACTGAAGCCACAAAATAAACCGAATTAATAATTCAATCAGGGCATTATAGAGCGGTCCAATTCATGGGTCTTATCTTTACCAGAGTATTCATGTCTTGTAATTGGAAAAATGAATCAGCTCAAATTGATCCAGGCCACTGCGGTAAAGTGTAAACACACAGCTGAGAAGAAAACAGTCTTCGCACTGAGGATCGGGCCTGAGGAGAAGCATTTAAAGGGCAGCGACTATAAAACAGACATTCATGTGATAAACATTACCTTGCGTGTTCCCTTCCCCTCTTCCTCCCACACTGAGCTTATCTTATTAAGTGTACAGAAAATAAGGGAACCTTGTATATAAATAACATATGGGTAGAGCAATCATTAGGGTTGTGTAATCAATTTCCGAGCACAGTACCATATCTCTCTTCACATCTTTGTACAGCCACTCATGTCTTTCTCATTGGGGGTGTTTACACGTTCTCTCTGGTGCTTATCCCTGACCTTCACTCGGTCCTCTCTGGCTGCACTCTGGCAGGAGGCAGCTGGTGGTTGCCAGGGTCATGCTAGGCCTTGGCCACTGTCTGTCCGGGCACATCACAGCGCCAGGAAAGGCAAGGTCAGAGCATCATCAGGCTCATCATTTTTTTTTTTTTTTTTTAATTTTATTTTTTTCCCATCTTATCCCCTCAAATGTTTCGATTCTAATTATGAAATAGAAAGCTGAAATGGATCCTCTCTCAGATTTTACGCCACCTCATATCAAAATGTTGCTGTTTTTCCTCTTCGCTCTAGAAATAAAGTTCCCCCTTGCAAACAAAAGCTGGTCAGACAGAACTTCATCACTTAATTGAAATGAAAATGAAAGATAGGGATAAAAATGGAAATGAGCTGCAGAAAATGTTCCAAAGTCCATCAAAGTCAAAAAAAAAAATCGAAACATGAAAAAATCTTCTCTGCGTTCGCATTCGTTATGGCATTTTTAAACCCAGTTCTTTAATCAGATGTTGCATCATGGCAAAGCCAGAGGTGAGGAAACTTTTCCAATCATGATGACTAACAGAGATTAGGTAAGACAAATCATCAGAGATGTTCGGATGACTATGAGATGGTTGAGTAACTGTTGTAAAATGAAAAAAATGGTGCAAAAGTAAGATTGAAATCAACTGTTTAAGTGGTTAACATGTACAAAAGCAAGACTTTTAAAGTATATGTGTAAGTGCCGATGTAGTTCTTTCATCTCAGATGAGCAAAGGTCTTATTGCTTTGACGAACAAACAAGTAATTAGCAATGGCAACTACTAAGCATTAGCTGTTTTCCATTCCTTTGATTTAGTTTTTTAGACCGAGAGTGTGTTTGTGTGTATGTTGGATGGCTGTATTTCCTTAGAGTGGCTATTAATTGAATGCTCTTTAATGCATCTTATACTCCTACATCCAAATCTCACAATCTGTGTTTCTCTGCTCCTCAGAAAGAAGTGTTTTTCTGCTCACTCTCCAGCTGTTATGGTTTTTCAGCGTCCTCTCTGCACTGTATATTCCCACCTCCCACCCCGCCCATTTGCTCCCTCCTGGATGAAAAGCCATTTTGGTGGTTGATTGGAGAATGATGCTGCTACTTAGAGAGTCACTCCATCAGAGGAGAGGAGAGCGCAAGGAGAGAGAGAGAAAAGCTCAGGAGGAGTAGTGGCTCCCTGGGGCGCTGTAGCTGTGATGGGTGAGCTGTCAAACGCCCCATTGTCCAAATTACCCAGCAAGCACCATGTCACCACCCGGGACTAATTTACGGTGCGGTACGGAACAGACATCGCTCTCTGAGTGGAGTCCATGGGAGAGACAAGAGACTGAAAGGCTATAAGGAGAGAGCGGGGGGTCCGACCTTACACCTTTAACAGAGATAGTGCAGGGCTTCAAACACACACTCCCAATAGAAAACGCCAATTAGCTTCATGCAGGTTTTTTATCTTTGCCATCTTTATGCTTCGAGGCCTCAATGACAGGTGTCAATATGAATATGTGTCATGCTCCCGTGCCTCCTCGCCCACCCACTGCCTGCCAAACACACACTCACTGATGCACAAACACTTTAATACAATTTTAAAGCAGTAATTGCATACAGAGGCATCTTGCTTGACTTCACTTGCAGTCATAACTGGTCCTTTTAGCAAAAAAACTGCCATGACCAGTCACTTGTCACATGTCACACCCCTGGGTGCCCGAAGCCAGACAGGGCCATCACCCTACCCCATACTGACCAGTGGGCTGTGGAGTGGAGCGGGTCTTGTCAGAGGAGACGTGTGGCACTTTCTTGACCCCTTACTGTGCCCAATAGCTTGATGCAATGCCTCTACTTCGGCTAATTGGCCTGGAGCAGTTGGCAGCCTCATTCTGCCACCGGTGAAAGGCCAAACGATCAGAATGCAAAACATACAAGCAGGAGGTGAACATAGGGAAAGAGGGTCATCTCACCCAAAAAAGTAAGATCAGGAGAGGCTACAGCACTACTGTAGTAACAGAATACACATAGAAAACTCATATTTGACAGGATGATCCAATTTTTTTTTAAAACTTAACATCATATTCTGTCCCAAAAGTCCCTTAAAAAAGACACCATCTGGAAAAGATTACTTTAATTCAACAACTCGTACATCAAAATCAGATCTCCTGGAAGTTAATATCAGAGAGGAAGCATTGGTTTACTATGTAACTTGTAAAAATGTTGGCATTGACACAAAAAAATTTATTGGCACTGGAAAATAGTTCCATTAAAAATGAAACACAGGCTTAAAAAATCATTGAGTTTTATTTTTTATATTTTTTGCATTTATTTGAGAGTCATCTGATATTTTGTTCACGCTTCAGTCATTCTTCTCAATGCCAAATTTTACTTCAATGGCAAACTTCAAAGTCAAAGTTCTAACTCCATAGTTTTTGTCTAGCAATGGAGCTGTATTGAAAAAAATAAGGTTTTATATTACAGTGTTGGATTTGAACCAGTGCTGAAAGAGACAAATAAATTGATTCAGAGAGTCAGAGAGGAAAATCTCTCACCAGTCATCAAGCCATTCATCACCACTGCTAGTACTTTGGGATCACGAGGAGGGCTAAAAATCCCAAAAATAAAGAAACACTAAATCATATTTGGTGTTGATTAACTATCCTCAAAAGACACCTTGACAGTCTGCTCTACAGCCTCACCTACACAAACCTTCAGAGGTCTACAGTTGATTATGAATAGCTGTTCTCCAGTACAAGTTTCAATGGCAATCCTTTGAATTTTAATAAACCATTTTTCCATCATGATACTGACATTCATGTCAAAGATTATACGGGGAGATATCTACAGATTTTTTTATTTTTTGCACACTACAAGAATCGGTTTATGCAGAAAAGCATGTACCACCCTCCACATATGCACTCACACCTCACACATTTTTATCCTGAAGCACTTAAATGTCCAACCCTCCTAACACACATAAAAAATCCCTGGCAGCACTTAAACTGAAGGACACCACAGACTGGAAGTGTGTCGGGATGTGTGAGACGCGGTCCCCAGAGCACCCTCTGTAGCTGAATCTGGTTGCCTACATATTCCCCACAGACACACACACACACTCGAGTACATACACATGCTCCATATACAAAGTGCTCTGAGATGTTCTTCCACTTCCTTTTAAATGTTCTTCCTCTAGAACTGCATCCTCTCCTGTGTCCCAAACCCTGCTGCCGAGCTGCATAAACGGACCTGCAGCCATCTCCAAAAGACCTCAGATGGGATGGGAAATGAGAAGATCAGGATTTACTGTATGCTGTAATACACCAAACATGGGTGTATGCCCTAATGCAGGCTTTGATGGTGCAACTGTGTGTGTGTGTGGGAGCGTGTGTGTACATGTGTCTGTGTGTGATGGATGAATTAATGTGACAAGGCAGATGTAATGCAGAATCATAAATCTTAGCCCCAGGATCAGCAGAGGGAGAGCAGGAGGTTATATATTAAAGGGCACGCACACACACACACACACACACACACACACACACACACACACACACACACACACACACACACCGTTATGATGCTGATAATAAAAGCAAGACCCCAGCCACAATAGCCAGCTAATAGACATGACTCTATATCTAGCCCTGAGGGTTATGACACACACACACACACACACACACACACAAACACAAATTGCATGAGGCTATGCAGATACCCAAATACACACAAAACACAAACTCTATCCATTTTACCAGCAATTTATTATGCTGCTTTGAGGCCAACAGCTTAAGTGTTAGATATGGCTGTAATGCTGTTAAAATCTTAATACTGTTACACAAGCTCACTGTTGTACAACATGCTAATTCTTTGCTCACTGTGTAGAGAGCATCAGAGGGCACTGGATGGTGCATCAGTGGCAAAAACACAGATGAAGCTGACTATAGTGTTAGTGAAAGTTCAAACAAGCCTTCTTGTAAAAATCACCCTGACCAGCTGATCAGTGATAAGATTTTCTCAGCAGACTGCTCAGCAAACTGACGGCAGTCCCCATCCGCTCACATGGTCTTTTTACTGTAATTACTCCATGGATGATTTTTTTTGCCTGTTTCACTGTGCTATTATGGACCTGAACGCTGGTTCTCATCATCATTTCTATTCCATATTACATAAAAGCTGATCTATATACATTTAGCTTCATTTTTCCTTCAACAGGTAGGTTCATCATCATCATCATTACGTCTGAGGATTCCTAATGCTTTTGGTACAGTTATCACATTATAATGCTTTCTTTATGCTGGTGCACATTTTAGAGAGGTGCATGAGTTATCATACTTGCACACATGCAGTAGGTTAAGCAGATTTAGCTGCAGACATATTTCCAGACGAATTAAAACAATAATTTATGCAGCTCCTCATACTGAATCTGCAATCCTGAGTACACTTGATATTCAGCTCACATTCAGAATTATAAAAATACATCTCAATGGGCTTGCATGCCTGTAACTGCAACATACTTGTTCTTGTGCGTGCACTAAAGAATACATCCCTTGTATGAGGATACTTAAGCCTACAGTGTTTTATGTGTGGCGCATTTACCGAGCTCAATGAAATGAGAAATGCGGGAATTTAGCAGGAATTGCAGCATTTTTTTGGCTGCCTCTCAATAGCCTTGCAGCATGGATTTTTTCCATGTATTTCGATGCCACTACTGTTTCTTCCTGCATGTTTATTCAAGGGAACCAGAATGCTTAATGGGCTTATGCCTACAATGAAAAGGGCTTTGTAAGCATTCAAGGGAGTTGCAACATGCTGGCTGCGGCACACAGGTTATAGAAGGTAAATATACAATTTCAGTAGATTGGTGACTGCTACCTTAAGACTACATTAGAAATTTTGCATGCGCTTAATTAATTACAAGCCCTCCTCTAATGCAATTCCTTTTTTTTTTTAATTTCATAGAACATTCTCAAGAAAATCATAAATCCTGTGCTTCAAAATACTGTACAGTATTTGTGCTGGACTTGGCCAAATGACATAGCAGGCTTGTTGTACTGTCTACAATGGGAACAACAAAAAAGCTGTTGTCTCAGCCCATTTCACACCGTTCCTTTTTCTTGTAATATTGGCTTGCAGAGGGATGACAACAGAGCTGCTATTACGCATTGGATAGGGTATCATATTCACATTGGCTCTTATACAGTGCACTACATATCCAGCTTGGATGATCGATTGCATCCTTGCTAAGCCAAATGGCCGCTTCTTGCTGATACCACTGCCCCGCCTGCCTTCAGCTCCCATGCATGGTTATCTGGATGGCAGGTAGCTTCCAGAAAAAGAGCTGTAAGAACAAATGTTCAGCAAAAGAGCTATTTTTATGGTATAACACTGACAATGAAGCAATATCAACATGCGAAAAAAAAAAAAAAAAAAAAAGATATTGTCACTGTGACCCAGTGTCAACATGGTATCACACATCTTATATATCCTGACTTTTTTCTATATCCGGCTGAGACAGATGGCAGTTCACCTGGAACCAAAGTGCATCTGCAATATATCTTGAGTGACCACTTAGGATCAGATTTCTCTTCCCACTACACATTTTTTTTATTTTCTTGTGGGCGGAAAACACAGTTTAAAATACTTGAACACCAAAATAAATAGTTGCCAGCTAAAGTATGCTGGTAAATCAGAGCTACAGTTAAAAACTTGCCTCTGGTAAAAGTCTTTTTGTGTTTGGGAGCTTTGTTTGGCAAATACTGCATTGATGTGGCTGTTTTTTTGAATGTGGTCCCATGCATTTTTAACCACGTCAAAAGGACGCCTAAGTGATCACATCTGACCTGACCTCAGTGCATTTTGGGTGCAGTTGTAATTGTATTTGTAAGTGTCACAATTTGACAGCATTAACAGTCACAAATACCGAAAAGTGTCACAAGAACACTTAAATTAATGAGTGGAAATTTCTAATGCAAATGCCTCCATACAAGGAACATAATAATTTGCAAATGACCTTCAGTTTTATAACCCAGTAAACACTTCTGGGAGATTATGGACAACAGAGCAACAAACAACAGAATACCCTTTGGATGAACAGGGTTCATCCTGTAGCAGAGTTTCTGTGGCTTATGGTGCCTGAACACCTCATGCCTTGGTCACACTACATGACTTTCAAAGTCTCCAGATTGCTGTACTGTTCACACTATATAATTTTCATTCTCTAATCAGGCACATTGAAGTGGTTTTGGTTGGCTCGCCACTTAATGAATCAGCAACGGGGGGTCTTACATTACAAGATCTTTCACCAGGAAGACCCTGGTTGAGCTCCTTGGATAGAAGAAATGATGTCATCAATACAGTTTAAGTTGCTCGTAAGCTTATTTGTAGCAACAACAAAAAAAGTAAAAAAGAATATGGGAGAAGGATTGTCTGTTTTGCGGTGAGAGTTTGCGGTAAATAATTTTTGCAACAAAAACATCAAGCTGCCTGCCTGTGTTGTGTTCAGGCAAGGACAACAAGGCTTCAAATACAGAAGGGGGGATGTATTCTGATAGAAACTATAGTGTTGCATGATGGGACAGAGTTCAGAGAGTTACTGTAGATGACAGCAGAGGCGTGTCAGCTCACTGGCTGCATGGGTCCCTTATCTGTTTGATATCTCGAAGGCCTCTGCGAAAACACTGGAGATCTCACAAATCGCATCTTTGTAAATTCACACACAGTGTCATGCTGACAGGATCTGGAGGTTTTGTTGACAGTCTCCAAAATCTGTCGGCTAATGCAACAGGCCCATAATCCTGCAGTGTGAACTCTGCATTACTAACACCTCACCCCATCTGTATGGACATGGTAGTTATAGAAGCACAATATTACTCTACGATACTTTAAAAATTTCAAAAAAGCATCAAGAATTTGGTTCCATGTGTCACAAAAAATCTATAACTATACTTTTTGTATACTGCATATATACAATAATGTGATACTGGCCAAGAATAAACACCTACTACACAAAGAAACACACACACAAACCCTCTAAAATAGGTTTCACCTTCACGTACGTGCAAGAACACACACACACTCACACTCACACAAAGACATGCACAGACCTCACACCTATTAATGGATGTGTTAAGAGGCAAAACACTTGGTGGGATGGAAGGCAGTTAACGTGTGTGTGTTTGTTTTGTGTGAGTGTGGGGGTGGGTGGGGTGACTACATTAGGGAATCACACACCCAGCTCCACTCACCAGGGGACTCCTGTCAGCCTGTGATTTTGCCCTGTACCCCCTCCCAGCTCGCTCCCTTCCTCTGCTGCTCACTGCCGAAATAGGTCAACCACATATAATGCAGGGGCAATGAGGAGCAAGTACGTGCACCCCCCCCCCTTCCACTCTGTCCCTCTGCTCTCCTCCACCCTGTTACCTCTACCCGTTCTGCAAGAGAGAGCAGGCTATGGCCCCCCATGGACACTCGGAGGCTGGCTGCGGAGCGACAGGCACGGCCAGCCACAACATCCCGACCTCCCAGCCACAACAACCATTTGCACGGCCACGCTTGAACTGAGCAGATTCCAGTGTCTCGTATGGAATGTGCACACTCACAAGACAAACTCACACCAAGGGGCTTAAATACGCTCAACTCTGCGAAAATTAGATGAGAGAAGGGGGGAAAATTGGAAAAATTTAATAATGAATATTGTGTTTATTGTGTGGAACTGCTTGCAATCACGAAACTGTTCATCACTGTCACCTCTTCTAGGGAGCATGAGATGGAGGAGGAGGAGGAGGTGGAGGGAGATGAAGGTTAGCTAAGGAGCAAGCTGCGACGTTGCAATATTAAAGGAACAATCCACTGAATTTGCATATCAAAGACCGTTTAATAGTCACAGGGAGTAATGTACAGTCTCTGAAAACACAATTACATGTTTTACGTCAGGTGTGAGTAAATTACTCAGGGGAAATTACCAAGGTATCTTAACTTCTACCGGCAGTCCAAATCAAAAGGCAGGAAGGGTCCAACAAAATGCACCACGGAGCTGCATCACAGGAAGTGTAGTTTTCAATGTTTTAAAGCAAAGTCAGAACCTTTTAACCTCTGCTGCAGTAATTTTTCCTCTTTCTCTGTCTTTTGCAAATCCCCAAAGAGAATTGAAGTGCAACGGTGAACTAAGCCGCTGCTTTTTTTTTTTAAAGCATAAATGCATTTGAGACATGTAAACACCATTATCAAACCATGTAGACAAGACTCGATGCCAAGTCGAGACTCTGGCGTCTTGACAATGCATGCCAATGAAAACCTCAAGGTAAAACACGCACCTCTGTGTCTCTTCCTTTGTTTCGTCATTTACGAGCACTCTTAAGGAGAAACTCGTGTACACGGTTCTCCTCCCAGGAGAATCACCTTTGAGATGCCTCACCATCAAAATCAACTCTCAAGTACACTGTTAAAAGAACTGCTCAATGCACTGTGTATTTGCAAAGTTTACATGGAAACACTTACAAGAATAAACCGAAGCAACAACTCAGCAGAAATATAGGGTTTGAGGATGAATACTGTCGGGGAGGGACCATCTGTCGTTATTGATATGGCTCTGTTTAACAGACTGTGAATGGGCATGTGAATGGAGTAGTTATATGAACTCATGTGCACTGTTTTATTTAAAAGAACTGTCTTGCTTAGAAAAAAAAAGTCAATAGTTTGGTTCCTGCAGTCCATGTAAATGTAGGAATTGATTTAAAGGGTAAATTAGACATGCTGTTATCTCCTGTACTCATGTCAAATGCTGAATGCATGCATATACCCACATGCACATGTATGCATCTATACACGAGTGTGCAAAGACATCCCATTACCATGCATCATGGTCCAGTGTTCTGTCCTCCCTCCCTTCCTATTTGTCTTACTTTAATCCTTTCCATCTCTCTGCATTCTCAACTCTTGTTGTCTTTCCTCTGCAGTCTCCACTGGCTGTGACCTTTTCTCCAGTGGAACAGGATACTGCCCATCTCCATCTTCCTCATGCATTAATGATCTGTGGTAAGCTGAGGGCATCTGTCTGACTCCCAGCCTGTCCGCTGCTCAACCACTTCCAAGGACGGAGCTCAGCCAGAGCCGAGCTCAGCCACATTCCCTGTCACCCACAGGGAAATGCAAATAGCCGCAGATAGTGATAGCTCCACAGTCTAAAAAGTGGAGGCTACCCCTTCTCATCTCTACCATATTTCATCTCTTTGACACTCCCCAGTGGCAGATATCTAAAATACTAGAGCAGAGAGATGACAGCAGGCAACAGACACAAAGAAACTCAGCCAATTATCCTGGTTTCATACCGAACCTCACTGCAGATACAAGCAGCTGAAATGAGATTCCTCGAAGGGGTTGCAGCAATGCGGATTGTTCCCTGTCATGCTTTCTATTTGTCAGCATTTAACATCTACCAAGGTAATGAGAGCTAAGATGCATCTATCTAACCTTTTCCCAGCTGCATCATGTCCTTTCCCCCTGCATGTGTGTGCAACTCCTCCTGAAAGATCCCCAAAGTGCTCTTTTGGCAAAAGTTCAGTCTTGACATGTCCAGCAAAGTAAAAAAAAAAAAAAAAACGGAGCTAAAGTGATCTCGTAAATCCTGCTGCAGCGCGTTCAATTGGCTGTACATTTGGAAATTGAGTACCAGTGATTAGTTCTCAAGTTCTTCCTAATGTAATTTGATTGGTTACAAAAGCCCTCTGTGTTTCCAGCCTTTTCCGAGCCAGAAGTGTTTTCAGGACCTCAGAGAGTCAGATGAGACAGAGATCATATGCAGCTTCTTGGCTTCTTGCATCTGTGGTCAGCTTTGATAAGTCACAGCTTAAACACACAATAAGTAATTTCTGCCGCTAAGTTTCACAACAATCAAAAGTTGCCTGGGATCCTGGGATTTGTTTATTTTATTGTGAGCCAAAATTGCAGATGGAAATCTTTCTGACTGACTCAGCAGGAATGTTCACAGATGGAAAAACATATTAACATTTTTTTCATGTTGCATTTAGTCAAGTTTGCTCACTTCCTTCCTCTCTCTCTGACTGATGCTACCTCAGAAGTTGGTGACAGGCTACAAATTAAACACACTTTTACTTTAAATTAAATAATGATTTCTCTGAGACTGAACATTACCGGGAACATTTGAGATAGTGCAAGTTTACAATGCAGCAAAATTAATACACAGGTATAGTATTTTTAGACACTTAATATAGAAATATTCCATATTTTATACAACTAAGTAAGTGGAGCTCTCTCTTCACCACAACAACCTGATATGTTTGTCTCATTGTTGCTGCCAATGCTCCAATCTCACATTGTTTCACACTCTCACCGATCAATAAGGCCTCGAGATTCCTACCTCAAGCAGCAGCTCTTGGGATGAAGTGCAGTTAAATGTGCTGCCTTCAACACGAGATATTCTTGTTATTCTTCTACCGTTACATCTTCAGTTCTCCCTTATTCCATCTTCCACCTGCTCTGCTTTTAAATTGTCTGCATTAAAGGCAATTTGCATTACAGCATTGTAATGAAAAATTGGAGTGCTTTTACTCTCCGGAAAAAATCATCCACCAGGCCCCCGGGTGGACATTTCATTTTCTCTGTTTTAATCCAAGGCCTATGCTTTTATACATACTGTAAAAATATGGAGCAAGTAACTGGAATACCTCCCTATTCAGGTACCTCTTAGTTTAAAATTAGGTATTTCAAACCAGTTTGTTTTCAACCAGCCTGTACAGTAGATCAGTGTCAAAGTACCGTTCGGTCTTCTGTGTAGCTCTAACAGAGAGAAGATACAAACTTAGTATTCTTGCAGTGGGAAATACAGAAGGAATACCACAGCTGAAGCTCAAAGTGATATTTCCCTTTGCGACAACAATGGTGAGTCGCTTGGCCTAACATATTGTAATCAGCTTCTTTGGTGTATGTATCTCACCCTTTCACCTGCTGGGACTCATTCCCAAAACCCTGAGATGCATTCTGACAGAGGCAGAAATCCTCATCTGGGGAGGAGGGATGAAAAGATTTCTTCTGTGCACCTCCCCGCCGTTCCATACTCAAATATTTGACTTTGCCTGTGATCCGCAGCCCTTGAAGGCTTCTGCTGGGCTTTTCCACGTGACTGAAGTCTGTTCTCAAAGCAGGTGTTTAAAACACAACTGACACAGAAGCCTCACTACTAAATCAGAGCAAAAGAAAAGACACAGAGGGAGAAAGCAATGTAAAGAAAAGAGGAAAAAATATAGAGAAAATATCTAAAAATGCTTGTGATTTTTCAAGCATGGCTACTATTCTGCATGTGTGCATTTTATAAATACAATTATATAAACTAGGCTGAACTAAGAGGCGATATTAAAAAATGACAACCACATCAGATAACGTGCCAAGCTCACATAGGATTCCTGTCTATGGCTAGTCCTTGATCTTACTGTTACACATGGCCTTCAGTCATAGAATAATGCATATACGAACACACCCGCGCCCTGCACATGTATGGAGGAGCATGCATTCAATGACTCACGCTAATGCAGACACACAAATACACTAAGAAACTTCACAGGGAAATCAAGTTGACAGATCAAAGAGTACGCACACAGAGATGAACCTTTGAGAACGTTTGAAAATCTACCAAAGGATGTTTTCCTAAAAAACCAATTATCCCCGCAGTTGAGTGAGGGAATGACCAGCGATGTTTCCACTTCATATCAGGATTCCACAGATCATGGTGGGTTTTTTTTTTTTTTTTACAAGTCCATGTGCTACATGTAGAGCAATTTGCCAAAAAAAGAAACCATCCTAAAAAAAAGTACCCACTCTCATTGTTTTCGGCTGCCAGAAGGTGTAAGTAATTACATGACAACTCATCATGTAAGGTGTGAGTTGCACTTTTCAGTCTTGCCTAAAGTCATTTTTAATGTGATGACCATGTGTTTTTGCGCTTATCTAATCGGTTTTGAAATGGTTTTGTGAATCAAGGGTGTGTGTGTTTTTCTCATCCCATTAGAGGGCATGTAATCCCTGAACTAAATTTAAAACATGAAAGCTTTTCACTCGACAACTACAACGATGAGCTGCTACAGTGCCTATGACTGTCGGATCATATTAGTCAGTAATCACAGAAAAGCACGCTAACTACAAAGGGAACTTAGTGCATACGAATGCATAGCCAGATATATATAATTCTGAATGATATGACTTAAAATTAGCATCAAAATTAGACCACACTTGACGAAAAAAATCACGATAAACAATTACAACAATAGCTTAACAAATATTAAATAAATTGTCATGTCATTTTTACAGAGATTCTGGTCCCCAGACCTAAATATCAGCATGTTAGCATTGTCAGTGTGAGCATGTTAGCAAGATGACATTAGCATTTAGCTTAAAGCACGGCAGTGCATCAATACAACCACACAGAGCTTTTTACATGGCGGTAGATTCGGAGTCTCTTTTCATTTTAATAACAGTCTATTTGGTTGAATTGACAGTTTACAGACATTTACTAAAATTGCAATATGAGAACATTCAGGCCGGAAAGAGAGTCAGAACACCAGTTGTTCAATACCAACTGGATTATTGCTCTTCCTACACATATATACTGAATATCCTCTGTGTATATACTGTCCCACATATCAATTGTTACACACACACACACACACACACACAAACACACATCTGAAAATTCAATATATCCTATCTCCACATAACATGTGCGGTCTAACACTCGGCAGTGTGAGTGACAGTCAGGCCCGGGAGATCCACACCAGGGGGTAAACACGGTGCCTAAATAGAGGGGATGAAAACATGGCTGGTAAGAGAGAAGAAGGTGACAGAAAGAAAGAGAGTGGTAGCAACAGCGAGAGAGATGGTGTGATATTGGGGGGGTTGGGAGGGGGGGGGGGTGTACTGGGGGGAGGACTGGGGGAGGTGAGAGACTTCTCCACAGAGTCGCAGTTAAGCTCACATCACCTTGCCAAACTGTCACTGCCCCCTACGCTGCCTGACCCCACCCCCCCGATCCCTCCCCCACACCCCCCTGCAGCCCTGCCTCCCTCCACTCTCGACAGAATGATTAATGGTGTATCTGGTCATGCGAGCACCACTGTCCCTGACTACACTAAACATTATCATAACTTTTTTTTTTTTTCCCTCCTCTTACAATCACTGAGGCTATGAAAAGCCCAGTGTCCTCCATAAAGCAAAAAATAAAAATGTTGTCACCAGAGGCGCCGTCTTTTTTTGTCTATTTGTCCGTCATTGTGTTAATAATAGGAGGAATAACAAATGTGCAGTCGGATTAATGACACGGTTCTGGAGGGAAGACTGATAAAATCAGCATCACATCACATCCTATCTCCTGCACAATGGAATAATCTAAAACTATTAAAATCCAAAAATGATGTTCGGCGTGCTGACAAGGCGACCGCAGCTCAGCGCTGAGCCTCTCCCAGCGCCTGAGTTGCATTTTCCTAATGTCTTTTTAATACAGTCATGTCATATTCCTGCTGTTCTTTTAAACATCCTTGCCCATCATGCGCTGTGCAGTGTGTCAACAGTGCCATATTAAAGGCAATATACCATGAGAGTGGCCTACAAGTTTCATATCAGCTCTGTATCCCCACAGGATCCATTACTGTTTATAGGACTGTACATTAGCCTCTGTCTGCTTCCATTATCTCCTACACACTGCATACAAAAACAGAGAGGGACGCATCATACACACACACATTGAAATCTCCATCACACACACACACACACTGAGGGTCCTTTCTGCATTCAGAGCACAAAAGAAGTGTGAAGTGACTTGAGTTCAAATGTGTTGTGCAGTAAAAATGCAATTTAGATGTGTGGCTTTTTTTTTAGACAGCCTGCCTAGATCTGTGTTTCATTGGAGGAATCTGGAGAACGTCTCTTTGGTTTGATTCAGTTTGATTTTTCCATTGCTCTAATCATCATCTCCTTACGTATGGAAAGCCTCATTTTAGACCTGGATTGTGCCTCTGAATTAAGGTGTAATCACAGCGATGCTTCAGGTACAAAAAGAATAGCAACTGATTTATAGATCTGAGTAGCCTTCACCCTTTTTATTGTTAAAATTCAAGCTAAAATCTTAATTGAAGTGTTCATTTCCACAGAGAAGCTCAAAGTCATTGCAATTACATTCCTTTGTATTCATCTTATGAGACAGAGAGGTAATAATAACCAGAAGGTTTGCCCTGGAAATGACTTCTATAGATGAGTAAAAGTGAATTTAGCTGGAATCCCTGAAAGGGAAAAATTATGACTTCTTCCATATTGTGAGGAAATATAATGAAGACCAGGCAGACCAATTAAAACTTCTTGTAGCATGCAAAGCCCCCTCTGTCTAATTTAACAGAGGAAGGCTTTACAGTCACTTATAGGGAGGGTAGGCTTCGACATAAAAGTGTAAATCACCCTTTATAAGCAGTGTAAGACTCTCCTTCACAGAGGTAAATAGGGGATAAGGAGGTAAGAATGGAGGGTTGGTGTAACAAAACATGAGCTAAGCAAGAGGAAAGAAAAGGATTCTCAGGAGAAGATCCTGTCTGCTTTTTTCTTTCAGTGTTACATTTGTAAGGGGAGGAACTTAACAACCAAATCAGCATTCATTTACCCACACTGCAACTGAGGTGAAAAATGGTGAGTTTACTCTTTTTCATAAATAGACAACAGCATAATAAATTTAGTGAGGAGTGAGCTGAGCAAAGTACATGCATCTTTTTATTTTGTTAATAACGCAACTCCTCCCCAAACATCCCAATGCAATAATGCTTCTGGGGAGATATATTTGACAGATACTGTTGATTGTGTTAATCCGGGTGATATGAGGCGTGATACATTCGATATCCCGCAGTTTAATATGTTTCTGTGCTGCAGCAGTGACAGAGGAGTTGGTGTCCTCTACTGCCAAGCTGTGTGTCGCTCTCATAACCTCAAAAACCCCACATTTCGGGTGCCATCCAGGACCCGCTGCCAGACCACGGTTTGCCAGAGGCCAGTGCGCTCGGAGGGGAAAAAAAATCAGCATGATTTGCTGGACATGAGTCTGAACTTACACACACACACAGGCTGTTTTTCGACTGAGAATGATCACATCTGCAGTCTGCTGTGAGCATGAAAAACATCTTTAGAAGGAAGAGACTATTTATTTATAACATGTCCATAACAAAGTAATTAGCTTACAGGGCTAACGTGAGGTCACCCAGGAAACGAGATGAAAGAAAAGACTTGCTGTGAGTCTGAAACTCATGTGTAATTAACAGCTTTTCCAGACAGCTGATCAGAATTTAAATCTGGGGGTCCATTCTTGATTATGGGTGTAGTGAATCCACAAAACATTTATTTCATAATCTAAAACTAAGCCCAATGATTAGAAAATCCACACTGAAATGCATCGACCCAGTGGGTGTTCACAGGCCATCCTGGTGAAGCCTGAGGCATCCATCACACCGAGCTCTGAGGTCGTGGCCTTAGCAGAAGTCTTCAGGCATCACCACACAGGGTGGGGTAAGAGGTCAGGAACTACGCCACCTCCCTTCATCTCTCAACAACAGATCCATCCTCATTTCAGCCACAATCTCACGACACACCTCTCTACCTTCCTCTCCTGTCAATTTTTACAGGCTGGTTAGGCTAAAGGCCAAATTTTCAACATCAGTTGTATTAAATATTTCCTCTAGTAAAACTGGTCCCTGCTTCATCTTCCTCTATTGAAGACTTGGCACATCTCGAGCTGGTGAAGAAAAAAAAAACTCAAGATGCAGCATGTACAGCAAATCAAAAACAACGACAACAACAACTTTATTTTCCCCCTCAGCTCATGCAGATGATGTACTCCACAACTTATAATTGTGCTCCTGATTAGGCTCGTCCCACTGCATATCTCCGCGACTTCACAAAGCTCATCAGGCACATCTGTTCCCAACAGCACCAAACAAGAGGCACATTAACAAACAAACAGATAACAATTAGTCACGTTTGAAGTCCTCTGTTCCATTAGAGAGAAAGCTGGGACTGTCGGCTCTAAGGAAGCACGAATGCTGCGCTACAGTAGGGGGCTTCCTTGAAACATACTTTCAGCATTTTGCATCATGGTGACAATGCATTTTACATTATAAGATGGCAGGAAAGAGAATGAAGTACAAAATTATACAGAAATTGAACTGTAGACATCTCACGGAGTGATTCTCTGTATTGTTGTTTTGATGCATTAAACAGAGTTTCTCTTCTGTCTGCGAGACACACAGGCGTAATGCGAAACGCTGCGGAGCTGTCTGTCATGCTGCATTAAGAGATGACTCAGGACAAGGCTGAGAGTCGGAGGTTAAAGCCATTACGAGCTGGGTGGCTCCGCTTTCTGACCTTTGACCCTCACTTCACTACACTCTGTCTGTCTTTTCTCTGCGACGCATCAAATCAAAACTGCACTGGGTTGGCAGCAGGTCTTCTAAAGTCTACTTAAATGCTAAAACTCATGCTAAGCTGCAGCACAAAGCCGAATTTTAATGATTTCTCCACAATGCTTTTACTTTAATAATTACTTTAATCTTTTATTTTAATTATTCACCACTTTTGCTAGTGTTTTGCCCATATTCCCCTCCTGCTGGTTTCCTCTAGCTATTGTAAAATCCATCCTCTTACCTCCTCTCTCCTTTTTCCATCTCCCAAATACTTTACAGTTGCTGTCCTTTTATTTTTGATGAGAGAGGGGAACAGGAGGTCTACCCCAGTGCACTCCGAGCCTTATGTTTTAATATTTAATGGAGATGTGCAGTAATACCAGCAAAAGGCGCACACATGCATGCACACGCTAGCAGTGTGTGTTGCTGGCGAGAGCAGGTGTCGTTGGCGAATGCTAATTGAACCAGTCCATGGGTCAGTGAGCCTTCCTGTTTTCCCCGTGCAGAAGTGTACAGATACATTCTGGCAGAGCAGATACTGTCAGTGCTGGAAGGCACTCCTGCCTCCCACTGTATGACAACTGAGCCACTCTTAGGCTTTACAGTAAACAGGAGAAGAACCTCTGAGCCCTGCGACGAGGGCGAAAGGGAGGGGATGAGTGGCAACTTGTTATTTTCTTTCAGCTAACCAGTGGGCTTGAGATAAGGCTCTGTTGGTGAACAGACATCTATATATCCATCCATCACCGGATCCATATAGCTTCATTTATGTCTCATACACACTGCGCAAGTGAGGAAATCGAAAAAATCCTTGATCTATTCCTCCTTCTAGCACACACACACACACACACCTATACACACGCACATAAACCAGTCACAGCTAGCATTCCCGTCTCCCTGAATAGACCCATCACAAATACAATTGTCCCTGACACAGACATTATAATATAAATGAGAAAGTGTGAGTGATGCAGAGTGACACATGCCGTGCAGGGACAGGTTCACGTTGGCTGATCCCTGCATCTCATTAAGTTAGTAGCCAGCCAGTGCTCATTAGTCTTCCTCCCCAGTTATGTAAGTTCAACCGCCAAAGTAATGGCTTTTGGTGCATGCATGTATAATTCACACTGGTGAACTTGAATTGCTGCAGATGAGGAACAACAAAGCAAGAATACAATCTTAAGAAACAAGCTTACCTATATGCAGTGGAGTCACCCAACACAGGAAAACATGAGGAGGGAGAGAAAGAGAGAGAGAGAGAGAAAAAAAAGATAAATTAGCACAAGTTAAAATGTTTACATTGCATACAAATAGACTGCGGTGCATTCAAACATTATGTATTTTTTCTAGACCGGTATCTTGGTTGTATACTGGTGAGAGACTGTTTATACAGAGCAAGAACAGACCAGAGCATTTGATGAAAGACAAAAAAAAAAAGAGTGATTGCCCCTCAAAGTCATACCCCTGCCCTCCCCCCCGTGCAGCCACACATGGCTCTGTTTCAGAGATGGAGGAATTCAGGAGGAACACATGTTTCCGGGTGCACCGTCAAGTTTGTCGAACACAGCAGAGTTTACAGAGGAGGGGGATCCGGCTTTAATTAGAGTCAAGCAGACCTGGTTCTATTTGTTTTCATTTGTGTGATTTATCCCCTTTCATTTGGCAGCTGGCTAACATGTCCCAGACCATCAGACCAGCTTCGCCTGAGGTAAAAGGATACGGCTGGCCTTTAGAAGAAGGGAGTGCGGGCTTGGAAGTGGGAGAAAAAAAGGAAGAGAAGCAGTCTCACTGAGTGGTTTTGGGGCTGCAGTCGAGGCCACCTGTCGTGTGGATATGCTCGCAGGGTACTTGAACACCACTGGAGTTGGTCAGCTGCAATATTGCATGTGACCCAGCTTATTTTTCTTTGGGTAAACACATCCTTCCATTGCAAGCCTCTGGGGGAAAGAGAAGGGATGAGTGGGATGAGGCTGGGATGTAGCCTAAAGACCAAAGATGGGTTATTAGATATTTGGACAATCGCTTCAGTCTACATCAAGCTCCATGTTCCCCTGGGGAGATCTGCTGATGGTTTTAAGGCTTTGGTCTGTCTTTGTATTATAAACAGCCAACAAACCCAGAGTGAGCATCTGTGAGAATCTGTGAGCTATTCTATGCCGAATAAGAAATCAATCAAAAGCTAACATCTGCTCTGAAAACACGTTCTTTACTGCAGTAGAATCTACAAACCATAAACTCCAATATGGAAGAGGAAATGATCCGAGAAGTATGATCTAGATGCCTGTCATTGTTCACTCGCAACGACCGCTCTTACACACTTTTCTCCCCCTTTTCTCATTTTTTCCCATTTAGCTCGCACTTATATTGTCGTGAATGGGACTCATAAGATTACAGCTAATGTGTATACATCTCAGCTCTGTGATCAGATTACCCATTGCCATTGAGGCAGATCGATTGGATGTAGAGGCAGGAGGGCTGAATTCGTCTGTAATGTATCAATTCCAGCTAGTCATGAAAAGCATCTTTGCAAAATAAAAGAAATTAACATGGGCACATCGGCTGAGTCCCAAACTTTTTTATCTGTTTTAACTTATTTTTTAAAAAACCACAAAATGTTCAGTATGTGTCATCTTCAGCGGTGGCACGCACAAGGAGGCTACAACTGTGGAGCAGAACAAAGGGCTTGCAGAAACAACACATCACGGTTCAGTTTCTGTCCAGCGGTTACAGCTAAGTATTTTCTTTTTGTCTAATGACCGAGTCTGCCTTCCTTCATTCCAAGCCTCCCTGTGAGCAGCTGATCAAGCCCAGGTAGTGGATTTACAGTCTGGTCAGCCTGCAGGCAGCTGGTGGGGTCTGGGAACATCAATAAAGGGTTAACCAGCACCGTTAAGATTTAAAGGGGCAGTAAGTGGCTCCATTAGCCCGGCTGACTACAGCAGCTGTAAGGGTGGAGGTGGAGGTGGAGGCGGATGAAGGAGTCAGAGACAGGAGATGAAGTGCCCCCGAGACATCGGTCCACGGCAGAGGAGAAAGGAGAGCTTGAGGGTAAAGTTAAAGGCTGCTGCTCAGGCATCAAATCAAAGCTGCTGCTTTAACTTCCAGCCTCGAGACAAAAGCAGCGCAGTCGCTAGGAAAAGAGCAGGAAACCCCACAGGAAATGAGAGAGAGAGACCTAGATGGGGTTTCATACCACCTGGCCAAATCTAAGTTTATGAGCTGGTCCAATCATTAATCAGAGATATTTCCTGCTCTGCTCCCTCTCTAAACTTGGACTGGATGTTGACTTATGTTTGGTGGGGAGCTACTGAGCGATTCTCCAATCCAGCTAAAGGACGAGTGTTTATAAAGTTGAATGTTCCCACTCAACGTTCTGTCAGGGGCCCTAAATTAGTTGCCTGTGTGAGAGGGGTGATCGTGATTGGCCAGAGTGCCTGAGGGTTTAAACCTGCGCCCGTGCAATCCGCCATGTGCAAGCTCTCTGTGCAAGAGGCAGCTTTTAACTCAAACACATACGAACCTGCTGAGAGATAACTTGATACATTCAAACAACACAAATAGGACAAAGTCTGCATTTATGATTCCTCCCTTTGTGCCAAAATTCTGCTCAATTTACAGAGATGTGTCGGTTTCAAATGGAGCTTGACTGAATCATCACACAGCTGGGAGACAAAAGCTCGTGCAAAAAAGACAGAAAATGACACGAAATACTTCATGCATACACAATCCTGTAAGCTAAGACCTTTTCAATCCCCTCCAGCATGTGTTTTTAGTGAAACCTTCTTTCAAGACGAACACTGACAGCAGGGACTTCCCGTGCGACTTTGAAAAAAGCAGGAATTTATCACTTAGGGAGAAAAGTTAAATATCTTTCTGTATCTGTTTGTAGAGACTAAAGGCTTACATGCAAACATTAGATCAAGATAAGTAAACACATATGTACAAAGTCACATACCATTTCTTTAAGTGGGTGTGGTTTAGCGGTCAGTCTTGCCCTGGTTATAAAAAAAACTCGTGGATGATACCGGCAGTGAAAGCCTCCTTTCAATTTTTCATTCTTTTAATTTGCTAATCTACAGCTTTCCTTTTAATTTGCGCTTTAACAAAACACACAACACAATCCCCCGCTCAGCAGTTCTGCCCTGTAATAAGTGGAGGTCTCAACCCGGCACTTTAATAAATGTGTTAATTCAGAGCTCACCAGGCAGAAACAATGCCAGCATGGGAGATAAATTCCCCAGTGTTCATTTCCTCTGTCTGTCTCATGGCTGATGCTGAGCTGGTGATGGCCCATGGGGAGGAGGCGGGAGGGCGGGGGGGGGACGATGAAGATCATACATCACGCTGAGACATCCCTGGGACTGTAACGCAGACTTTGTCTCCGCTCTGTGTCTATGCATCTGTTTGTGTGTGTGTGTTTGCTGTACTGCAATAATTCCATATGGCCATTTATAGGCTGCTATATGATACATAACGTTATTCACTATCAGATGAACTTTGTACAGAAACACCAACAGAGGATTCTACCTGAAAACGTGACCTCACCAAATAAGAGTCTCTGCAGCTGAGGATGCTGAAGCCGGAGCTACAACTCTGCAGTTTCCTGACAGAGCATGCAATGTTCTCTCTGTGTGAGCCGGTATGTGCGTGTGATTGTCCACTACGCACTGACGGGGGCTTTTTATTACTAAACGAAGCCCTGTGGAAATGCTGCCTCTACTCAACCTGAACGTTTCTATTATTAACTCTCAGAGCCGCGAAATCCTCAAGGCGAGTGTTCCGCCGGTCTGTGAGGGAAAACATCTTTACTGGATAATAGCCCTTCGTCTAATTACAATGCCTGCAATCACAAACACTCACTCACTCACTCACTCACACACACACACACACACACACACGAACACACTGGAGAAGACGGAGGGAAGGAAAAGGTGACACACATCACATGCATAACTCTAAGAAGGCCCCTTTCGTGTGTATGTGTGTTCGTTGCAGCCGCGGTAAGCCGAGCTCATTAGTGCAAGCTGTGACAATGTGGATGACACGTAGAAAGGAGCTTCAATCAGATTTACAGAGCTAATCACTGCTGCAAGACCAGTGACTGCATTAGAAACAGCTTGGTATGTGACAATCATGTTATATCAGTGTGTGCACAGCCTCCAGGAGTAAACTCACTCACTGGTCTGGGAGCTGAGACTAAATGGCTGATTCATGAGGTTTGACTAAAGGTCAGACCCCAATGAAGCTGCACTCCAGGACTTCCCCTTTAGGTATCTTCGGTTTTTCTGTTTGATCCTGTATTCTTTCTTTCTAGCGTCTGTGTTTGCAATCTCTGGTAAAGCCACGGTACACAGGGGTCAAAGGTTAAGATGTTCGTGTCTGGGATTCTTCATAGAGCTGCTCATTCCTGACCAGCCCGCACCATAAACACGGGGCCCTATAATAGTCTCCTCTCACCACATAAACACACATGCATGCATACACAAAAGAGTCAGGTTCCAGGTCATCGATAAAACTGCGACCCACCCCTCTTGTGTCACTCTTCTCCCCCTCTCCCTGTTCCTTTATAATAGCCTTTTGAAGGGGGCTGAAAGCTTTTTCTCCTGACTCTCGCTCCCAGATTGTTTAAACAAGTTAATTAGTGTGGTTGATCTGATGGGACTCCGGTGCCTCTCTGGTCTGTCACAGACCCTGAGCTGCCAGTCAGGGGGGGGGACAAAGACACACTAATCCTGCTTTAACTGACTGGCTGGAGGTAGTGAGGACAGGGGATAGCTTGACTTAACTTCCCTTTAAATAAAAAGAGGATCTGGTTAACAAAAAAAGAAACAAAAGTCAGTGTTAACTACTGTTAAGTCCGAATAACAATTGAAGCAAAGATCAGCAAAGAGGAACGATACACATTATGATACATCCTTCCTGAATGACATTAAACCTTAAAATCAATTTTTCAACTCACGTTTTCCAGCCAAGATATCGGTATTGACATCATCAATGTAGAACTCACTTTTATAGCTTCTCCTTTATGGATCAGAGAACTCATTAGCATGCATGAACTATTACTTCCAATCAATATATCACCAATTGAAACTCTTTCTGCTTAGTGGGAGCACAAATTATCAGGCATTTGTCCAAAATCACTAAAACCTGCGGTTGTTAAACCCTCTTCCGAAGAATGACAACCTGTATCCTTCAGTATTAAATAATTACAGAGCCGTTATCGAGGAAGCTGTTTTGATTGAAGTCAGCAATTTTTTAAAATGTAAATGGTCTTTTGGAGAGATTTCCAGCATCAGAGCACTGACAGTGCACCAATAGAGGTGTTAGATGACATTCATCTAAATATTAATTCAGGTAAAACATCAGTTTTTATACTCACTGCGACACACTATTATTCAACCTGTACATGGTCCCTCCAGGCCAAATCATACATGACAGTTACGCTGCTTATCAGAGCAACACAGACCACACTCAGTGTTTTTGGTTTTTTTTTTTGGCATTTTCATTTTTATTTATTTATTTAAACAGCAAAAGCTGGAGAGAGGCAGGGAATGGGAGGAGAGAGAGGGGATGACATGCAGCAAAGGGCCTGAGCTGGAATCAAACTGCTATGATAAGAACTCAGCTTTAATACACAGAATGTGCATGTGAAATATCAGGTGATGTAATCTGGTGCCCTATACCACACTCACACTTGTGCTGACTCTTTTACAGATGCAAATAAACTCATTGTAACTCCTTGTTCCTGCTTGGTCTGATCGGCCAATCAGCTGATCGGCTACAGCATCGTGACTAAGTTTGCTTTCCTCCAAAAAGTGACTCTACTTCAACTTTCCACCACAAGACCAATGCGTATTTTTCTCACATGGCCCTGCGGTCGACACTGCAGCAGCCTAACCAGACTACGCTACAATGACTGGAAGAAGGAGTGTTTTTGCTGCAACGCCCGATGAGGTGTGAATAGGCCTATAACTCTCACTGGTTTTGGCAATAAGGAGAAACAATGAAATTTAGTGGCCATTTTGGTTTCAGAGCTTATAAAAGAATTATAAAACTAAAATGTTGTGTAGTTGACTCATATCTGAGATTCAGCAGCCACATCGTGGAAATAATCTAATCAAAATTTTATCAGTTCAGTTAAGCCAAGTCATTTGATTATCTCAGATATCAACTCAAGCAGCAGGGGCATAAGAAAAAGACAACACGAGGACAAAAGAGAGAAAAATGTGCAGTAAAACTTGTTGCTTGTGCATAAAATGAACAAAACACAAAATTTCGACAAAACAATCTCTAAAATGCTTAATTGCATGTGCAGATTATTCAGAGTTATTGCACAGGAAATAGAGGAGATTACACTCCTTTTACACTCAAACTGGGGTTCTCATCTCAAACATACAGCAAAAAATTCGATGTCTCATGTTCAGACCTGATGGATGGTCTCTTTTTTTATCTTCCAAAAGACTTATGGTTTGTAAAATCACTCGAACATCTCAAGTAAAAGTGTATTCCTTAGAAATCTCCTGAAAGAATAAAAAATACCCAGTAGGGCCCTCAGGTCCTTAGGAAGGAGTCGACTGGTACCTTAGTAAGAACCTAAGAAATCTGCAGACGGGCTGAACCAGCTTGATCATTACCCCAAATGCACCCAAACCTTTACAACTTTCAAATCTGTATTTAAGACCAAACTCTCCTCCTGTGTATTTGATCGACTGGCATCTTTACTGCACTTTTATTTCCTTTACTTACTGCACTTTAACAGCACTACTGTTTATTTCCAGTCTACTGTTATTTGTTTTTTTTAATGTGTTTTATTTGATTTTCTATAATTTTTTATATCTAATTTTATTCCACCTTCATTGATTTTATTTTGGGGGTTTTTTATTGCTTATTGTTTTTGAATGTCATTATGGTGCTTTTCTTTGCCAATGTAAAGCACTTTGAGTTTCATCTGTGTTTGAGACGTGCTGTATAAATAAAGGCGCCTCGCCTAATCGTTGATCACAGCAAAAATTTAAATGGATTTGTAGGTCCTCTCCGCAGCTGAGGCAGCATGTAACTCAAAACTGTGCTTTTAGTGGGCTAAAATGTGACAACTGCAGGGATAAATCATAAAGAGACCATTTTCCTCTGGCATAAGGTTACATTCATTTTCTCAAGGACTTCCTTGATGTTACATACTGCACGCTGTGCGAATAACAGCGCAATATTTACACCTTTTCTACTCTAAAAAAATGTCACAGTAATCAAAGTCCTCAAACAATAATTTGTTTACTGATCCCTAGCCAAGACAAGAAAATAGGATGACCGCGTTATTTCTTTGTTATTAAGCTCAAAGGAAGGGGATGTGACTCAATTGAGAATTGGAGGAGTGAGAGTGATGAAGAGATATCGTGGGTGGAGGGGGGGGGGGGTCACATCTCTGGAGTGATGGAGCCAAATGAAAATGGCTCCATGTGAGGAAACACCGTCTGACATCCTCTTCAAAGGCGAAGTGAGACAGAGAGAGAGAGAGAGAGAGAGAGAGTGGAAATGCAGAATGCTGAGAAGGAGCTGGGGGGTTATTGATTAAGAGAGCAAGAATTCGTGAGAGGAAGCAGCCCAGCAAGGGAGAAAAAGGTAGAGGTAAGAAGGTGGGATGAGAGAGGATGACTGAAACGGCAAGAGGAAGCGCAACAAGGGGAGTTGAAAGCAGGTTCAGACTCAATCAGCAGGTAAATGGAAGAGAGAGAAAAGAACGAGTGGATATAGTAAGTAAGACACAATTATACCCCATCACAACTCCAAAGTAAGCCTCTGGTGACTGATGAGGGGATGAAAGTAGAGTAGAGGAGCAAAAAAAAATATATATATATATATATATTTAAAAAGCAAGAGAGATGGTGATGGTGAGATAGTTAACATGTTCCCAGATATCCCCGGCACCCCTGCTGTCCCTGCCAGTCAGCAGGCATCCTGATCTCTTCCTAATGAGTTGTTTACATCCACAGCAGCAGATCAAAACCTCACCTCCAAGTCATGGCTGGTAGCATCAATACTTCCAGATACATTAAGAATGTTTGGATTTTTTTTTTTTTTTTTTCTTTGCAGCAAGTCCCTATTTGAAAAACAGGGGCAAAGATATTACAGTTATAAGCACTTCTATTCCCTTAGTGCATCCCTAATTCCCATTCCAAGGGACTGTGTCAGTCTTCTTTAATGACCAAGATTAATGTTAAGTAGCATTATGGTAATGGAGGTACCGGGCCTATTCCACTTTATTAAATAAAGCTGCTTGAAAATGAACACGATTATGGATTCTGCTGTTGTTAATGGAGCGTGGCGGAGAACAATGTTGACTTTTCTTTCTCATTATTGTTTTGATATGATGATCGGGCGGTGTGTTATGCTCTGTTGTATTCCGTTTCATGTGCACCCACTCATACACGCGAGGAAGACACAGACACAGGCTTCAATCTGCATCTACTAACATATAATCTAGCATCACAGCGGGGACTTTTTTTTTTTTTCTTCTCTGTTTTGTGTGTGTGCGCAGAGGTGCAGAGCTGGAGACAAAGTAAGAGACAGCAAGAATTATTGTACGCTCCACTGCGTCCCCAGCACTCCCTTCAAATTTCACCGACAGTAGAATCATACAGAGCTTTTGAAAAAGCTGCGGCGCTGTAGAAGCACCCCACGAAGATCTGCAGTAGCCTAGAAATCAAAAACCTCTGCTGTGAGAATTTTAAAAATGTACCAACTTTTCTTGGATTACAATATTTTTGAATATCATTCCTGCAGCCCTGTATCTGAGATGAGCCTGGGGATTTTTTAAGGACAGAAACATAAGAGCTGTTAGATGTAGGCAAAGCTTTTGTTTAAGGCTCATCACCTGTATGTATATATATATGAGAGGCTGTGTGTGTATCTGTGTGAGTGTGCACACGTGTGTGGCACAGAGGCCAATCTCATAAAACCTTACACTGGCTTTGAGGTCTCCCCTCATGGGATGATCTTTCAGTTGTCCCCCGTCTCCTCTTCTCCCATCCTCAATTTCCCCAAGAACACACACCTCCTCCTTTCTTCTCCACACGTCCCCTGAGTCGCAGACACCAGAGCACTTAACCTCAACAGCCCCCCTCCCTTAACTCAGTCTGCCCCCTGCACAGACACAGCGTCACATCAACTCGGCTCATATTTAGCCTTGGATATGAAAGATTAATGGGAAGAGACGGAGGGGGGGGAATCAACGTTTGGGTCTGCCAAAGGCTCTCTGCTCCTCCAGTCAGGGAGCTCTCGCTCGTGCTCCTGAGGAACTGTAGAGGGTCTGTAGTTTTAGCTGAAGTGCTGAAAGGAAGAAGGCATCACGCCGAGCTTTCCACCCTGGTGTCACTTTCAGTTTACCTTCCCCTGCTGAGAATCCTCCACCAATTATTTGGGCTACAGCACACACTACTTTCCTTCCTGCAACAAACAATGACATCAAATACTGTGTCTTCTGGGATCTTTGGAAAAAAAAAAAAAAAAAAAAAAAAAAAATCTTTGAATTTTTGACAACTTTCCATAAAAAGAGGGGGGGTGCCCTAGCTGCAAATTCAACACACACACAGCGAGCAATGGAAATCATTGCGACGTATGCACTGAAATACCTACTGTTAATTCAATATGTAGAGACTTTGTCGATAAACATTTAAAGGCTGCTTCTTCTTTCCATGAAGACATATAGCCCGGAGTACAGTTACAAAAGGAAACACAATCGGATAAAAAGATGAATCAATGGTCTAAGTAGATTACACTGTACCATCTATTTCTTTAAGCAATCTAAAGTCTCTTTACAATCCCTGATGTGAGACACAGCCAGAGCGGCAGAGAGAAAGGAGAGACAGCGAGACACATCCTGATGAAAAACACACACTAAGCTCCTCTCAGCGCATCAAATATTAAGAGCCAATATTAGCCCTGTCTTTGTCACCCCATCACCGTTCTCATGGGAGCGCATGTGTGTGTGTGTGCATGCATGTGTTTATGTGTGTCTCCTGGTGTGAAAGTTGTAGTGACAGATGCATGTGTGGGTACAGTAGCTGTGAAAAAAGGGGTGAGGTCACACGCAGGGCAGCGGTCAACAAAGGAAACCCCTCCGTTTTTTTGTGTTTTCTCAGGATTTCAGGTTGAAAAGAGGCTTTGATGTGAATATTTGTACTGTGTGGTTTCAGATCTCAGCTCATAAGTGTGTGTGTGTGTGTGTGTGTGTGTGTGTGTGTTAGGGGGTGGGGTGGCATGGGCAGCAGCACCAAGCCTAAGGAGCTGACCTCATCTAGCGCGGCAGCATGACTAAAACCAGTGACCCCACCCATCTGACAGTCTTTCCATACATTCTCTCTTCACACTCCAGAAGTGTCAGAAGTTCAAATCTGTTATGTTTCACTCACACGACTGAATGTGCCACATTTTTTTTTCAACCCATACGTCAATAAAACATCCAAGAAAAACACCACCTAAAAGCCAGGCTCGGAGCAGTGGTGACAGCAGAATGCTCTCAGAGGTTCAGAGGGACTTAATGGTGAGTATTTGGGGTACAAAATAACTTTTTTTTTGCTCTTTTTGCAGCGACAGCGAAGGTTGCAGAGCGTTGCAGAGTTGTCTTGAGCTTGCTCTCCCTAAAGCCCTCCTCTCTTGTTTGGCACTTCCCCTCTCCTCTCACCACCACCACCGCCGCCGCCGCCACCACCACCACCACTGCTACTTCCATCAATCCCCGAGACGCCTCAAACACAAATTTTTTTTCACAGAATAAAACTGAATATTAAATGGCTGGGAGCACTCGCTGTTACTGGAGCAGCTGAATTGGGTTTGGAAAACACAGACAGCTCATCCAGAGGGCAGTTTGTGGCCACTTTGTCGAGCTTCAAAAGCATTGTGGGACTCTGGGGTGAGGTCAGATTCATGGTTGGCACAAGGCTGAAAGGTGTTGGACATTTTAACAGAAGCACTGTGTCCTGCTGCTCTCTGAAGCACTTTGCTGGAGAGGTCAGGTTAATCCTGAATATATGCTCTTATTCTAATTTTGCTAAGCAATTAAGAAAATATCTGAATTTTTGGCAAAATATATTAAGAGCAGCTGTGTTTTTCATTAGCAACCTATATGTAAATGTAATTACAGGGATGATATAAATTAAAAAGTCAGTCAGAGCAGTTGCAACTCTGAGATATCATGGAATGTAAATGATGAATATGTCCGTCTAATTTACAAGTTTCCTCAAAATTGTACCTAAGTTGTGTCATGCCTTTGTTTCAACTTCCAATTTTTCCGATTCACTGCATTGTGTTTAATTTCACCTGTATTCCTCAAAGATTTACCCCGACTCTTCTTCTGATTGGCTGACATTGCTGACTTTTTCTGATCCTGAGCATACAAGTAACCACTTCATGCAAACCATGACAAAGTGACAAACTCTAGCCATCAGAGGGACATTAAGCATGTCTCTACAGACAACAATGGACCCCCTTTTTGTGCGTTTGTCACCTTAATAGAGAACAGTGAGATGTGACAATGGTGCAATATTCCCACCTTGAACAGAGTGTGCAAACAGGACTCGAGAGGGAGAACATGTGACATGTTAGCATTCCATCTTAGCATGCTGACATAAGCGCAAAGAACTGCTTTGTGTGCAGAGTGCAGCCTCATAAAAGGCACTAACACACTTGAGTTTTTTATGCACAAATGGATGAAACACAAAAAGCACGCTATACTCAAAGTAACGTAAACCTTAAACACACGAGTCTCCAACTTATCTCTCTTTATACAATCCAGCTATAGCCCTCCAATCTCCGGACACAGTGCCTCATTCATTATTCATGTAACATTGGACTAAATTGATTTCCTGCTCTCACCCTTCACCTCTCACCTGCCTCCTCTTCCTCTCAGATCAACATTCCCCACAGAGTGCAGAGGGCCCGGCCACACGAGCGAGCATTCACGGGCATTTGGCGGAATAGCCCACATTTGAGCTGGTTTAGGATTTCACATAAACACACCTTGATCCCTAAATCTCAGCTAAGCCTGTTTCAGTTTCAAACAGCAGGAAAAGAGGCTGCTCAAACACTTAGGACGGCAGGCTGCTGAATAGATCATGTATAGTACAGAGACTACACGTCCGCACATCCGGCTCAAAAGACCAACGTGATGCAAATGTGTAAATGTACACAGTAAATCAATGTTAATGTGCGGAATCTTTTTTGAGTGTGTGTGCACGCATGAGTGCGTGTGCGCGCGCGTGTGTGTGTGTGTGTACGTGTGTGTTCATAACCCTGTGCATGCATGCAGCTGCCCTCCCTACAGGGATCCGCTCCTTCAGACACATTTTCACCTCATCTGCGTTTAGGGGCATTAATATTGCACCAGCCGCGGTGGCAGGGTTAAATGGATGACTGGGAGGGGAGAGGGGGCTGAATGTCAAATGCAATCCCTCCACTCCTTCGTCCCTCTCCCTTCCTCTCCTTTTTGCTCTGATCCGGTACGACATGAGGAGTGCAGGGGGATGCTCTCGCCGTTTCTCCACAGAGACAAGATCCAGAGGCCACAGTGCCAGCATGTGTTCTCTGTTTAGATGAATATACGATCCTTTTCATCTGCATTTACATTAGCGACTCCCGCTGTTTTTTTCCTCCCTCTCTCCCTGTCGCTCCACATCCATCTATGCATTCGTAATATCCAACAAAAGGGAACGGGAAAGAGGCAGGAGAGGATAGCGATTTGACGAGCTGTAGACCTTCAAATGTCACCATTAACTTCAACAAACCTCAGTCTAATCTCTGTTAATTATAACGTATATTGTTTGAAATTAGAAAAAAATATATTTACAAGCTTGTTAACATGTTAAAAAGTATCTCTGGAGACCAGGATAGCGCACGCAGCAACAATACATTATCCAATCCATCCCTATCACATTAATCTGCCCTGCTGGGACTACTGCGCTACGCAAAGACTGAAGCCTTTCATGTTGCGTCTCTAATTAAGTCCCATTCCTATCACTGAATTCATCACTGAGACATTTTGTGGGCTTGTTGAGAAGAAGACGAAGAAAATATTGGGCGGGGCTAGGCGGCTCGAGAACACTGACATCAGCGGGGTCACTCGGAGGTTAAGTTAAGAAGCGTACAAGCTTCTGAAAAATTAAAAGCCCGAGCTCACGAAAGCTTCACTCCGAGCACAAGTGGCATGACCTGGAGGATTTGTGAGAGGAGTGCAGTGGAGATGGGCACGCAGACAAGCGTTGCAAACGCACACACACACACACACACACACACATACACACAGCACTGGTGTTAATGCACTCTGTGTGTCGATCAGCTTCCACGTGGGTAAGGCTGCAACACACGTATTGACACACGCACTCTCAATCCTCCTGCTCAAAGTCCGACACAAAAATTCACACAAACCATTCCCAGTGATTGAGTGCTCAGTGGAGCGAACAGCTGCAGATACACACCAACAAGATAGATGCACCGACAATGCTGCTGACAGACAGATCATATCTCCTTCTCCTTGTTTTTTTTTCTTCTTTCTTTCTTCTTCCTCTCTGTCGTCATCCACACATGCACATGAGACCAGCAGTGGCTGTGCCCAGTGGAGTGTGAGGTGCACAGTGAGTGTTGCTGTGCTGTGCAGGGTCATGGAGGGCAAGGTGTCGGTGCTTCATCTCTGAAGTGTTACAATGCCAATTACAGAGGCTCTTAGTGTGCATCTCTGGGAGGTTTGTTTCAAAAGGAGGGGCTCGATAAAGTCAGAGGTTTTTTCTACAAAAGAAAGCTTTTTGTGAATACTATTTCCTGCGTTATGACAATCTAGCAAGTAAGATACAACATGATGCAAGTGATCGTCGGTGTTTCAGTTAGCAGTTACAACGGTTCACTGAGAGTCAAGTCAGTTTTATTCTGTTTGGCCAAAATCACAACAGATGTTATTCAAGGGCACTCTTCATAAAAAGCAGGTATAGACAGCACTCTTTAATTAAATGACTAAGTTCTGTTATTTTATTTTTCTAATTTATGTGAGCCAGTTTCATTTCAGGATCTCAATGAGTCATTTACACTCACACAATTCTCTTTTCTTTACTCTCCTTCTCCGCCCATATTTTTTTTTCCTAGAGCAGCAAAGCGATGACCCAAACCTACTCCGGCTCTGATTGGCTCACCGAAATATTCTTTCCGTAACCCCAACCAAGTCAACTAACAAAGACAACTAGATTTAGCCAGTTCGAGGTAGAGTATGGCAGGTCATTCCCTCAACATCCTAGAATATAAATTTGGTGCATCCAACACGCAAAGAGCAAGTAGAAGAGACCACAACTACATTGACTTGTTATGCTGTAAAATCTAAAATAAGATTTATGAAGATGCATGTACAGGTCTAAATGCTATTTTTTCTGTTTTTTTATACGGCACCACCACTACACCCACAGAGCACAAACCTGAGGAAAACACCAGTTATTGTAACAAAAAATAGGGTTTTAAAAAGTGAGCACATGTCCCTTCACAGAATCAGAATCAGCTTTATTAACTACATATGTTCACTCAGTGTAAACAAACAAATAGATTAATGCATAAATACTGATCAATTTTAATTTTCTTTTTTTTTAATCTCTCTCATCTTCAAATGAAAAAACACACCTTGGGTCAGAGTGTAACCAGCTCAGTATCCTAACAAACTAACCTATATTTAGTAAAAACATCCAAAAATGCCCTCAGTTCAACACTGTACTATACAGGTTGTGTCATTTTAAAACTGTAAATACATGTAAACTGAAACATTTCATTGTGCTTCCAGCTTTATCCTTGATGGAATAACTTTGACAACTAGGTTGCTTATTAAATGCCTCTCACATCTGTCAGCGGTGGCTCGTCGGTAAACAAACATGTTTTGACAGGAGAGATCCAATGAGTTGATACAGAATAATGAGTCAGTTAGCAGGGGAAACGAACTCAAGCTGCCAAGCCCATCTTTCCCTTATTGACTATCTGCCTCTACTGACCGTACGAGCACTTTTGTCCATCTCTATTCAAAGACTTCTCTTAGAAAACAGTTAGTAAACATCAGATTATCTCTGCAGAATATTTAAAAGAACATGTTTTTGAGCTCCGTAGTACAAGAGGGAATAAAAATGCAGCCACACTTTGTACGTTCAATTTCAAGCCTTAGGTACGGTGCATTCAGGGTGTCCTTGGGGGACCGTTGGAAAATTTTCAAATTCCAGATTTTTTCTTGACGTCTCGGACACAGGTGCATAAAATGTGGCATTCATCATTCAGAGCTCTATCTGAGTTTCTCTCTCTCTCTTTTTTTTCCGCAATTCCCCAAATCACATACGCCATTTCATTTCACATGTTAAAAATGAAAAAGACTGTTTGGTTCTTCATCTCTTGTCAAACTATTTCTAGGTTTTCAATAAGGAGGTTGTCATTGTTGCTGAGGTTAGGAATTCAGTGGAGTAAAGCTACACAGAGAGTTGAATCCTGCTCGGGTCCAACAATCACCGTGGTTTGCTTGCTCAGATGTGACTGCATACTGTCCCCTGTCCCCCCCACCCCCCCGAATACAATGAAGCACAGACGGACTCATTTACTCAGTCTACACTGCTGAGCCTATGCAGATGTGACAGGGACGGCTGCAGATCTGACACAAAATAAACATAACTTACAGTAAACGAGGGTGAAAAGTCTATATTCATTTGGCTGATTCACTGAACTGAGCGAAACAAGCCCTTCGATGTCAGCCTTCATCAAGGTGTAAAACACCAGATGAGCACAAAGTGGAAATTTATTTTGGAGATAGAATCATACCAACAGTGAGAGCTAAATGGAAAAACGCTTACTAAGTGATACACTTGCTTAGAAAAAGAATCTATTCTTTCCACTAAGATGTGGAAAAATCTGCAGTTTGAGATCATGCAATAAGAGCAACGGCACATCATGGAGGTATCAAAGCAGAAGCAGACAGCTCAGTGGGGAGGAACAACCTTGACATTATCAGCAAAGTCAAATTTAAATACATCCTGATTTCAAAAACATACAGTCTCTCTCTTCTCACTCAAATGTGCATTGATTTGAAACCAAAAGAAAAAACAGGAGGCATCAAATGGTGGTGAGGGAGCCAAGTATGTCATTTATCCTTCCACCTCCAGGTTAATTGACAAGATAATTACAAGACCGAGACGAAGGATGAAGACTGACAGTCAGGGGCACACGTCTGCCTCCATCTTTAAGAGAGAGGAGTAGATTGGCTTTTGAGTATGTGCACATGTTTTTAAAGTGCAACTCATTAGGCTGGCAGCTGTATTTGTGTACTGGGAATGTGAAATTACGTTTATTTTTAGTGGGAAACTTGGCTCCAACCAAGGTTCTTTCCTTTTTCCCATTTTAAACAATGGTAGTGTGAGAAAGTCATGATCATAATCATCATCATAATCAGAAGGCAACACCAGTTATCATTTATCAAGTTGTTAGTTGATGCATGGTGCTATTTGAATGAAGCATGCAAAATATTCAAATTATGCATTTAATATGACAGTAATAAAAAAATAAAATATGATTTCTGATTTTAGTAACTGCATTAACCAGGGCTGTATATTAACTCATTGTAGAAATAAAAGAAATCAAGCCTGAACATGAGGCCGCCTCCAGGGACGGTCCCTGTCCACATCTGGCCACATTAACACATGGAGCTAACTAGCTGAAGTAGCTTTGTTCATTTTTCATCTATTTTAATCCTTGATAATATGTTAATGATAATACTGTGCAGCTTTGTTGATCTGATGGACTTTTAAATTAAAAAGCCACAAAATAATGAATAATTAAAATAAGTTACAGTTAAATAACAAAAGGATAGTGACTTGTAATTAAAGTAAATTGATAAGCAAGTTTGCTCTGAGTTACTTAATGATGATTGACAGTTATGGGCCCTGCAATTGGCTGACACTTCTCCTCCAGGTAGACAAGTAAATAATTACGTTGGTTATGTGGGGTCGAGCTCTTCTTTGAATGTTTTTCCATAGCAAGGAAAAACAGAGGGAACATCCAAGTTCTCTCTTTAGTCGACTTAATCTCACAAGATTTTTATGGTTAGTGCAGTCGCTAAAAGAGTCTGTGGCCCAGTACTGCAATTTCTGGGATAAGTAGTTTTTATCTTCTGCAAAACACATACTTAATGCTCCCTAAAAATACTCTGAGATATGAGTGTGCAGCTCAGGTAATGTCGTACACAAGAGGATCCTCAGAGAATTTGCATGAAAGTCTAAGTACACAGAACTGAATGATAAATGTAGCAATAAAAGCAGTGGAATGAAACTTTTTAAGGCATTGTTCGGAACAACCAGACTCCTGAGTCCGGCCAAGAGGATGTCTGTGAGTCATTCATTTTGCCCCCTGGGACTACATTCAAGCTTTCTCATCTCAGGCGTCCATTCTCTCTGTGTCCCTCTCTTTTTTCTCTGGTGCTACGGCTTTTTTCCTCCCTTGTTCAACAGCTGTGGAGCAGGGTTAGGGTCAAGAAAATCTCTTTCTCTCTCTCTCACTCACACACACACACACACACACACACACAAGGATGTGCTACTGTTAGGCTTGAATGCAGCTGAGGGTGTGGAGGCACAGGGCTGGATTTTCCCATGCCAATAGCTAACTGCTGGCTGTATTTGAAACTGCGGGGAGACCTCCACTGCCCTTTGGATCCCTTCCCTGGCCCCTGGCCCAGAGGCTGTGTCCTCTCCCCTGCTGGGACACTCAATAGACTCTGTGTGTGTGTATATATATATGTGTGTGTGAGAGTGTTTGTGTATGTGTATGTGTGTGTTTTAATGGCCAATCTCAGGAGGGGTTCTGTCATTCAGTCATCAGCCATTCAGCCACCAGCCTCAACATTGCGGGCCGCCAGCTCCTCGCCCTGGGCAAGTCATCTGTCTTTAAAGCAGGGACTGCGGTCCTTTCCCTTCCGTCCTGAAAACTCTGCTTACTTCCCTAATGCTCCATCTTTCTTCAAACCCTCAGTTCATTTTCTGAAAGTCACTGTCTTGGTATATATATTTCTTCCTGCATGTCCCCCTCTCCACACACACACACACAAACACACATCACCACTCTGTGTTTTAGGCTCATAAAATGACTGTTTGCTTTGCTCGGTCCCTCCCTCCTTCCGTCCTCGCCGACATCCATCCAGTCCCCGGGTTTGTGTAGGACATCTCCCGCAGAGCGAGTTGAAAGCATTCCTCTGCCTCCCCTGTCATCATGGCTTATTTAATAACTATCCCAATAAAGTCAACAACAAGGCCCACGATGCAGCCCCCACACCCACCCCCCCTCCCCCTCCTCCTTTTCCACTGCGGGCCCCCAACCCTAGCCCTCAGGTCTGATGAATGGGGCCATCAGGCATGCCAGCTGCCCCGGAGGTGAGCAGGCTGCCCCCGCCAGGCAGCCAGGCCACCGAGCCAGAGGGAGGAAGTGGGGCAGAGCGAAGAGGGGCAGGGCAGAGCCGGCATGCCAGAACTCACACTAGGCAAAGCTTGGACAGAAAGAGCTGGTGGAAATATGGAGAAACGTGGGGAGGGCCGGTGAAGCAGAGGGGTACAGGATGCACACGCAAACAGGGGGCCGGCCTGGGCGCCAGCAGCACAGTGGGCAGCACGGATACACCCAAAACATGTTTTTTGCTCACTGCTTGCTCATGACTTTCCATTTCTCCTGACAACAGTTGTTCCATATTCAACCAGGCGGGACGCTCACTCGGTAGATTTGGAAAGCTGAAAAAAATCCAACCTCGAAAAAAATCTGCATTTGTACGATGTCCTTTGCATTAATTTGACAAAATATAAATCTTGCAAAGATGTAATGGTGGCAGCACTGGAGCATGCTGTGTATTGTTGTATTGTAGGTGCAAAAAAATTACATTTTGCACAGTATATTTCTGCATTTGGTTGAACACATCCAGGTTTGTGTGTGTGTGTATATAAGATGGAACAAGGGAAAAGAGGGCAAGCACAGAGGAAGCACACCATGAAGCCGCATTATGAATCCTTAATTGGGCAAACAAACATTGGGCATACACGCATATGCATTAATCTGCGAGGCCACGCTCATGAATTAAGAATAGGTTGATAATTAGAGCGACCAACATTCGGTCGTACAGCACAAACACGTATGAGTGACAACTGCTCCACAGCTGGCACTTTAATACCAAACCAGAAGCATTCAGAGAACATGACTAGCTTTGATTATTGGCAGGACGGCGTTATTTCCGTACTACCTGTCATAATTCTTGACTCTGGCCGCATTAACAGCATATGTGATCCTCTCCCGTCCACTTCTGCCAAATAGCTAGCCATGCCCTCTATTCATTACACGGCAGTCTCCCTGTGCCACTCTGCTGCCAGCCTTGGGTCTGTTGCACAGACACACAGAGATAGTAAATTGGTCAAAGCAACAAATCTGGCTGAGAGAAATCTTGACAGGAGCGAAAAAAGAGCAAAATCTTTTCCCATCCTACATGAATCATAGAGTGAAAGAAGAAGACATCCATGAAGAGGGAATGTTACTCAACTGGGACTGTGCATCAGGCCTGCAGAAGACATATGGCTGAGGTGGAGAAAAAAAGAAAAAAAAAAAGTACAGTATCGACATTCACTACACCATTTTTCTTAATCTAAGCTTCTGGGGAGAGTCTGACTAGATTTACTCAAGGATAGTTTGCCCGCTAGAGTCTTCAGACTACCACTCCGTTTGATTTGCAGTGGAGTTGCTGCGATATTCCCTAGCAGCTGCTGGGTTAGCCGCCTTCCTACCTGTTAAAAAAAAAAAAAAAATCTTTTATCACCATCCAGCTCACTCTCTCTTTTTACATTCCCATCCCTCGCCATTGGGGGAATCTTTATTTTCGTATCCAAGCAAACATTTTTATAAATGCAAACAGGCTCTCTGAAGACAGCTTCAGAGGCCAGACCTGCCCGGTACCTGGGAGCGCAGCAGCGTGTCTCTCCTGGCCCCAGCCCTCAGAGTAAGCACAGCTGTGTTGAATATTTCCCTCACTCCTCAGTTCATTTGAGGGTGATCTGAGCCCAGCTGGCCCCCAGGACATGGAGTGGTAAACAGGTCTGACTATCAAAGCAAACCACCCCGGTCAGAAGGACTGGAATATGAGCCTCTGACCGCTGAAGCTGAGCTGTGGATGCAGGCAGGCGAGCAGGCGAGCAGGCGGGCAGTCAGCAGCCGGGCAGAGCTCAAAGCCTCGCTGACAGCAGCCTACTTGACCTGGTGCTGACAAGCTGAGAAAACCAGATTCCCTACATCATCAGTGCTCAGCAGGAGGACTGCATGACCACCATTACTATGTTCACTGTACTCTAAGTGGGGAACGGCTTCAACCGAATCAATACTCACCATGGCAGTGGTTGGTTGTACAGAATTTCAAAATGCTAAGGTGTTTTTTTTTTTAAAGAAATCTATTTCTTCACTGTGTAAAACATGAAGAAAACAGGAAGTGAACATTTGCTCATTTCTCTGACATTTACTAAACTGGAGTAAGTTTTTGAATTTCTATTTTTATTATCCTATTCATAAGATTTGATGCCAGTGAAATTTTTCAAACAAGTTGGGCAAGAAGTAACTGAGAAAGCTGCTGAATGCCCCAAAACACCTGTTTCTCATCTTCCACAGGTTAACAGGTTCACCGGTAACGGGTGACAGTATTTTGTTTGGGTATGAAGATTCAGTTGTTCACAGCAAAGGATGAAAGGAGGTTTTACTAATTTTTGAAACACATTATTGTATTAAAAAAGAGGCTACATGGACCCGGGAACACTTTTTTTCAAAACCACTGCTGTAAAACAGTTTGTTTGCATTCTGTTTTTAATTAAATGCTACAGCTTGTCCCAGCTTTATTGGAATCAGTTGTATGAATAACTGAATGCTGTTCATGGAAAACAGCAGTAGCGGTAAGATCAGCATTTAATGAAATTTGAGATATTCTGTTTTTGTTTAGATTGATCTCTGTCTGACAAATTTGTGCAGAAGTGTTCCAAAACTGCTGAATTCATCTCTCTATATATTTTAAAATGCTACAAAAGTGTTCATAAATTGACTGTTGACTTTCAATACTCTAAGGAGCCACTTATTATCATCTGGATGGGATAATCACTTCCTATTCTCACACTTTTCAATCCAAAAATACTTGTTTCACTTTGTCTGACAACACAAAACTAAGACAGTTGGTAAGATATGAATATTATGAATGACAGGTAGGATGAGCAAACATATTCTGAAAGAGCAAAGAGCCATTAAGAAGAAATAAAACTTCTGTATCAGGAAAAGAGTGTCTGCTCTAAACTCCAGTTCAATAGGTGCTGCTCATCATCTGGCTCCAGTCAATCCACAGGTTAGTCGCTCGGCTGAAGCTTGACCACACAAGTCATTCATTGAAGGGAAAAAAAAAAAGACAAACAAACTTCTTTAATGGCCTGAGCGTCCACGTGGCAAAGAGGCTTAGGAGGCAGGCAGCGAGGCACCAAAGCAGCCCTGCTGCCACTGCCCACATCCTTAGTTCGACCCATCACCTAAACACAGACTCGTGCTCCAGGGGAAATGACTGGATGCATTTAGCTCTCCTCATCACAGAGTAGTATTCATCTTCAGGAAATAGCATGCTCTGCGAGGAGTGTTTAACTGAGAGCGTCAGAGGAGACAGAGCTAACGTCCTGACCACTAGCCTCTTTTGGTCAGTTTTAAAGAGAAGTCGATGGAAACAAAGAAAACTGGAATGAGTTATCCTGATTTCTTCTTTATTTTTTTTACATATGCATCTCCATCTTAAAAAGGCATCTCCATACAGTGAACCAGTGTATTTTTTTTGAGAAGCACAAACCCCAGGTCAGTATCATCGTTGCACTCTCTTAGTATCTCATTATAGCTCACACAAGGCCACAGCCCTGGGGACAGATCTTCACCTCTGTCAAGTTGTGTCAGCCTCTATAAATGTCTCTCCGCACACGGCAGCTTAATGCGCGCAACATTATTGGAGGGCTAATGCTAATTAATGCTAACGGGTCCATCACAGCCTCCGTGGAGTAAACACAGATTAAGTTCAGAGAATTTCTGTTCCCCTCAGCCTGACATACATCTGGAAACATCGTCCGTCAGCGTAATCAGAGTCAATTCCTTTCACACATACAGCGTTGAAGAAACACATGTTTGATATAACCCTCTGCTTTTGTAAGCTGTTGAAAAGCACCGAGGAGAAAAAAAAAAAAAAAAGGCATGGAAACACTGACTTCATGTATTTCTTTCACACACAGCTGGGCCTGTTTTGCTGAATATGTCACCAAAATTAGCAGTGATGTCAGTGATGGATGTCCCTCTGAAGGCCTACTTCAGAGCCTCCCTTCAGAAGACTCCGAGTGTTTCAACATTCATCTGGAATGGACTTCATTTATAGGTCGGCCATTTAACCACAGCCATTGTGACACAGGATACGGTTAAAAGGCTCTGAGGGTTGAAATCCCTTTCATGTTAGAAGAATGACAAGAGTGGTAGAGCAAAAGGAGGAAATATTTTACAGAGACAAATGACAAAACAAAAGAGTGCAGAGGGGGAAATTCAGAGATCTACTGTCTTGTGCGTCCCCTCTGGCTCTGACCGCTTCCACTCCTCCATCATCAGCCTCAATATTCTTTCAATTCTCTGGTGTTTACAGCGAATTTCTGCAGATGACTTAACAAGATCTTTAAGCTTCATTTGTTCTGCTGGGAAAACAAAATCTGAATTTGTAATGCTTTTTTTCCTTTTTAACTACATCCTCTAAACAACTTCCTCCTCCTCCTTAAATCCTTTCTGTTCTTTCCAGGTAAAGTGCCATTTCTTTGTGAATGGGCTCCCAAAGCTACAAAAAACAGACACTGAAAACTGAAAAGAGAGTGACAGAGAGAGAAAGACTGAATATATGTGTGTGTGTGTGTGTGTGTGTTCTGGGCAAGCTCCTCGGAGGTGGGTGAGGGCTGTGAAAGGCCACATTGTTGATGTCAAGGCCAGTCAGCATCAAAGAGCTGATTCAGGTTGTGAGAGGCGTCTTGCTCGCTCTGTCTTTCTCCCTCCCTCTCTCTCTCACCCCCTCTATACACACACACACTCACACACTGTTCCACTAAACCCCCTGAAGACCCCAAAAAACATCATGGTTTACTGTTCCTCCTCACAGCCAAAGAACAATATTTGGAATTGACGTGCAAACTCAAGGGCGAGGTCAGGGGGCACACAGTAACATGGTTCAGTGTGTGTGTGAGAGTGGAAAGTAAAGTGAGTTATTCCTTATTCGCCTGACCTCAGCTTCACTCAAACGCATCATTCATGAGTGAAGTGTTGACTCCGGTAACATTTGGGAGCCATTCTGCTTTTTAACTCCCACTAACCTCACATCAACTATAGTCACCATAAAATAGTGGATGGAGTCTCTGAGTCTGAAAACTAAAGCTAGTGTGCCTTAAACCTGCATTCTTTCTGATGGCCAGCAGGGTGCGACGCCACTGGAAAGAAGACTGATTGTATTAAAGTCTATGTGACGTTTCCATTATTTCTCACTCAAATATATGGTCTCATATATTACTTTTGTTTTCTCTGATACAGCATGATGTTCATTTCGTAAATTGTGGTCCCATTTAGAGTAAAATAGACGGTAAATGCTGGAGGGCGTGGCTTCGATCAGATTGACAAGTCACTACAACAGCATGTCCTCAGTCATGACAGTCATTGAAGAGAATTAATTTAACATGAGATTAGACCCTTTAGCTTTTCCCATGTCACACCTGCTGACAAGAAGGGGGTGGGACTCCTTAACCATGCTGTAGTCAGACACCAGGGGGCGACTGAAATATTTTGACTTTACATCCATTTTTATTTATGTCAGTGGTCAAAAACAATCAGGACAGAGACTCAGCAAGGCACATCCTACCAGTTCCTACCTCTCCTCCAAATATGGTCATTTCTGGCTCCATAAATCAGCCAACAGCAGTCTATAAACAAATGGGTGACAGTTTACACTTGACATCAACTCTGCATGAGTGCAAATGGTTGTTTTTGGGGATGTATATGATATTGTTTCACAAAGTCTTAATGCATCACCCTGTTATTTTGTTTAAATCAAGGAGTAGGGAAAACCCCAGGGTTTATCGAGCGCTTTAATTACACCCTCCAAAGTGCATTATATTGGTGACTCCTGTGTGTGAGTGTGGATGTGTGCGTATGGGAGTATCAGAGTACGAATTAGTAAAGTTAGACACCAGGAGCTGCGCCACCGTGTCAGGATGAGATTTAACGAGCTTTAATAACAAGCTTTAATGAGCTTAATTAGGAATCCATGCGATCCCCATGGAAACGCCCCAACCCCACAGAACCCAAGTCGGGGTCTGAGGAGCTTTCAATTGGATTACTGCGGCTAATGTCACTGAGACACAACAGTGAAAACAAACAGAGCGCTAGAGGAGAGGCGGGTGAGGGAGGGGATGAGGTGGGATGAATGGGAAAAACAGGGGATGGATGTCAGAGAAAGAGCTTTGGCAGTGGAGGAATACCTGCTGGGGGATGATGGGAGGAGGAGGGATAACCAGCAGAACCAGTAGGATTAGTGTCGCTCAGAGATTTGGCTTGTGCACAGTAGACACAGGAGGACGGATCCCTACCTCCACACCTTTTTCACTCCAGTGATAATTGTGCTTCCAAACCTAATTAACCCCTTCATCGGCTCACACTTATTTTTTTGACATCGTTCCTTAAATTCTTTTCCCTGTCCTCATTTTTCACAGAGGAGGTGGATTTCTTGTCTTTGGATGTTTTTTAATTGATATAAATAAATAAACCTCATGCAAATGCTTCTCTTTCTTGTTACATTTATAATAGTATCAATGCACATAAGAGGGAACGATATCCTCCCAACACCCACCGTTACATTCAAGCCTTCCAACTAAATGTTAAACTCAAAATGGGAAAAGGAAAGAACAGCCTGCTGTACATGGATGGAAGAAATTATTAAAGTACTCAAAGTTTTATATATGCCTAACCAAAAGGAGAGGCACAATAAAAAATAATGAAATAAGAATCATATAAGACAAGCAGCTGAGTTACACGTATCGCTAATGTTATCTTGTAACAAATTAAAGTAGTTATTGGAAGTGTACTTTCATTTTCTTTTTCCAACTTTTGGGAATTTCTTCCAGACTGCTGCAACATTTCAAGGCTAACCTGATCCGATATTTCAACCCCTTTCCTTCTTCTGCCTTCCCAGGATCAGTTTGCCTGGCAGTGACCACAGAGAAGATCTGTAAAGTGCGGTCTGACAATGACGGAGTGACCTTTCAGATAAGCATGATAAAGCTGCCCATCCCAACCTCTTCCCTCTTCCTCTTCTGTTATGTGCACACACATGCATGCTCATGGAGGTGAACACACGCACAGGCATATCTGATGACCTGCTCTCTGACAAGTCCTCCCCGAGGGATTTTCACACATGCACACACGCACACACACACACCCATGCATACAAACAGGTCTTCTTCTCAGGCAATAAGAGCATGGGTCGTCATCTGGCAGGTAGGGTATCACCGGACCCTGGGAGCTGGGAGCATGAGGGTGGGGGGGCGCTGACCTTTGTGGCTTTTTTTAGAGGTCATGGAGGTCTCTCGGACAACACAGTGCTTCTATACATCCTCGGCCTTGAGCGAGGCTATGCGGCAGTGGGGTGGGGGGAGTCATCTTTCACCATCTATCTGCTGGATTCTCCCATGCCTGTAGCAAGTCCCTTCACGGTCCTGCTATATATAGTTCCCAGGGTTCTTTGTGATGTCCCGCTGCGGTGGAGAGAGTCTGGGGCTCATCATTATAAATCAGCCCGTTAGAAGGAATAAAATTTTAAAGAGCTTCTCCCTGGATTCAAACTGAGGTCTCCATTAGTGAGGCTGGAGCAAATAGCTGCTTGCATGGCAACACATAGCAAATCAACACAACAGCCCCTTTAATCACCCTCTCTGTCCTTTTGTTCCCCCCCTCTCTATCTTCAACTCCTCTCAGGGGTCCCTGAGATTAAGTCCAATAAAAAAAAAGTCTTTCAGGAGGAGAATCATCACAGGTATGAGTTTACAACATCATGATCAAGGATATTGTTCATTACATCTGCATCTCCTCCGTCTCCACCCCTTATCTGCTGCATAATGTGAAAGAAAACTTCTCAGAGATGTATTATTATAACCTTGCTTAGGTCTCTATAGGTCAAGGGAGATTAGCAGGGAGGGGGAGAGGAGGAGAGTGTAAACTCATCTTATCAAGCTGTGGTCTCTGGCAAGAGGCAGGATGGCTGACAGTACATAGATAGCAGGGAGTGGTGGGGAGGGGGGGTATGCGAAAGGCAGAAACTCAAATGGGGCCACACAGCAGGAGTGCCCAGAAAGGCACTGATTAGAAGGCGACGCAAGGCCTATGCAGAGAGTCCAACAACAGAGCTTTAAAAAAAAAAACAAAATATGCTGCACAATTTACCAATTTTAGAGCACACATGCACACAAGAACAGAGACACAGACTATGATTTCATTTCATGTCAGCCTTGAGGGAGGGCTGAACTGCTCGCCTCATCATCCTCCTTCTCCATCGCTCTGTTCTTGGCCCGCTGCACGCCTCCGGGGCCAGCGCAGGCAGCGATTAACGACAACAGGGAGAGTGTGTATAAGTGTGTAAGTGTGTGTAAGGCCTGATCGTTAGAGCGGCCAACTTGTGTAATACAATTACAGAGGCTGCAGAGAAACTGCTAATGTGCACGCAGGCAGCTCTGTCATATGGATCAGGTATTGAGTTTTCTATGCTTAATTCACTTTCCAGCGCACACATGGGTGCATTAGTTAGATTAGAGTGGCGGGAGGGGACGGGAGGAAGGTGGGGTTGGTCTACCGCCGAGCCGGGCAGATTTGTTTAGCGGTGGCTGTCAATTACAACCGTGACCCTTGCACTAAATGGCCACGCATCCAGTGGAAAAAAAGGCGAGCAGACAAAAGCCAGATGAGATTGGTAAAGACACGGCCATTTGCTGCAGAAGATAACAAGTGGCATGTTGTGGAGTAAACAATGGTCAAAACACTGCGCATAATGCTTCACTAATAAAACAGAGTGCTGGGGTCTGGAAAGGCAATGTGACCATCAGTAGTATTAGTCAGTTGATGTTATCACCAGAGCGCTGCAGTGACGGGATGACGCGAGGCCGGTGGGGGAGGGGCACTTCAAATCACAGAACAACAAAACCAAGTGATTCAATTTGTGTCTTTTGAAAAGTCTCGAGCAATTTGAGAGACTGATTGTGGATGCAATCATTTCAAAAACTACTTACCGTCTTTTGCTTTTTGTGGATTGAATTGTAAGAAAAACTGTTTGTTTTTTCAAACAAGACCATTTAATTTGTTTATACTCCATAATAATACAGTAAAAGCATTCTTATAGACCCCTTTATATATTTCAGTTACTTTGTTATGTTTTTAAGCCTTTTTCTTTCTAATTGAGAACATCTTTTTGAGATAAGACTTTATCTCTATTGCTAAACTTCACAGTGCTTATAGTGCATAATATCTAAAATTGATAAATAATTCATAATAGCATAGACTTCAAGTTTTTGATAAAGTTTGCAACTTTTAACATACTGAGGATCAAACATGAGTCTGTGTGTTTCTTACTTTACAAAGCATCACTTGCAAGAAGTGAAAAAGGCAAAAGAATGAGGAGCAAAAGAAAGAACACTCTGTATTTCATGCTGGAGAGGACATGTTATAGATCCCTCCTCGCATGCAAACACATTTATCCACGTGTCTCTGTAGAAACATTATCGCTGTTTTCAGCTACAACTCGTCCCAAGGGAGCGGGACCCAGGAAGACACAACCGTAATGCGTAGTTAGAGAATCATTATAACTCTCTTCCACAGACGATAAATAAATTAAATCTCACAGCAGCATTTTTTCTTTCTTTTTTTTTCAGTAGCTAAATAGGCAGCAGAAGAGGGGGGGGGCTTTCCTACAGTAAACACCTCTCTCTGATGTAAACACATAAAATCACAACAAGATGGCCAATGTAGCTCAGCTCGTAATTGTATCACGAAAGTGAGATGAGTGAGTTTTTTCGAAGGAGGAGATCTTCATTTCGGTTTGCAGATGATTGAATCAGAATGTCTGCTCCACTCCCAAGAGACCCCCCCCAGATACAAAAGGACAAAGATTGCATGCAACAGGGGGCACGCAGTAGCAGATAATTTCTGACGTCTTACAAAAAACTCCCTTTGTAAGCTCTGACAGTTTCTTTTTTTTTTTTTTTCCAATTTGACACCCAGCTTCTTCAGAGAGAGTAAGAGAAGAGAAGAGAAGAGAGCCAAAGGGAAGGAAGAATAGAAATGAAGAGCAGAGTTGGATGTGACAGGCTGAGCAGGGAAAACCTTTAAACACTGATCGATGTTAGACAGCTACATCCCCTCATTGTGACACATCCATCACAGCGCTGATCACTTTTGTCCACCCACTCGTCCAGCCCTTGCTATGTGCCCGCATGTGTGTATGTATGTGTGTGTGTGTGTGTGTCAGAACTGCTTTGACTAATCCATTTGACTCCATGACCACTGACTTCAGACAGAGCAGCGTGTTAACAGAGTGACCGCTGACACTCCTTGGATTTGACATGCCCGCTCGAAAAAATTCCTCAGACAGCCAACTGCATTCTGTCAAGTTCTTATTAAAACAAACTACGGAAAAAAAAGGACCAGAATGGAAGCTGCAGTGTAAATACACCAGCCTGACTTTCTCATGCTTTTGCCCTCAAATTCAATCAAGGTGAAAACGGCTGCCAACAAGAAATAAAAATGGCAGCCAAAAACCAAAACCAGGTTGTGCTGGTATCTCATGTTCCACAGAGAAGCAGTACAATAAGGTTCGGATTACCCTGTCGAATTCCCTAAGAAACTGCATTGGGAAATATGTGTTTATGCGATTTGGTAATTCTCAAATCTGTTCAATCCTTGCATCACGTTTGGTTTGTTCAACACTGTTGCATTTGTTTACCAGATTTTTGCCTATTTTCCATGAACAAAAAGCCACACAAAGCAGCCCAGAATAGCAGTGGGTTAATGTGTCTGGATCCTGGAAGCTCTTAGGCTGTTCATCCTGTGGGTAAAACCCATGCAGCTAAGGAGAAGCTACACTATCTCTGCCTCTTTCCATTCCTTGTCCCCCACCTCTTCTTCTCCTGCTCTTTCTTTGGCCGGTATCATTGCTTTGTTTGGCGGGGTCTCGTTCTGGAGCAGGCTGCTAAATAAAACATTTCGGCATGGACAAACAGTGATAACAAAAAAAAAAAAAGGGGTTTGCAGAAAGTTAGTCAGACTTTGCAGACTTGTAAAAACAAAAAAATCTATGATTTAGTAATGTAGCTTTCTTAACACGAAGGGCAAAGAATGCCTGCATGTAGAATTTAAAACAAGCAGCTACTGAAGGAACCTCATCAGGAGCTGTGATTTACCAATGCACCACTCCTCGCTTTACACAGCAGAGCCCCCCCTCCTCCGTTGCCCTCCCCCTCCATGTCTTTCCAGCGAACCCCCCCCCCCAATGCTTTTTACCTGAAGGATCAGCTTACCTCACGTCAGCCTAAAAACCATGGGAACCCCTGTGCATGGTGTGTCACCACTGAATTATCGGTTTCCGCTGCACATGCTCCAGCATATCTGCAGCAAGCCATTATGGTGTATCAGTTTACAGTTGGTGTGCTGACTCCAGTGCAGCTGGTGTACTGTATGGGGTCATAGTTTATAGAGGGCTGGAATTAGAGAAACAAGCCTGTCATCTCACTGAGCTCGCTCATTTTTTCCAACCGAGATCTTATTTCTCCATCAACTTGACTTGAGGGAGAGCAGTTCTGTAAACCTCTTCCACTGAAAAACACTCCCCATCAAACTCAGGGGTAGGTCGGCGTAATCCCAATAAACTCCTGATACCAGCAGTAAAAAAATATGCATGTACAAATGTTAATAATATGTTATGATGACTATTTTTAATGGTAGTAGTAACTCAAGCTCTTTAAATGTATCATTTGGCTTAAAAAAAAGGTTTTTCTACATGCAGAAATGGATCCTTTTTTATTGTTGCTGAACTGAGCGCTTGTTCTAATCTGTATGTAGCTCCGTGAGGTCTGATAGTAGCATCGATGCCACGGCAAATGTCAGCGGCAATATTCTGGGTTCCACGCCTGAACGGATTTGAGGCCCCGTGGATGTTAAACAGCAAACAAGAGTTGTGTTTACTGTGGGAATTTCGAGCAAAAAGGATGCTCATCTGTATACAAAGTAGGGCCAATTCAGACATTTGACCTGGTTTAGAGAAAAAAAAACTCCTGCATTCTCTCTCTCTCTCTCTCTCTCTCTTCTCTCTCCCTTTCTGCATTTCAGAGCAATCATCACAACAACATCCATAATTCACCTTCTGCCTATTGTTTGGTTAGCCCCTTGAAAGGGGCAAATGCACAGCTGGAAGCTCTCCTCCGCTGCCAATCCCTTGCTTGAAGACGTGCTTTTGTTGTGCAATACATAATTCCTAGTGTACTGAAGCTCTCTCTCTCTCTCTCAGCCTATTGATGACACGCATGCAGTGCACTACAGAAATGTTTTAAATTTGAGGGCGGCTGAACTTGACTTTGCTCAATCCTTTTTTTATGTCAGAACATCATGTAGGACACACAGGGACTAACACTTTGAGCTTATTAATAATTCTGACATTTACAGCAGTGAACTTTCAGAGCTGTACAGACTGCTTTCTGTCATAATCCACCTCATCTCCATAGTATTCATTAACTGAAGAATGCATACAAATCAAAATACAACAGCCACTTATTCTCCTAGTGGAACCCTCTAATTTGGCACATTTTAAACGTTAGGAGAGCTTTTTTTTTGTTCTCTGACAGATTCCTTAAGAAGAAGAAGAAGAAGCACACAGTGCAGTTTGCCTTTTCTGGCAAGCACACACAAATTGTGCTGGTTACGACAGTGGGCTTTACATGTTAGGAGTCATAAAGTAACCCTTCACCGTGGGGCTTCTGTCTGGGCCCCATTTAAATGAGACCCATTGAGCTTGCTCCAGTTAAACACTGTCTGCCAGTACTTAGGTCACCGGGGACTGATCATAGAGATATGGCACACACACAGGCCCACAAACACACGCTGTACAAACACTGGAAAAGTGCTGACACCCAACAGCAATCTCAAGTTGCAAGCCATTACTTGACTCAAAGTAACAAAGCCCGAAAAATAAAGGAAAAAGAGGTCACACAGTGGGGTGTTTGGGTCGGTGGGAGTGATAATGGTGGGGTTTCGGCAGTTAACTTTGCTCTGAAAACCCTTTTTTTTTTTTCTCAGGCCTGACTGTGGAAACAAAATGTTTTTCAAGATGCTGCCGAAAAATTCCAGTGTTTGCTCAGACTTGTAGGGCAATTACACAAAAACAGACAAAAAAACACCCATTCATCACGCGCCCTCTCGACGCTCAAACATCATTTTCAATAGCATAATTTTTTAAAAACGTCCCTGACTCTTCACACACATTTCGACTCTCCTCTGCTCTTGTCAACAGGAGTACATGGAGGGTGTGAGGGTGAGTGTGTGTGTGTGTGTGGTGGGGGGGGATTAATCACACAGTGCATACCAATTGTGAAGCTTTAATTTAGCACCTCATTTAACATAGTAAAAACAACAACTTTACAGGCTGGCATTCTGACGCACATTTAATTCTGCCCTCTGGTAATGGTCTGCTCTGTTTAAAAGTCTGTTTGGCAGCTCTGTAGATAACAGATGGAAGAAAAATGAGGGGAATTATGAGAAAGATTGATTTCCTGGGGATGAATGGTCTGGTATTCGCACAGATTTATCTGAAACAGACTTTCTCGGACTCTGTTTTTATTGAATAAACACACACACACACACGCGCGCGCACGCAGACACACACTCTGCCACCATATGCAGAAAAACGAGAACATGCGCGCACGAGAAAAGACACGTACACAATGAAATACAGAGAGCTAAGAAAACAGAAGCCTTACGAATTATGTGAGTCAGAAGGAAAATATTGTATGAGGTGATAAGAGGTGAAATGGTGCAGACGGTTAAGGACACAGCTATGAGTTTCTATTCGAAACCCTTTTCTCATTCTGCAGACCGAACTGAATGAATCTATAGGTGGAAATAATTATTTGTTACAAAGGAAAAATAAAGTTTAGTAGAAGAATCCACTTTTTTTCTTATGCCCCCTCCCCTAATGTCTTGCAAAAATGTATTTCTTTAGAAGAACAAGGACAAGCATTGTCCTTTAAGGCGTCCCAATCCCATCTCAGAGGAACCGTAATGTAAACCAGAGGCTGTAACTTTTCTTGTGGCATCTCAAAGCAGACACAGGAATGGAGCAAAAAAAAAAAAAAAAAGGGAAGGGGTTGAATGAAGGAGGAGAGGGGGGGCAGGCGGATAAAGTCCCTCATTTGAGGCCCATAAAAAACAAGGAGGCACAAACATTTATCTGTGGCAAAGGCTTTCATCGGATGCTTTAAGAGCACAGGAATAACAGAGAGCAAGATGCTGATAAAGTGGAGACAGGAAATGGGGAGCGTGGGTCTCCTGCTCTCATGTTTCAGTGGTCCCATACCTGCCCCCTCCCTCCCAACCCTCCCTCCCTCCCTCCCTTTCTCCGTTCTGCTGACATACATAGACCACAACCCTCCCCGAACCAGACATTAGTGCAGCGTCTGGAAACCACCACCCCTCCTCACAATGCAATGATGTGACACATCTCAACAACAACAAAAAAAAACAAAAAAAAAAAAAAAACAAAAAACGCAGCAAACGTTTCAGTCTGCGGGAACATAAAAATGTGTATATGGACTATATCCACTTGACAAAATATACTTCAGCTCGGCAAATGACTTATTGCAGATAAATACTGTTCCTATTCTTCAGGAGGGCTTTTATATATTTGCTTTAGTCCCATTCCACTCGTGAGGCTCCGGCTCTGAGCACAAGACAGGGCAAAGCCAGGATTAAGGGTTTAGCTTTGTCAATCAGAGTCAGAACAGAGGGAGAGATAGCAGCTGTATTTCCATTCGAGAGAGCCGGCTGGATTTCCATAGAGACACGAAAATTCAGGTGACTGCAAAAGCCTCGGTGCTGCGTGTGTGACTCAGGTGTTATGAGTCACCATTGATATCATCTCACTCATTACCGCCTCAGTGGTACGTTAGCCGTCCTCATCAGACCTGAACATATAGCCTGGCTTTAACATCAAAGGTGCCCCGGCGGCGACGGAGCAAAGGATTGAAAGAGCACCTTCAGATGACGATATTCCTGCTCCAGACTGTTTTTTAAGAAGACTGTCTTTGAATGATCCCGTCAGAAATGAAGATGAATCGTTTGTTTCATGTGTAATTTTTCCTACAGTACTTAAAAACAAGTCTGAATGCTGTTTACACGCCTGTGGGCAGTTTGAAAGTTGGTGACTATATACAGTTATTGTATGTGTATGTAGTGAGATAGATGAGGTTAATGTAGTTTGACTCAATTACTGGACGTCTATAGGAGCAATGTAGCTGTGGTTGAAGGTAGGGAATTATTTTGAACTAATACTTTTTCATTTTTTCCCTAATAGTTTTTTTCAATTAGACAAAACTCTTATCAGTATTATTCTGGATGTGCTAAATTTGCCAAGCAGCACCTCTAAAACTCACAAAATAAAATGCACCACTTTGAATAAAAATGCACATTTCTATGTGTTCGTGGATAGAAAAATTTTGGATAATGTACGTACACAGTTAAACAAAATACATAACAAAAATAAAGTCTTTTTTGGATATTTCAACAGAAATTGTTACACATTTTAAGTTTAAAAATACACTTCACTAACTTTGCGCAGTGCTGCTTTTTGGCCCCATAGACATGCAGCGACTGAGCTAAGCTAGGATTATCTCACACCTGCATGCAGGGCATGTTTGGCCTAAATTTTTCGGCCTACCGTCGGAGCTTCTCTCATCTCGCTGTGCCATGTTAAGACTGTGTTTGCTGTGTAGTATGGTTACCAAGCCTGTTCCATGCGCCATGCTGAACCAAGACTGCAGGGAACGCTGTTAAAGGACATTGGGGAAATAACAGCATTCCCACTGACTCACCCTTTTACTGCTCATCAGCACTTTGAGCTTTTTATAGTGTCTGTGTGCAAATACATAAGAGTACCAGCATTCCTCTCCCAAATCCCCCCCTAACTCTGACTATTTTGTGCCCTAATCCTCTTTTCTAGGTAGAATAGCATGTATGGCAACAGCACAGGACATTCAGTTTTTGCTGCATCCACATGTGATTACATCAGCTAAATTATGACGAAATTATGTTAACGATTATCACACGGCTACATTGCACGTGGTTACTATGGAAATGGTAGATGTCGAAGATCATTAATGTCGAAAAAAAATGCAGCAGTGACTATCAAGACTGAAGTTCTTTCCACTTGCTATCTCTTAGTTACTCCAAATTACCTGCGGTTGTAATGACATGTCCTTGACTGATTTCCTGTTGTGAACACAAAAATGCAAAAGGACATTAGTGGTCGAGCACAAAGGGGGGGGAGGCCATGATGCCAAATTAAAGGGCAGGAGTGGAGTATGTACTTAAACTCACTCATGATGTGCTCTGTCAGCCCCGGCTGCTTATAATGGCATGAGAAGGGCCACTTAACTCATAATCACTTCTCTCTCCCCCTTTGGCTCTGTCCTCCTCTCTCTCCCTCTCTCCCTTCCTCCCCCACCTCAACCCCCGATTTTCTGACTGTCGGCTCTGATCTCTAATCATAAATGAACTGTAGATCAAGAGCAGGGACAGTGGTCCACACCCCCTTACCCCCTTTGGCTGAGATCCTGTAATCACAGGGCTCTTGGCTAGTAAGAGGCCAACAAGCCTTTGAATGAGAAATGACTGCACCTCTAATGCATCAGCCATCTCAACTTTGAAGAGCCATTTTCTGGCAGAGGGGATATCACAGGTGGGAAATCAGGTCACCGCCGAAACCATCATCATCTTTACAATCATTATGCTCTATCTTATCCAGAAGCATAATTGAAAGTGGGCCCTTTTATACAATTATTTTCATTTGCTGTCCAAAGCCTAAAAAGCAAAAACTTGCCACAATATGTCCCCGTAATTTAAGCCCTGTGGTGCACTTTGACTTGCCCTACTCTCAAATAAAAAAATAAAAAAAACTCTAAGCAAACACACACACACACACACACACACACATACACACATACTATCTAGGTGGTGCAGTATACATTGTGTTGAGACACAGGTCAGCCATTCTGGCACAGGCCTGCCTGTCAAGTGCTGCTACTTGTGCCGAGCTCTGCTAATGGACTGCTAATAGAAGTGAATGTTGCACTGTGAAGCTCCCCTGTAGTTGAGAGTGTCACACAGGGTGATTAATGACACACTCTCTTCTCCTCCCCTGTCCGTCCCTTGTCCTCGCTCCGTGTCTCGCTTTCAACCTTCTCTCTCTCTCTCTCTCTCTTTGCACTCCTCCCTCCAGCTCCCTCTGTCTTCCTCACTCCTCACCACTAATCTTCCTCTCTCACCCTCTTCTCACTCATACTTTTGCACCTCTTCTTCTCTTTGTCTGCCTCCCTGGAAAGAAAGGAAGGAAGGGGAGACGATAGAGATGAAACAGGAATCTGAAATCATTATTGCACTCCCTGACGGTCAGGTTTATTTTGCAAAGCTCTTGTTTCAAATGGCTTCACAACGGTTACAGTATGAGAGCAACCAATAAAAATGGCCTCAGAAAGCTAGGAAAACAACGGGGAGAAAAAAAGCTGGGTTTAGTTTACTGGAACAGGAAACCTTCCACCAGGTTGGTCAAAGAACAAAAACAAGCAGAATAAACTCTAAAATTGCTTTGGTGAACTATTCATATCTGGTGCAGGAGCATCTAAACATCAGGAGCTTTGTTGACACTGAGGTTATGTTCTCTCTGTTGTTACCAGGAACTTGGCAGGTTTTAACAACTTGGAAAGAAGTTTCACATTGTGTTGGTACACGCAAAATAAACATTTGTGTGTTTTCAAAGCTGAATATGCGAGTTTTCTTTAAATGAGACTTATTTTAGGCTAAATTAAATGACACTCAACTCTAATTGAAAGATTTAGAATTTCCCCCACCAGAAATAAACCCTGACAGTGTGGGGAAAAGCTCTGACAGGCTGTTACAAAAAGGGGGAAAAAAATCAGTCGTATGATTTAGTAACATTCAAATCTAATATAATCAGAACATTTCAAAGGCTTGTTTGGTGGCTGGTCAAACATTTCTGATGTGGGTGGGGTTGCACTAAAGGGGATTTTCAAATCATGACCTCAGCATCTCAAAAATCCTGGCTCGAGTGACAGGAACTGTTTTCGCCTGCAACAGCTCAACAACAGAAGTCGTCAACTAGACGACTGGACTGCTGAACTGTTTCCCAGCCCCCCCCCCCTAAAAATAGCCCCATGTATTTTTTTTTCGCTTTCATAACAATAGTATATGACACCAAGTGGAGCGGGGAAGCGAACTCAGCAGCCACTTTTCGCAGCAATTATCACTCACTACCACGCTCCGTCTGTGGCTCAGCTACCGGCCAGCGTGCACCTCTGACCCCTCTCAGCACTGTCAGACCATACTGTACACACTGTTTACTCTGTCCTCTTCCCTCACCTGCACCTACCAAAGTGTGTTACTGAATCTTAATTTTTTTCCTCAATAGCAGAAAATTGCCCGAGTGTAACTGTGTCACACTGTCAGCTCACGAGAGCAGGAAAAAGGCAACGATAGGAAGTGAAGTATAAGCTTTGCTTCTTGCACACAAAGTGCTCATTGTGCATACAGGCCCTGTTTATAGAGTGACCCCAACGGTTGTAACGTTAGCGCCCCCCAAGGAGCCAGTTGTCAGGCCACAGGGAAGCTTGTTACAATAATAAAACTATAGAAATAACATTCACTTTTACCTGCATTCTTTGAGCAGTGCTCAGATCAGTCTGAAAGGGAGTCCCGTATGTGAAAAATAGCAAAGTCTCACTAAGAGTCATGATACTTAAGAAACCATATATAATAAAGATCCTTTAACTTTTCACTCCGAAGACAATCCTCAGAGGACACATCATCAGAAAGTGGAGAAACGGCCGAGACAGGAACATGGAGTGAGAGGAAGAGAGGAAGAAAGAGACATAAGAGCAGCACGGTGGAAAACTGCACTAATCCCAGGAAGGCCAGCACCCTGGGCTCGACTTTATGTCCAAACTATCCACTTCCTAACACACAGGCACAGTATATAAATGTAAGTGCTCAGGTTATTATAAGCCAAGATACTAATAAACAAAATGTCTTAAAATGTGATTTAAAAAAAAAAAATCTGAAGGGAAACTTTGAGGTGCAGTCCATGTTTAAGTTTGTTAAAGGTCACACAATCCTGCTTGAACCCATCTCTCCTTCTTTTCAGCTGCTTTCACATTAATGTGTGAAGTCATTGAATAAAGTGCAGCTGGCTCTTTACCTCATCGGTCAGTCTGTTTCATGGATAAAACATTCTAATTTCACATTCTCCCACTAGGACTAAATCCCCCACCTAAAAGAAAAAAAATGTTTTAAAAATCTCTTGGAGGGTTTTTTTTCACATATTATCATGAGGAAGTTTTCCATATATTCCCATAACAACTTGACATCCTCCATCAACTTTTAAAACAACATGCACACAGAAACGGACCCTGCACTGCTCTGTGCTGCTCTGCCGCTGTGCTGGAAATACCAGAAGTACATCTGTTCTTGCACCGAGGGTTTCCAATCAAGCTACTGTCACAGAGCTCCCAGCTACCTTTCTGGCAGCTCCCTGCTTATATCTGTCTCAACCTGTCTCCTTTGTCAAGAGTTCAGCAGGTTAATGAGCACTCTCATTTCCCAACGCTCGCTTCTGCCTGTAGATGGGGGATGAGAGCAAGTTCTCTTAAAGGCAAAGTCAGGCGGTTATAAAAATAAAGTGCAATGGTCAGATGAAAATGTAGCTAAGCATACGAGCGCTAAAATATGTTCTAATGACTTCAAAACAAAATATGCAGAGAAGGGGATGGTGTTAGGAGGAGCGCCTGGGTAAGTGAGCCACTTTAATCACCAGTAGTTTTGCACTGAAGAAGTGACTCTCGAGCGATTTGGAAATGTGTAGAGCTCATCAGTGCCCAAAAATAGCGGAGCCCATTAATTAGTCTCAAACAATGTTCTCCTGGCGTATCGACTTCTTAATGGACAGAGAAGGACCTTGTTCGTATTCCCATCTAGTCAATGACACAGGGCTCTCTGGGGTTTAGCAATGGGTATTATGTCATCTTACCCTGCCCTTCAGAAACCGGACCTGTGCTGTTTTTTTATTCCTCCTCTCCCTCCTTTGCTCATTAACTATGTAGGAGTGAGATGAAGGTCTGGAACAGCTAGATAAGGTTGCTCACAGACCCTCATCCCTGTCCAGAATATGTGCTTGGACCTCCAATTTAAGCTTGTGTTGCTCTTGCATGAGCGGCAAAGATATATTTTTTTTAAAAAAAGAAAATCTAAGGCCATTAAAAAAATCTACCACTGAAGGTTTTTTTTTTCCTCTTGGAGGTCTGTCTGCAAAGCGAAAATCTGCCCATTCTCCCCTCCGATCTCATCACGTTATTCATAGTTCATTCCAGAAAGAGCTGACAGACCACCTACCTTAATTCCAGACGCTTACACACTTCATGGCATCTGACACACATGCACACAAACACAAGCTAAACATTCCCCCTCGCATTGATGGGTTCCTCCTAGCTCTCTTTGTTTGACAGACAATCCCACTCAGGAGAGAACAGATTAAGTAAATGGCTTCAGGTGTTGTGGCATTATCTCAGTGCTTTCCAAAAACTGACAGCTACTACGGTTTACAGAAAATATCTTTCAGGAGACGACTGAGCTCTGAAGGAAGACGGCTGAAGACACACCGAAGGTTAAAAAACATGCTCACTGAAGCTAAATAATGTGAGAAATTAAAAACTGATTATATACGAGGCGTTTAGCTGAAAATGGAAACTGCCACACAAACTCTATTACTCTGTATATCACCAATAAACAAATGAAAAAGCAAGTCAACACTATTTAAAAGCCTAAACGGTCTCGCTGGCATTTAATAACAGTCATCATTAGACATTTTATTTTTGAATGAAACTACTCTCATGTACAATATGTCAAAACAAGATTACCAGAGAATTAGTAGACTATTTTTCTTAATTACTGCCTGAACCTGGGAATCAAACAGCTCAGGAAAAAGCAATTAAATGAACATTTCAGACTCTCATCTCCAAGGTTTTCGCAGTGTGAGTGATCTCCTGATGGAACTGGGCATGAGTCAGAATATAAATCTAATTTTGACTTCATGATTATCACAGCAATAAATTATCCAAATGTTATTTTTACCTCCTGTAGTCTCACTGTGATTCAGAATGGGTTAAATCCGTTTTTTTTAAATATATTCGTCATACCAGATGCAATTTTTTTTTACTTTCTCAATGACACTTTGATTGATTTAATATTGATAAATCTTTTTTTGAAAGACAACCCTGAAGGATCAATTTGTGCACATGTAAAACAGCAGCCTGAATATGGCTGTGATTTCATTTTTGATGGTATCGCGTTTAAGCTCAGCTGGAAAACAACAACACTTCTTGGTTTTCGAAGAAACAGACGCATTAGTGCGATGGTTTCTGTTTACAACCGTTAGTTGAGGTTTACACAACTGAGATAAGCATTTTTCAGTCACTTGAGTAGCCTCAAAGTTTGGTTATTTTGTTACTCTTCTTTATTTTCAAAGAAGCTTTGGTGGTTTGATTATCTTCATATTTAACCCACATGAAGCTGCGAGGCCACTCGCATTAATAAGCTACATGGTGTATTTATGTTCTAACCTTTTAAATTAAGTAAAAGGTAGATGAGCTGCATTTTTCCAATATTATTTAAAGTGCAAGTGAACTAAAATCAGGTGGTTCTTCCTCTCCACCACACCCCAGCTGTAACACAGTGGAGTTTACAGAACTTTTAGCGACACTGAAGCAAAGTTCACGGGCCATGAACGCGTCTTTCACTTTACCTTGAGCCACACCGGGATCCACCAGGAGAAAAAGCAAGAGCCAGGACACGGTCAGCATCTCAGGAGAGGATCTCACTCTTCCTCCTTCTCTATGAGTTTGTGCGCCGTACCCCATTCTGAGGAGTCAAACTCCGCTCTGAGGCAAGTCCGAGTCACACAGAAATTGCGCTTAAACACGCACTAATGTCGCTCGATGTTGCAATCAAAATGTGTACCCCTCAAAACCCCGAGCGCAAAAAATGGCTTTACAGAAAATATATCCAGCGCCGTTTTGTTGTTTTTTTTTTCACATTCATACAAAACTGTAACAGTTTATGGAACAAGAGGCGGGTGTATCTCCGTCAGGAGGGATGTTGCGTTAAAATCTGTCTCCGTTTGCTTTTCCCCTCAAAGGTTCACGTGGTTTTTCTACAGATGTGGATCGATGTCTTGGTGGCAAATTCATGCTCCGATTAGTCCCACACAAGGAATCAAAGTCCTCCGCTGAGTCCTCCCTCTCTGTCGCACCTTTCACGCGTGCAGGCAGAGTGTGTGAAGCCGCGTGCGCCGCGCCTCGCGCTCCACTGACGGGACTGAACCGGGGGAAGGAGCCGTCTCTGCGGGCTACCTTGCTCCTTCAGCCAATCAAGTGCTCCGGCAAGTGGCGGCGCTGTATCAAAACCTGGCCCGGACAGCGGCGAGGAATGGATGCCGTCATGAAAAGCATGATTCAATGTACACGCCAATCACTGGAGTCAGTGATGCCCACAGCTCCGAGGTCCACAGAGCAGTCTACCCGGTGGCTTAAAGAAAGAAAAAGTGATCATTTTGAATTTCATTTCATTTCTTTTGGTCCCTCTTGGGCATTTCTTGAAACATACATGAGCCACAGTCTAAAATAATGAAAACAATAAATTAATGATAAAAATGAAATAATAATGTTTTGACTAATGTGGTGTAAAAAGCAGGTATGTTGTATTGGTAGTTGTAGGGGTGGTGCTCAGATCCTATAGACCACCTTGAGTAAAGTAGGGCACTCCGTCTGCACTAAAATGTCCCTTATGACTTGCCTCGCTTTATCTAATTATACAAAATGTTGCAAACAGTTAATTTAACTGAATTATATCATTTTATTTATTTATTTATTTATTTTACATTTTTGAAGCTAGTTTTTTCAACAGCTAAGTGGCCCCGTGGTTTCAAAACCCAGGGGTCAGGTCCTCTGCAAAGGGTTCATGATAAAATATTTGATTCGGGGAATCAGATGTAACCACTGAGAAATTGAGAGGGGATGTGTTTTTTCTTTGTGAGACCGTTATAGTCATAGACATTTTCAACATGACAGGGAACCCCAACCAGACACATATGCAGCCACATGAAAGTACAGTAATCAGTCTTTAGAGATGATAAATAAATATTTAAGTGCAAAAAGTACAATACAGGTATTTCCCTGCAAAGTAAAAATAGCTCAAATTATACATCAAGTCCCCCCCAGACACATTTTGTACGTCAAAATTATGTAAAAACATCTTGCAATGATTACTCTTACGTTTAATGTGTCTTTAATAGATTAAAGGTAAAGAAACAGTGTAGAAAAAGAGTTAGAAGTGCCGCTACTCTTTCTTTCCCCTGTATGTGGCTTACACTGAGTCTGCTGTGCACCAACAATGGTGATTATCTGACATACCAAAATAGCGAGTGCAGTTAGCATCTTTTATCATTTTTGTTAGCTTGTAATTGACAGTGGCTGACACAGCATTTGTGCATATTGTGGTTGTGCTATTATAGACTCTTACTTTCTGTTCCGACACATCTGCTCTGCACTGGAGGTTTCAGGTTTCTTTGCCTGCGTTTGACTCTTGAATTTGAGATGTACCAAATGAAGCTTGCCCAGGGTAAGTTTGAATCTCATTTTTCAGAGAGGTGCACAGAAATTTCCCACATCGGTAGAGGAATGTGAACACACCCTCTTTTGTAACAAAAGGGTAAAAGTCTGACATTTTAGGGGACATAAACAAGAAAAACAAGTTTTTCGAGTGGATGGGATCTTTAAGTACAGTACTGGAGTAAAAATACCTTTCTTCCACCCCTGTGTATTGCAAACAGGTGCTTCCGTTCTCTGGCCTCTCTGTGTATTTTGAGAACATAAATCCTCATTAATTTAGCGCAGGCATTGCAACAGGAAGACATAATTTATCTGACTGGGCCCCGCACTCGCCCTTGTTTCTGCCACTCTAATTGTTATTTAGCAGTAGTAATAGCATGTCACAAAACCTGATCAATAATGATCTCAGCCTAACAGACATACTCTTAAACGAACACACACTCACAGACACAGACAGGCAGGCACACACACGCATACATGCACATGGCTTCAGCTTTGCAGAGGGAAACTTGTTCCAGTGATTCTGATAAAAGGCTGATGAGTAATTACATATGCATGACAGATGTCTAGGCAATGCCCCCGATACTTTGTGATTAATGTGAAATATGAGCTCGACACTATCTCAGCAGCAAAAGGAAATGTGATAACTTTTAAAATATGAATCTAATTTAAAAAGCATAGCATTCTCCTCCTCTCCATCACCAGCTTTTGGTGATGTCAATGGGCAGCTGACATCTTGCTGGCATTTCAATTTCAGAATGGATATGCAGGAAATTGCTTTTATTCTTGACTAGGAAGAGACCAATAGCTTTGGTTTGGGTCTCCAAAAATATACTATATATTGTATGGGCCACATAATGCACAGTTTGTGTTAAATGGGGAGTTCCTTTTGCCGTCTCTTTGGAGCATGGATTCAACAAGGAGCTGTAAATACTCCTCAGGGAGGTTTGGTCTGTGCTGACTCCATAGTGATGCATTCATTCTGCTATCAATGCATTCCACATCATCCCAAAGGTGCTCTGTTTGGATGAGATATGAAGGGTGCACGAGCTACGGGAGGAAAACTGAGGTCACTGTCATGTTCCAAAAAAAAAAAAAAAAAAAAAAACAATCTTACAGCAATGTGTGCATGTGAAATTGCATCTTATCTTGCTGCCATGAAGGCCACATCCTGACACTGACACCTGGATGTCACATCCCACGCCAGGATTTCTAAGATCGTGCTTTATTTTTTATTTTTTTCCGCTCCTCGGTCATGCGGTTGTGGTGATGGCTCACATCATGCCTCATTTTCTTGTTCTTTGCTGACTGGAGTGGAAAGTGGCGTGGCCCTCTGCTGCTGCAGCCCATCCAATTCAAGGTTAAATGATGTGTGCTTTCTGAAATGTCCTTTTGCACACTGCTGTTGTACTGAGCTGTCATTTTTTTTTTTTTTTGCCTGTTAACTTGAACAAGTTTCGTCGTTCTCCTTTGACTTCTCCCAAGAGCAACTTGGGGGGGGGGCTGATTCTGAAAGCGGCAGTGACATCGTGAGGTCTCAGTCTGCTCAAATGATCAAATCCTTTCGGTTGTTTCTGTCTCATGTTTGTTCTGAACACGGTCAAATCACTTTTAAAGGATATTCTTTTGATCTAATTCCAAGTTAGTTATGCACACTGGTATCCACTCTTTTGTATTCATTTTACCCCTCAGAGACGTTAAACATAAAAACTCGAATAGAAAACTGATTTTTTAAAAACTTTAAAACACAGAACTCAATCCAAATACCAATAGAAAAAATATTTCACACTTGTAAATTCAATTTTTTCTCTTGTGTGTCTCTAAAGCTGTTAGGTTAAGTTCAAGGTTTGGTCATCTTTGCCTCTCATTGCAGTATAATATTTGTCATAACTGTATCTATTCTAAAGGCATGATAGATATTTTCCCTGCACAGAATGAATAAGAGAAGGCAGAAAGATGCCTTCAGCCTTTATGGGCACGAGGAAAACATTCATGTAACTTTAAACACTCACGACTGACCTTTTGTAAGCTTTTGAGAAAAGGATATGGCATGTGCGCCGGGAGTGAAAAGCCTGAATATCACAGAAATACTGAGGCGTAAATGCCCTCCAGATTGTTAACATGCCCCTTTCAGCAAATAAAGAAACCTTTTTTGCCGGTAGGACGGCTCCTAGATGGATGTTTCAGTCTCATAGGAAACTTGACACTGGAGCGGAGGACAACCCCAGGAGGGCAGCCGTGTCTGAGATGCTGGAAGTGGAGTGTCTGGAGCGAAGAACCACAAGCAAGCTAAAAGTCACTCGAATCAAACATCTTGTCCAAATTTGCTTTCAGTTTAAGAGCAACTGAACCCTTGAACTTTGTCTGCGTGCTTTATGCTTTATTTACGCATGACTCACTGTCTGAGTCATTTAGTTGTTTGCTTAAATTGAAAGGCACCTCAGAAGATAGATGCTGAGCGTGTGGGTTTCATCTTTATTGCCTCCAAAAAGGGAAGTGCTAAAGTTCATCCAATTTGAATTACAGTATCTTCTTAAGGTTTTGTATACTTACTAACCTTAACTGACATTCATTCCAATAGTTCAAGTGGGGGACAATGGTACAAGAGCCTCTTGTGAATCTCTTCTGATGAAGCTTCTCTGTTTTTTGGGGCATGCTAGCTGTATGGCTAGAAGGAGAATATTGTCTGTCAGCAAGTTCAAACTGAAATAGCTCGACTACTGGTAATAGATTTTAATCAAATTTTATTCAGACATTCATGTTCCCCAGACGAGGAATCCTACTGATTTGGTGATCACCTCACTTTTCGACTAGGGCAATCAGCTGTCACTTCCTGTGGATTATCTAATCACATACTCAATGGATCACTACCAATCTCGTATGCTCATGATCCCTGGACAATGAAACCTCATAACCTTTACATTGCCACCAGCAGGTTGACATGTCTTTGTCTCAGTGAAACGTCTCAACAACCTTTGAGATGACTGCCATAAAATTTGAAATTGTACTTTGTGTCCCTCTTGTGATCAGTGATAATAAAATGAGCGATGCCCTGCTTTTCCATCAGGTCAAAATCTTAAATTGTCCATTACTTTAATGGCCAAATATCTGCAACACTACTGACAGCTTTACTATGCTAATTAGCAAATTTAGTGCTAACATGGTGAGCTAATATATATATTAAACCTTGTACCAGCTAATAATCTGGATGACATTGTGAGCATGTTAGCATGCGGATGTTAGCTTGTAGCTCAATGCACTGTTGAACCTAAGTGCAACCTCACACAGCTGCTAGCATAGTAATTATACATGGAAGCAAGGTGCATGTTCTGGAAGACAAAAGCACCACCTGTCCTTTGGCCAAATGGGATGCTGACCAGGCAAAACCTTTAAAACAAGAGGCAGCGGTGATCTCTGGGCCCATCTGGCCACACTTCTTATACCAACATCTAAAAAAAAAAAAAGTTACATGATAAATGCTTGCTTTACTTCTGCAAAAACACTGAGACACTGCTTTTAAAATCGTCTCCTCCAGGCTCTACAAACCCACTCAAGTGTAAGTTTCATATATTGAAGGTAAGCATGTATTCAGCTAGCATTAGCTGTATTCATTTTTCATCTGTAATGTTAATCTTTGAGTTTAAAATAATTACACATATAGTGGTGTTTTAGGCTCTTAAAAATATCAATGAATACTAATGAATTAAAATTAATATTAAATTGGTAAGTAACTTTATGTCATTTATCAATAGTTCTTTTTAATTTAAATAGGTTTCTCAAATGGTCAGTTTTACTTTCACCAGAGTAATTCTTCGTAAGAGTAACTGTACTTTTACTTGAGCGTAGCTTTTCAATACTCTCCCCACCACTGCATAAAAATGACCCAATAAACAAAATCTGAGTTATTCGCTAGACAAAATGCTTCATTTCTGAACTGCTCTATAAAACTGTGGAGGACGGCACACAACTGCATCACAGACGTGACATCATAGAGCTGTTCTCGGTGGGATCCAGGGGTGAGGTTGTTACCACATACTGCATACTCTTAATCCTTTGTTGAGAGATATGTTCCTCGGTGCTGCACGACAGACATCCCGTATTCCCGCTGAGCGCTCACAAGGCCTCTGTCTCTCCCGCCAGGCTGTGATCAATTAGACCGAACGACAGACAGTCAGACAGATTGATAGGCAGACAAACAAACAGAGAGATATGCAGGCAGACTGATGATATTGCAGAGGTAATGTAGTGCAGTTTGTATGTGGTACCCACTGTTCAACTCCAACCCATCCCCCTTCCCAACAGCCATGCACATACACACAAATAAGCCTCGGCTTCTTTCTAATTTTACAGATAAACATCACTGAGTGAAAATGGAATTGGAAATTAATCACAGCTATAAATTATGTCACCTTTAGGGTATCCTTCTTCCTCATCCTCACAGTTACAGGTAGATAGCTGAAGTTCCTCCTGGTGCAGAGCTGCAGGAAAAAAGGGGGAAAGCTGAATGATGACAAATGGTATAATATGATTTGCACACAAAGCATTGGTTTGGGGTTGGTTTTTTTCATATTTTTTTATAACTGTGAGCCACAGAGACACAGTGAATGGTGGTGTCGGCAGTGTGTGCCACACAATAAAGCTGCTTTCCATCGCTTTGGGCACAGTTTACTGCTGCTCTTGATATCAGTATTAAAAGTGATTTGCAGCTCCGTATGTGGCAAGGAATCAAAACTTAATTTAGGCAGATAAAGATGCCATTTGGGAGGGAGATAAAGTGCTGCATCATGGGAGATGTGTTCCCCAGCCTGCTCTCAGCTCCTCACCCTTACAGCGCCCTCAGATTTACTAGCTCTTTTTTCCTGCTCCATAAAACAGCAAATCTGCTCGCCAGGCGACACAGGCAAATGTTAATGGATTCATTTGTCAAGAACCTTCCACTTATTTACAGTCCTCCTCCATTATCGTTGCTCCTCCTCTAAGAGAAAAACCAGTGGCCAAAGTCAAAATATCGATTTGACTGTCCATCACGGCTGTGAGTCACCCTGTAAAACACAAGAAGACACTGCTGCCACCAGGAGTGTGTTTTGACATGACAGTTACACAATCAATGCACAACAAAGGGGTTTTTTTTATATGTACATTTTGGAGAGAGGGGAGGTTCTTACCGTCATTGCTGCTATTTAATCTGATAAAATTAAAATAATTAAATGAATCGCTTTTTCAATTCACATTTATATGTAAAAAAGTTTTTTCTGTTTTAATTTATTGTCCTAAAATGCTGTTTTTTAATTATGCAATACAAAGAATTTTAATTGAATCTTGCTTGAACAAGATATTTCAAATTTTAGTTTTGCTTTTCCAGAAATGAGACTTCATGCCTCTTTGCATGTCCGGAGGGATGATGTTTTTTTGGACTGTTGATCCAGCTGTCCATCCCTCCTCATGAATGCAATATCTCATTAACATTATGAGGGTCTTTCTTTATATTTGGCAAATAAAATCAAAAATCAAATCAAAACTTCCACCTGGATGAATCGATTATGATTTGATGGTCAAAGATCAAACAAACGCTTTTTGGGCCATAACTCAAGACTTCACACACCAGTTCAGATTAAACAAAAGTCCCATGAATGTTTAATGGGATAAAATAATGAAGTGATTACATTTTACATCCAAAAGGTCAAAGGTCAGCTTCACCGTGACATCATAATGTCTTGCAAAAACACTTTCCTGACCATTTTTGAACACCGTGACTCAGGAACAGAGGAGGAGACTGTGACCATATTTCACGTTTGGTTGGATCCTGAATTGGTGACACTAATCTTACATGTCAACCTTGAAACTGTACAGATTGAGATCTTCTGTGCTGCTGAGCTTAAAATACGTGTGAAACATCCAAGTTTTAAAGTATGTAGCTTCTTTTGCCTCAAAATCCATATTTGAAGCATTGTAGTCCAACACAAGCTGATTGATCCTGAGCTTCAGATGACTGTCGTTGCATCGTGTGATGAAGCTCTCTACCAGATCTATAAGTCAATACAGTGGCAACTCCCATTTTTTAATACATTTAATGCCCTTTATTAATTCCATCTTCAGGTCTCTGAAGTCTTCAAAACATTTATTATATGAGTCTGGCAAGAAAAGGATGTAAACTGCAACTTGATGACTTTGCGGAGGCACACAACTGCAAGGCAGTAATTTTAATTTTACTATGTAGTCAAAGAAACATCAATCAAACTGATGTTGCTTTATTCATTTTATGAATGGCTTTTTATATTTTTGCAAATTAACCTTCTGAATTGTTTTCTTAAAAAAAACAACATATTGAGTTTAATTATCAGTGATATCATTTGTGTTTGCTTTTTGTTTCATGCAGACAAAAAAATTCATCTCTTGGTTTGAAAGAAACTCGAAAAATAATTTAATAATTTTTGGGCTTTTAAAATTTATGAACTTTAAACAACCAGTGAGCATGTCAAGACGAGGGAATGGTTCATGGCGAATGTTTCATTTATTTGTATTTTTTGCTTCAGAAAGTGTTCAGAGTGAAGAATCGGGTTTTAAATATTTTACAGAGGGCTTGCTTTGCTGAGAGAGAATGGTTCAGGGCGAAAAAATGGAAATTACACCTGAATGTTGAACTGTTTTACATGAAATTACATTTTGTTTAAGCTTCAATTAGAATAGCCTGACAAAAGGTTTATTAATGCTGCTTGTACTCCCCACATGTACAGTACTGAAACTTCTGGCCTTGATTAAATTAGTCTGTTGCAGCCCCCGAGACCACCGGGGCTGCTCCACTGTGACTGCTGACGCAAGCCAGACCTTGACCCTGTGCACCAGCCACTGATAGTTCAGACCTCTCGTTTGAGCGCTCAGCCTGGAGAGAGAAAGGCGAGAGTCCCGCTGTGCCTCAGAACAGAAACCCCCCCTCCCTCCCTCCACCCAACACATCTTATATCTTCTACGCTGCCCAGGTTTGTCTGTGCTGTGTGCTTCTGGATCAAAGCTTCAAGCTCCAGACTGCTAAGTATCTGTCCACATCTGAGCCAAGCAGACATCCGAGCAGAAATACGACCCATGGATCCGCAGCTACCGGTTTAGCTGCAGTAAGTACTTGTTCCAGTGGTAGTAGTTGTTGTAGTAGTACTTCATTAATCCCTCTCGGGCACATTTTTTTTTTTTCACACAAACATCAAAAGCAACATAAGAGGCAGTGCCAAACATAAGCAGGTCACACACAAGCCAAACCCTCATACATATGCACAGCTAATTTACTAATTCTAGCATATAGCATTCTAGCTAAAAAAAAAAAAAAAAAAATGCCAGTGCAAAGTTCATTCCTGCAGAAACAAAAATAAATGAGCTGTTTTCTCCCTTTTCCATGGAACTTTATGTTTATATACGCGGGTTAGATGCGTCAGTCTTGGTTCCTCTGTGCTTATTTCTGATCTTTTTGTTAGTTTAACTGAAACTAAAGCTTATCATGTCATTTAGATTACAGTCAGTCAAAGAAGTTAACACTTCAATAGTCTGGACCGGTGGTATTTCAACAGGGGAGCAGCACAACAAATCAACAAGGCAGCCACAGAATGTCTGTGATTCACTGTTTAATAAACACTAAGTATGTCCTTGAAGAATAGTATTTACTTGCTTTCCACAGCATGTTGTGACTCAAATCCACAGAGGATCCTCCATGGCCTTAGCTAACTATATAAAAGCTTCTGATTATCTCTCGCTCACCCCGGCTCATGGGCCACACTCTCGAGGTGTCTACAGCGCTGCAGCATCTCACAGTCGGCAATCCATACATCAGTTTCATCAGCCTTCATTTCCTCTTTCCTACTCGTTCTTTTTTTTCCTTTTTCTAAAAGTCCCCCACCTCCCATCCGGGGAAATGGTTTGGCCTTTCTGAAGTAAACAGGCATTAATCACTCCTTGAGAGAGAATTGTCCAGGGGACAGCCCAAGGCATTTGAGGGGGGCCACACAGAGGCACATGGGAGCAGGAGATAGATGCTGTAGGGTTGCGGGGTGTTATGGCCCCCTGTGGGAAGTGTACGGCACCAGCTGATGGGGTCAGTGTGTCCACCTTGGGTAAGTGTGTCAAGGACATGAAAGGAGGAGGTGGGACTTTTCGCTCTGTGTGAAACAGGCGGCTGTAAACTAGAGCAGTGGACTGACAGAACGTTATATGTTTCATCTTTAGCTTCTCTTTTTCCCCTTTTTAACAAGGATACAAGGAGTTCACACATGTGGAGCATAAGCATAAATTAATGAGTGATCTGTCATGAATATGAGAGAGAGTAGGGGGGAAAAAAACATCAGACACTTCCACTGGTAAATGTCAGAAAAAGATCCACTGTTTACTCTCACTTCTGCCTACAAAATCAGGATGTAAATGTGGTATTATTTTGTATTCTTTGACATTTCCAAAACTTGTTATTTACCACAAAATCTATTTTTAGCAGGAAGTTTATGGCTGTAGCTTCAAAATACTGCGAACCTTCATCATGAAAATGAGGATAAATGTTGATGATTTCTCAAATTTTGATTTACTGTGCTCATCATTAATTCCGCAACAGATAAATAACACACAGATGAATAACACAGTCTTATGGTTTATGAACCATGAATGGCAATTAATATTGGAAGTACAATAACTTGAATGCCTCAAGTGACCACATTAAGAGTGGGATTTTTTTGTTAAAAAAAATAGTATTAGCCTTAAAATCAATATATTATTACTCATAATGTTTGTGTTTTAGTTCAGTCTTTTAATGTTTAATGTATCTCTCTATTATTTCTATACAACTAATGGCACCTCACTTAAAAGTATTGCATTTTACTTACATCCTTTTTCCTCTATTTAAAAGTCAGGTAAGTGTTAATAGAGTCAAGTATTTTCTGACACAAACTTGCAGTCACTCGCATTAGCAATCTCAGCTAATTAGTTCTAGCACGCTCATGACAAGTTTTATGATACACTGAGGCTTAAAGATGCAGTAAAATGACCACAGATCATTGTCATTCATCCTGATCATCTGCTATTTAATTAGAATCCACAGTGAATTCAGAGGCCATTATTATTCAGTCCACTTTAATTATTCATTGAGGTCCAGAGTGACATTTTTGATTGCAATGAATAGAATTTTGTCAACAGGAATTTGAGCTTCATTATTAGAAAATCCATAGAAAACTCATCAAATTAGAGATGAAAGTGGTTGACTTTTGCATCTTAAACGCTGATAAATTACATGAAAGAATGTTTCTGTACTTAATCTCTTCAAGTTAAGGGTTAGAGAAGCTCTCACAAATGATCTCACTTCTAAACATTTATTTAGAAATGAGACATTATTTTGTCCTACTTCCTCCACTCAACGATTAAGCAATGCTAGCACAGCAGCTCAGTGGAAGGCGATGTGTTGATCAGTTGGTCCTCCGGTTTTTTCTGCACTGTGATATCACAACATTAAATGGAATTTTATATTACATTTTTCACAAATATTTATGGTCTTCAGGTGATGAATCCTGCTGACTTTGGTGGCCCTCTAGCTTTGCAGACCCAGACCCAGTGTCAGTGTCAGTGCTGGAGAAAGGTCAGGCAGCACACATTATCATTCTGCTTTACTGGAATAAAAAAGGCCTAGAAGTTTTTGTTCACATTCTTTGTGAAATAGTTCAACATCTTTCTTGATGGGATGGTACAAACTTCTGTGAAAAATGATTTGGTTTCCGTGGAAATAAATGAGAATACGTTATTGTTCCCATGTTTTTCTTCAGCACAGAGAGCACAGAGTTCTATAATGGCTTCAGAGATGCTCATACATTTCCTCCAGCGCCACCAGGTTGACATTTGAATTTTGTTTCCTGAAAGGTCTCCATGACAACTGGATGGATTCCTGTCAAATTTGGCATCGACATAACTTTGGTGATTCTTTAACTTTCCCTCCAGTGTATGGAAATCAGCACAGGCTTAAAGTGTGATATATTATACCATACATATAGTCTGCTGTGTATTATAACTCACATAACTATGGAGGATGCAAGACTTTCCTCCTTTGACTGTGATCCAGTGTAAGTAATGGAGGAAAGTATCAGAAGTGTTTTTTTAGTGTTCAGCTGAATCTAGTATGAGGCCTCAACAGTCTGAAGTAGACAAATAAGATGGAATCTTTAAAAATTATAGCTGTTCGTGTTGAATTCCCTCTTCGTGTGTTTTCCTGTTGAGCTGTGGTGGAAGGATAATAACAAAAACAAAGAATTTAATGCTAAAAAGACTAACTTCAGAAAATACCCACTTAGTTGTCGAACTCAGGCTGCCAAAGCTTCATATTAGCTTCAGCTCCTCTTTGGATTAAATCTTTGGGCTAAATAAGGACTGCATATCTCTCACATTAGAGTAAATTATCTCAGAGGAGAAATTACAGCCACCAAAAGCATTTTTATCGAGCGGTCATTCGACTGTTGTTTTAAGACAGAGACTCGAACTCATCCTTTAAATGTGATTTAAGTCATGTGTTGGTTGTGGTATGTAAAGATTCGTAAAGCTTCATAAATCTGCTTGAAGCCAATTTAGCTTCTGCTTCTCCTCAGCTTCTTACAGCCACAGCACTCAGCTAGACAGCAGGGTGACATATGTTCCTCATCTTAAGTGGTGCTTTAAAGGGTATTGATGGTTTAAAAGCAGCTAGTAAGAGATCAATGCGGAAACTTCTCTGTCTGTTTGCGTCATGATGGCAGTCTGGTGGACAATAATCAACCCTATTGATGGAGACTCTTAAAGAGCTGCGCCAAAACATCTTCAGCACAAGTGTTTTTGGACACATTACAAACTGAGTCTAATGATCTAGCCTCAATTACACATTTAACTTGGGTTTGCTATATATAGAACTGTTTTTTTTATGTGCTTAATATGTCATTATATCACACCAGTGTTTGTTTTTGCCATAAAATCACTGTGGAAGTAAGCAGCATTAAAGGTCCTTTGCTTCAGGCGAAGTGACAGTTGGGCAACAACTGGAGTCTTGGCAAAGCAGAGGCAACTCTGTGAACTAGCCAGATGGCTGCCAAGCAGTGTTTGGGTATAATTGTGAAGGAGGGGAAAAGCAGATTTCATACTTAAATTTATCTTTCATGTCTTTAATAATCTAAAGCTCCACAAAGCTGTCAAACAGTTTGAACATTTTATGTTTCCAGCCTTTCAAATGTCTCTGAGCAGAACAAAAGTCTCATTGGAAGTAAGCCGCTGGGTATTTTCTAATATGATTATGTAGAAGTGAAGTTTTTTTTTAATACATAACTAACTTGAGAAATGGTTTTTTACCTCCATTTTCACAAAGAGAATTTTTTAAAATAAAATTATTGATGCCATCCCTTCTTATCCAGTGATGATATAATTAATAGTTTCACAGTATTCTGAATCATTCCCAGTTGGCAGTCACAATGAGGCAGGATCATGCAAAAATCCAAATTCCTGTTGGATGAGAGAAGAAGGGGCAGCATAACGTTCGGAGGCATGAAGACTCTCCACTTTCTCTCAGGTGCTTTCATCTCGTTGGTCTGAAAGTCGGCCTGTTGTCCTTTGTTGGGGTGTGAGTTTCAGCTATGTTTTGAACTGACACGACAGAGCAAGGGATGTTTGTACATCCAGCGTTTGAATTACGGAGGAGTAAAGGCCTGCGTGGTGATGTATGAGCAGGATGTCAGGTCTGTCTGTTAACAATGATTTATGAACGCTTCAGGGGGGGAGGCAACGCTGGGTTGCAGTAATGCAGTCAGACTGAGAGAGCTACTGTAAACAGACCTAATGAAGGCTCACACAGGAATCCATTACACCTTTTCACTTTCCACGCTCATGATACTGCATGAGAAACTGTCTCATTCCAGGAAAATGAAGGGACAAAATACTTCATTGAAACATCTCAGAGAAACATTGTTCTGCAGACAAAACCTGATTACACAAGCAAGCTGCCTCAAGGTAGAGGAGGAAATCCGAGAGAAGACTTATCTCAAAAATGTTCCCATTGTAACATTCAAAATCCGCATCAACCCTCATGATGTTCAGACCAACATGACAGAGCTGGAATCTGTTGCAAAAGACCTGGATCATGTTCTCCTGTAACCCAACACTCAGACTCATCAAAGAAATTCCAATAAGCTGTAGAGACATTTCCCAGAGAGCATCCTGTGGGGTTCCTGGTGGCAAGCAGCACTCATGGGTGGGGTCAGTGTGTCAAACTCCAATCCTGCCCCATTACTCAGCACAGGTCCCATTAATGTATCAGCCATCTGATCTGCACAGCTGCAGAGCTGGAGGGGGGGCGGGCATGTAAACACAAAGAGCAAGGAACTCAGGGAGAAGGGGGTGAACGTGGAGAGCTGGGTGCGTTGTTGCATAAAGTGCAAGCCATTACCGCTCCTGGTCGCCGCAACGTAGACATTGAAGCAAAAACTGTCAGCACAAGGTCAAATCAATCGAAGAACAGCTGATTTACTTTGGACTCTCCAGAGGTCGTGAATGATCGCTGGGAAAGCAGGGAGAGAAAGTTGAAGTGCATTTTTCTGTGTGGTAAATGCGTGTGTCTGTGTAGAGTTGTGTATGTGTGTGTGTGTGTGTGTGTGTGCAAAAGTGTGTGTTTATTCATGTGCATCCTTTTCTGGGAATGACCTGCTTGTCTCATTAATAGCTTGTTGCCGGAGGGACACAATATGCAAACCAAGCAGGAAAAATGTAAATCAAAATTCCACTCCACCACCACCACCACCACCACCACCACCATCACCACCACCACCCCATCCATGGTCTCACACACACTCACTGACATAACACCGGCAGACACACACACACACACACACACACACCGGTAAACACACACACACACACACACACACACACATTCAGTCACAGTGCATTCCAATTATTCAGCTCATAAAGCACTTACGGTCCTGATAGGTAAGGATTTTAATTTGTAAATAAATATGCTACTAAAAGAGAGACAAGACTCTCTTCATTATTTTTTTTTTCCACAGCGTATAAGCTGTTTGTTCAGTTCCATTCATGTAAAGGTAAGCAACCGTTAATGGAAGATTTTGTACACCAGGCAGGGATTCATTTTTGTACCTCATACATACAGCATATTGTTCCACAAATCTGTTTTAGTACTAAGCTTGAATGCACAGCAATGAGTAAACACTGTGCTTATGTTCACTGAGGGAATGAACAAATCAAAAAAACACCATAAAAATGTAAAAAGCAAATGTTCCTAAATCCCATTTGCCTAAAACAATTAGGCAGGCTGTTTTAAAACAGCATATTTAAAGAAACGCTGCAGACAAAATTGCACCTGGACGGTCCTCACTCTGTATATCGAGCAGAAAAGTAGAAGCATAAAAATGAACAGCTACCTGAGAAGATCATGTTATCGATCGAGCAGCTCCGGTAGTGGCAACCAGACACTGAGTGGGTGTTGATGAAAAAACAAAAGATGGCTTTAATTGCATTTTTCTTGTTGTTTCTCTGCACCAGCCTGGAGCCTGAAGAGCTTTCCACCGGACCCCTGCTGAGACGGGCCGTGGCAGGAGAACTCCGGCTTTCAGGCAGACTTCACTTCAGGCTCAGAAGCAGGAGAGACAGGATCTGGTGGGGTCCCTTTTGGGCGGAGGGGCGGGTGATATCCCAGGACCCCTGCTCTGTTTCTGCTCCGGGTTACTGTGGCTATAGCAGGGGGTCCTCTCTTTCCAGTCCCTAAAGGGTCTCCTCACCCTCTGGATGAACTACAATTAAAAAAAAAGAGTTAGAAATCAAACACTGAACACCTCATCAACCAGCGCTGAAGACAATTGCAAAGATGAACCATGAGGATGGAGTTGTTTGAAAATCTGAACATGAATCCTGCCCCAACTATTGATACGAGAGTTAAATCATCATGTAGTTGATGAAACCAAATGATCAATTATACAAAACACATTTATTTTCTATTTTATATCACAAAATGTGTCTGTGGCTTCATGGCTGTTGTCATTCTGTAACAATTATGGTGGAAATAATCTCACCACTTCTCTTCCTGACACTTTTTTTTAGAGATTTGTTATTTCCATTTGAAAGCACAAATTCTCAAAAATGTGTCTTTTCTTTGCAAAAAAGAAAATGTTTAAAATGCAAATGTATGCTTGCTTGCAAGTATTTCAAGTAAAATTTGCATTCTGACAGTCTTGCACTTGGAGAGCTTTTTGCAAAAAAAGAAAAAAAAAGTGTTTGCAATAAAGCTTCAGTGACTATGTTGCAGTTAAATCCCTCATTTTTCTTCCCACACCTCTTTCTACTGTTGGGGTGAGCTATCTTGTAGGTACAATGAAAACACTACGGGTCTCAATTTCATCGACATTGTTGCTACACTTAAGTGCAGTAACCTAATCCCTTCTGAAACAGAAGGGTTTCAACCTTAGCCAGCGGGCTGGGAGGGGAAGGAGAGCTGAGTGGAAGTGGAGGAGGGTGTTGTCACCACACTTTACAGCATTATGGCATACTGTAGAAGTGGCAGGGGCCTCAGGGTCATTTAGATAGGGTTCCTCTACCCCGAGGTGTTAAATTCAAAACCACATTTATTATCACAAAAAAAAGCTTTTCTTTCAGCATCTGCTCACTTAACTTTAATTATAGCTTCCTTTCAGGGGAGGAAGGCCATTAAGCTGGGTTGGGTCCTTCATTCTCTCTCCTCCTCTCAGTGCTGTGTGGAGCACTGTGTTATGGCTGGATAGAGCTCTGATATATGGAAAGGTGAAATTTATTCTTCTTCTTCTTCTTCGCTGTGCCAGTAAACACTCCACAAGCTGAGATCTACAATCCCAAAGGATTGAGACAAGCATTTTGAAGTAGAAATTTCAAAAGAAAAAGTAGGCAGTGATATGAAAGGCTTGGTCTGCAGCTGTCGTCACTGTAAACACAATCCGCGTATTAAAGACTATACTGTGTTTTGGTCTGTGTGTGTGATCGTTCGGATTCACCAGTGTGCACTTTTGTTTGTGCACATGTGTGTTTATCCTTCTATAGGCCTCGTGCACTTGGCCCATTTTTCGTCATTGTGCAGTGAGTACCCCACTGGGGAGGAAGACGAGGGAGATTAACTATGTTTCCTGTTGGTGAGGCTTTGATGTTAAGTCCTGGGGGAAACGCTGTTCAGTCACATTTTCCCTTCATCTGCTGTATGCCATTCACCATGTACAAGCACCTCCAAAGTCACAGAGCCCTTCATGCTGTTCGCTGCCTGCATTTCCAGACATCAGTCATGTTATAAGAACAGCATATAAGTTTGACCCTCAACTTGTTGAAAAGGCATTTTTTACCCTGTATTGTTTTCAGGTGAGACAGAACAAGGAGCTTTACTGACTCACAGGAACTGTGGGTGTGCATACATGCTGGTGCATGTTGCTGGTAGTTACAATACAGACAAACAGAATGCAGAAATGATCCAATGAAACTGCTCGAAATGACAGTGTAAGTTTGTCTCCTAAACAAGGAAATGTATTAAAAAAAACACAAAACACAAACAGTGTTTTGATACAATAAAGTTTCAATTTAATAAAAAAAACCTACTAAACCCACAGAAATAACTTATAGGGCTCATTATGTGCCAGTTTTAAGAAAAAAATGGTTAAAATCAATGCAACAGAACAAAAATATGTTCCTTTTTTGTCAAAATCTTGTTCCCCACAATGCACTTCCATCAGCAACAGTTCAGTTGGAGTTCAGCTGGCATTGTAGGTAGTAGCCGCTAATGTAGCCTCAAGCTGCTAGCCTCAAGCAGAGACAAGGAGGTGGCTACAGAGGTCTGCTAAGCTCACTTCTTCTTAACTCCAAACTCTCAGATTCTTTTTTTTGGTCTTCAAACTTGTAGTGTTCAGCAGCAACAGACAGTGGGGTCGACACCGGGGGAATCGCCTCAAATGACTTTGCTTGAGGCCATTTGGAGCCAAAAAAAAGTTTTATACAACTTTCTTCAAATGTACAGTTGTATTCCCAGAGACCTGTAGACAGACTCTGACATGTAAAGTTGGTGGAGTTAAACTTTAAAAGCTGTTTCAATTTGAGTTCACGATGATCCCAATCTTGATCAGTTTCGACTTCTGTGGGCAAGGAGCTCTACACGCTAATCTCTTGACCAGAAAAGGACATGTCAAAAGGAGTGTTTACTTCAGGACACCTTAGTTTCCACTAGACACACTCAGTGTTTACAAGTTTTATAGTAGTTAATTTGATAAAGAGATCAAAATTTAGCATATTTTATATCTCAGATTATAGCAGCAGAGGGATATTATTCACTTCCTGGCCAAAATTAGATTAAGGAAAGAAAATTTACTGCACTATGGGGTATAGTTTTGGATATTATATTATCTTTATACAGCTTGGTGTGTAATCAAAAATATGAAAATGTTCATAGAATAATTCAGGAAGTTATTAAATGCCCCACAGGGCTAATTATTGTCTTTGCTTTCATCACAGATCACCTAGTGAAGATAAAGCACACCGTGTTTTGTGAATCCAAATCTTGATAATAATGACACGATGATAAAGATAACATGTTTAATCTTCTGAGGTTTTTTTTTCTGTAGAAGGAGGGAAAATAAGAGGGAAAGTATTTAGATCCAACATCTCAGCTTTCTGCGGTTACTGGGCCCTGAATCAAAGAGGACACAGAGTACGAAAGCAACTGTTCTTCTATGTTGAAAAGCATGTGGATAATATTTTTGGGGGTTTTTTATTATGAGCCCTGAATACTCTACATTTCATGTTCGAGCATGTTGAGACAATCAGTGAAGATTTAAAGTAAGTCTTGAGACATCAAAGAATGAGAAGACAGTTACACTGAACACTTGGTGGCACGGCTACAAAGGTTTGAAATGAGTTGAGCATATGTGTGTGTATCTGTGTGTGTCAACTTGTCTAAGAAGTCCTATTTTGTCCTGATGCTGTGAGCACAAATGAAATAAAAGCTCAAAGCACATATTTATCAACCCGTTCTAACTGACAATAATCACATACAGCGGCTTGGACAGGTGCTATAGTTATCACATCTTAGAGCACAAAGTCCCTCCTTAGCATCTGCGTGTGATTACTGGGCTTTTGAATAACTCCAATGTAAACACATCTGCAGCAATACTGTACATTACACACAGCAGTGTAAAGACTAAGGCTCATCTGGTGCTTTAAGCTCCCGTTTCAGCAAGACTGACCAGCCCAAAGGGCCGCTAACCTCAGGGCTAACTGAGCTAGCCAGCTAACCACAACTACTAGCCAAAAAGAGCAATACAGCAAAGAGCAATACAGCAAAGAGCAACGGTTAGATGTTACTCTGCAGATTCACTGCTCTGGTGCTCTTTTTTTATACTTCATACCTTTAAAACAGCAAGCCTTTCACAGCTTTAAACACATGTTTAAAACAGCAACTGTTTAACAAGGCTAACCACCTGTTAAATGGCTCTTTAGCAGAAAGACTTTGGGTGTTGCACCATAAAAAGTGAAAAAGTGACATTAAGAGGGTCCTCGCTGCTGCAATATGTGATGAGTAAGGGTTGAGGATGTGTTAGTAATTTTTTCCCTTCCTCTTTTTTCCGCTTTTTCATAAACAATTCTTTGTACGCTTACTATTAATTATAATTTAAGCAATATTTAGAGTTATAACTATAAAGCATTTGGCCTCCGCGGCAGATGGAGCCCTCTCTCAGGCTGTCATTATGATTGACGATTGAGACGGTACATGAATTTCAAATCCTGGAGGAACATACGGGGCTGGCAACATAAACAGGTACAAAACTCCGGTAATAGGACTCGAAAGTAGGCAATTAAAAGCTGTAAATGTAAATCAGCTGCATCCGCCGTATTCCCACTTTTCCCATCTTCAGATGCTGGTGAACCGAGGAGACCTCCCCCTCCTATTGTTTGTTCAATCCTCCTGCTCGATCATAAGAGAGTGAATGGAACCCAAGAAAAACAGGGTCTCTGCACTTTTTGCATTAAATTTTGGGTCATGTTTAAATCTTCCAACCCTAAATCAAGAACAGAGGAATCCAGGATGGTGGCCAGTTAATGCACACAGATAGACAGACCCTGTTTGGATATCTGAGCACTGGTGTGAAGCCAAGCGTGGCCGCGATCGCCCCTTTTCACACATCAGCAAACGCCATTTCTCCTGCTTGAATACTGGCTTCATGTTCAGCAGCTTTTTATTATTTTTTTTTATATCCAAATATTAAATATCTTTTGTTTCCTGAGGGAGTGTTTAATAGAGTGCTTCCCTTGTAGTTTCACAAATGACAACGAAACAAAAAAAAAAAGAACAAATAATTAATCATTTTGAAAAATATTGTACCACTCCTCTGTTCTATTTACTTATTTATTTAACAATCTGTTCAATGTCACTTTAAGATCTTATCCTCTGGTCAAAGTAGCTTATTGATGTCATCTTTTGAGAGACTCCAGATTGAACAGAGCTGATGAGAGGACTATAATTTACCAGATGGCACATTGTGTGTTCTTCCTTTTTTTGGCAGTCTGACCCTACTGAATATTGAGATGAGAGACCAGCTTGGATTCTCTGGGAAAAAAAAAAGTGTGAAATTTCTTGGAGTGACTGTATTATCTGTCACCTTCTGCATCAGACTGGATGTGCAGCCACTGACGGCTGACATCGTATTGTTGTGGCAGAGATGTGTTTTGGTTTTTGTCAGTGAGAAATAATGGCGACACGGTGATAGAAAAATTCAGACACTCACTCAAGAAGCAATTTGATGGTTACATAAGCACATTTAAAGGACACAATGTATGCATACGTCTGTGCTTTCTATCAATTTAAACTTGATTTGCTGAGCTGCAATGTCTATAGAGGTCTGGATCAATCAGTCTTTGTTCGGTTTGCACACACGAGCATCAGTCAAACATTAAAAATGATCATCAAATGTTGTGTTTTTTTTAAAGACAATTTATGCTTCCTCGCTTTTAAAAAAGAACACATGTACCACCACAACAATCCCTCATTACACAGTAGGCCTTTGCAGCTTGGAAAAAAAAAAAAAACATCCTTAAATGTGGATTTCAGCTTAGGTTGTATCTTTTCATCTTGAGCTCTGGAGCCTTTCATTAACCTCTTACAGCAGTGTAGGAGACAACAGGCAGCTGGACTGCATTTGGCCACAGATTGGGACCGGCCATGTGTTTGGCTGGCAGACTGCTGTTGAAGAGAACTCGGATGCGGAGAAGGACGTGTCCAAAAATAAAAAACCTTGCCACTTAACTTGACCACAGATTCCCAATGTAGAGCGCTGGAGTCTACATTATGCAGCAGCTAATCTAGTTGATGCTTAAGGACACAGTGTTTTTCCAAACCGGAAAGCCAAACAGACTTGGTCAGGACACACTGATGTACTTGAAGCCAAACTGTCTTGTTAAGAGCAGTCATTCAGCATGTGTTGGCAGAAATGTGTTGGATTTGTCTGTTTATGAGTTGCTCTCAGTGGGAAGTAAGGCAGTGGCTGGGCTGCCACCTTGAGGTTTGCAGATGTACTTAAATTTATCAGATGAGAGTGAGACAGCAGAAAATGTTGACCAAACAGAAATGATTACACAGTCTTATATTTATTCTTGGGTTCAAATTTTTCTCCAAATAATTGAAATTCTTAAACTCAGCAGCTGAATTACATTTGTTGTTCAGTGTTCCTTTTTCCCACATTTTAAAAGAGGTGTGATAGTTAAAACTAGAGTTAAGTTCATTAAAGTAAGGATGAACCATCATGTAGCCATTAAAAACCCAAGTCTTACTCAATTTGTACGACATTCCCAACTTATATAACTCAGTGACTTCACTCATTATGTTTCTGGCCATGAGAAGACAGAGAAAACTCACTGCATTATGCACTATAGATGTACTGCACCCTCCTCTGTAGCAGACACAGTGAGGGCTGATGGGAGAGAGCTGGTTGTATGTCACAGTTAGAGACAGTGGAAATGCATTGACGGCTCAGCCTCCAACCGAATAGGACACATGCTGGCAAATTTATAGAAGTATTAAACATTAAATGCTCTGATGCAATTGCGATTTCATGACAGGGGAATGGGATAGTTAATAACTGTCTCAGTGAGCAGCTTTCTAGCTTGAGATGAACCACAATTAGGTCAAACTGGCTGGTGCATTAGCAGAAGGACAAGAGGCAGTTTCAGGACTTTTCTTCTTTAGGATGGGTGAAACGCGGCATTAATCACAGTAATGTTTCTGCAGTGGCGGTAGAGACAGCCCATGACGCCTTCTCTGCATAATATCCTAAAGTGAACACTGCGTTCTCTTGCTAATTTATGTACTGCCAACAGGGCTGTACAGTAAAGCCTTCTGAAGATGCTTATTGCTCTATAGCTCAAAGAAAAGATGAGAATACATTTGGCTCACCGCTAAGAAACTGTCCCGTATTGTTTCTGCTGTAGTTTTGTCTGCAGTGCATAAGCTGCAGTGGGAAAGCTCGGGAAGTGTGCGACAATGAGGAGCTGGAACTTCGCTGTGGATCACCTGTCCACAAAAAATTTAGGGAGCCATAACATCAAACGTAAGAAGTGACACTGCAGAATAACTGCAGAGTGGAGGAAGAGGCGCCTAACTGTCTTACTGTTACTGTTCTGCAGAAACTTTCCTTGCTTTGCATTAATCTCTGTGCCATTTCTGTTTTATTTATTTTTTTCTTTATTTTCTCATTTGTTTTAGTACTTTAGCAAACAGCAATAGATAATGCAGTGTGCTTATTAAAGGGAAATTGACTGTCACAGCCATTCAGTCTGACAGTTCCCAAATCCTTATCATTCAGATGTAATTGCCATACAGGAAGCAGTAAACAATTTCAGAATTATGTTGACATGTTTTAACATCATTTATGGCTCAAATGAGCTGCATAAACAAATAAAAAATCTTTAACAATGTACACATTTTCACTAAAATCTATTTAAAACACATAGCAAACAGTACATACACAAAACTAAATAACTCAAGTTCTTCATAAACACAGTATCTATACAAATTTGTCCTTCAGGTGCACTGCACTGATGTTTTACTAATTAAACACTCAGTAAATTCAAACTTTACTTATTATATTCCATGTCATGTAATGCACTGATGCTGTTTACAAACCAAAAAAAACAAAAAAAGAGAGAGAAAACTCCACAGAGAACTCATATCACTGAACTTGAAAATTAGCTCCAAGTCAGTCAGAATCAACACTGGTAATTGCTTCGATGCCGCTTCTTCATTTTCTCTGCACAGTAATATGGTCAGAAAAGTCACGTAGTCACATAAATAGCCTGCAGATCTGTGTGATTAATATTACAATGCTGCTCTTTCCTCTCCACAGTAAACATTGCGTGGGTCCGTGTCAACATAGCGAGACGGCTTCAACAGCAGGCTCCGGCGCAGATGGAACGACAGGACCTCAAGACGCTGTAGATTGAAATACTAGATCCAATAAGCCATTCTGCGAGTAACACAATATTGCATAGTGTGAGAAAAAGTTCCTTGACAAAGACACTCTGCTCTGCGCGTTCGCATGGGAGAAGATGATACAGCTTGTGCTATCCATCAGATCTGCTGAAGCAGCAGTGTACATCTCAATGCCTCCCATCTCCCATGCTGACAGTCAGCCTGATATGGGAACCAGTAAGCAAGAGAGAATCAATTAGTGGCCCATACGTTTGAATGGCAGCAGGGATGAAGCAGATTTAGAGAGGAGAGAATGGAATATTCTCTGGAAAATTGTCAGTGAAGCAAAAATAACGGCGTTCAGATGGAGTTTTATCTCTTTTCCAATTAGTGTCAAGGATCTTTAACATGTGCGCACACACACACGAACACACACACACACTGATGTTTGCATCACTATTCTTATGGGACATTTCATTGATTTAATGCAGTCCTTAGCCCTTTACCCTAAACCTAACCATCACATTTGAAAGCTTAACTTAACCCTAACCTAAGCTTGATTTCCCGCAGGTTTATGTAAAGCCTGCTTTAAGTCCCAACCAGGATATAAAAACGAAACGGACACACACTGACACACAACAACAAGTAGCTGTGCTCTGCATTATGAGCTAATTTTGTGGAGATGAAATGATTTGTTGGAAGGTGACACAGCAGAAACTGTCAGCGATGTGAAACTGGACCAGGAGGGACAGAGTAATGAGGTTTCTATTATGACAAGATACTTCTGTGTTATAATATTTTACTTTATTTGCATATTGCTATATAAACAAGTTAAAGAAATTCAGGTGTAAAAGAACAAGGACATGTTTTACTAACAGTAAAAGAAAAAAAAAAGAAATAATGGAAAAAAATAAGAAAAAGATAAATAAAGGGGAAGTTTTACATGATTTATTAAAATCAAACAGTGTGGGAAGAGAAAAAATGAGAGGAAAACTAAGAAAATGTAAAATGCAATAACTTAATTTGTAACAATTTCAATTTTAAAGCATTTCATCTAGTTCAATTAATAAGCTTTTCTCAATTCACCAAATTAAAAGGAAAATGTGATATGTTGTCCTCATAAGATCCAAATCCAAAATAGTGTAATAAAAATGTCTTTAACTTGTTTGAACAAATAAAATAGATTTGATGAGATTCTTTATTAATCACCAGAAATTAGTTTAAATCTTTGCTCAGCATTGTTTTAAGTCCTGGACTCAGCTGATCTGTGATCTGAAAAACCTCAACAGGTTTAACTTTAGCAAATAATTGATAGAAATAATAATTCAACACTCAACAAGAAACCATAATGTCTGGTACGAATTCAAGGACATGTCAGCGTTGAGACACTCTGTGCATTAGTGTTTGGAATAATTCACCCCTCCAACTGTAAATGAACGTGAAAAAGTGCAACTGTTTATTTCCAGGTAATGACAAAATGCTGAACGGCCTTCTTATGATGCATTGTTATGTTCTGCCCACCAAGGCTCTATAAAAGCATTTATTGCTCGGTAAATCTCTTTAATAGATGAAAAAGTAGGAAAAATCAATACTTAAACAAATACAGATTAGTTAGTGCCTCCCAAACACACACATATGGACATAGACTGCATGTGTAGTCCAAAGCTCTCCTTATTTACTGAACACAAATGCAATTCATTAACAGATAAAAGCTTTAAAAGCAACGCTTTGTAACTTTATAGAAGATAAATTGATGATAAAATGCTGTGTATATAACCACAGTTGTAAAAATTATGTGCTCCTTTTGCACCTAAACACACTCGGCACAGCACACACACTTTGACAGAGTCTTTGACTTGTTATAAAAGCATGTAGCTCATTTTGTTAAATGTTGGTATGTTGGATAAGCAAATCCATTTAGTAGCTGTGATCTCACGAAATAAGGGAACATTTTCGACCAGTTAGAATAAAACCAAAACAAAATCATGATAGTTTATCTTTTTATGTTAATTTGACCAAAAGTTGTTGAGATATGTCACTCTGGTCCGAGGTGATTGGCCGACCAACTGACCGACTCTCTGACTAATTTTTAGAGTCTGGCAACATAATCAAACACATCTTTGCAGTGTCAGATCTCTTTGGTAAGGGGGGGAAAAAAATCCGCTTTGTGGAACTTATGATTTAAAAAATGAGGATTTCTGGCAAAGCAAAAAGGATTTTTACTGATTTAAAAAAAAATGTTCTCTGTACAGATCTTTTTGGTAATGTTTCAGACACTTAAAATAACAACTGCAGCCTTTGAGTGAGAAAAAAGCGGTTTTTGAGGAGGAGGTAGAGACAGCTGGATCAAATTGCAGCTATTAGAGCCGTGTTGTGGCTCCCGTCTTCCTGAGATGATCTACTTGAACAATAACATGACCTACGGTAAGTAGAAGTCATTTGCACATCAAAACATGTAAAAACAAGAACCAGGTTTAAAGCAAACCCCTGGAATGTTCTCTTCAAATACAGGTTCACTTATTTGAACGGGCTGAAGTTTTATAACCCATCTCAGGAGCTTCTTCAGCAGATAAAATTAAGGATTTTTTTCTTTTGTCAAATACAATTTTAAGATGAAGAATGAAGTTCAACTTGCCCGTACCGGAACAAATACAATCAAAGAGCTGAAAAATAATGTTGCCACTTCATATTTTTTTGGCATAGAGGAAGGTCAGCTTTGTACTAAAGAGGGCATCGCATTATCTGAGGCAAGTCATCCATCTAACTGACTCCTTTCTATTGTTTCATTAATGATGAGAATGGCACAGTAGCCTCTTCCTCCCAGAGTGGGTGGAAGAAACATGATAGTATGACATGACATATGACATGCAGACGAGTGCAGTGAAACCATAAGTGATGCTCACTCAATCCACTAAAAGTCTACTGGCTGGGAGAAAAATTGTGCACAGGAAGTGCCTGGGTGGACAGTAATGATCTGTCAGCACAGGGGACATACAAAAGATGGGTGTTTATCTTGACTGCACTGACACGCTCTTAAGCCTTGGAAATAATATGTAAGATGCTTGCACACTATAGAAAAGCATTTCCTGTAATGCACACGGTTTCACAAAAAATGAAACTAGCAGATTTAATCCATGAGATTTTATACAAGACCTTCAAGCAAATCATCTGAATTTTAAATGGAACAATAAATTATTATGATGATTGTTCCTCCATGATTTCACTCGTTACCAGAAAATGTAATGACATCAGTCAGTAAAAGCAAATGATGTGAACCATGCAAACAAAAATATATCTTACTAAAAGCAAACAACAACAAAAAAAAAAAACCCTAAAAAAAATGTGTCTCTATTGTCTTTAATGCAGATGGGCTAGGCCATTGCTGTCTGAATAGCTAATGTGTTTATTGCATTTGTCAAGTAAAGCCCCTCTTTGGGGAGCTCAAGCAGATGGGAATACAGCTGTGTAAAGTCAGAAAATTATCTTTTTAATTACTATTGAAATCTGCAGGGTAGACACAGTTCTTGTGAAGTAAATGACACATCAGACCTCCCACAACTAAGTCTAATCATGTGTGCACTGTCATTTTCATTGTTTCATGTAATATGCACAGTGCGGTAGGCAGAGCTGTCTATCTGTCCTTTCTCTGAAATAATACAGTTGTGTCTTTGGGTATGCATTTCAGCAAATGGTTAGTGTTGTCTTTTCAGTTGTTCTCACTATCACGTCCATGCAGGGAGACGTCCAAGTTACACCCGAGATAAGGCCGCTCCATTACAGAGGGACAGCTCAAAGGCTACACAGACAACCTGCTACAATGTTGAACCAAGAAAGGCCATTTAAGCACAAGGATAATCAGTCATAAACAACCCACATTTTTTATTTCAATTGGCAGAAACTGCATGCAGACCTGACATTATTTCCAATTTTGGGATGAGCTCAAAGTCAAAGAGCAGCCCTGAAGGCCTGTACATTTGGAGACAGGTTAAAAAAAAAAGGAAGATGCAAATAGTGATTTCATGACAGCGTTTCTTGACTATTTTTTCTCTATTTCACAAAGTTTACTAATGAATCATATCATTTCCTTTTCCATAAAATGTGGTTTTGAGCAACTGCTGAGGTGCCAGTGGGGAGTTAAGCGAGTGTGTGGGCTACATGCTAATGATGTGGAGGTGGCTGTGCATTTTAAAGGACTAATCCAGTGTTTTGCATGATATAGCCCATTTCCTAATGTTGAACATTTTCCAAAAATGCCACGGTGCCCCCACCACCCCCACCACCCCAGTCAACCATTAATTTGCATTCATTTCCATTGCTTAACATTAGAAATTTTAAATGAACATTAACTGATAAAAACATGAAAACCGGTTTACTTTACATTTTCTATTCATTTTTCTCTATTTCATTTTTTTTCCCTGATTAAAACTGCATAAAAATGCAGATGAAATGTGTATTTTTTATTTTTTTAAAAAACACAGTTTGGTAGTGGAACAATAATAAAAGCGATTGCAATGTTAATAATGATGATTACATGTCATAAACAAGCTTCGGGTTACTTAACATTTAAATATGTTGTGGCCTGGATGCTGGTAACATAAAAAAAGACTGAAAATCTTGAGAGGACAAACTTAAAAATGATCAGCAATTCAAAATGTGATCTGCGGTCAATGCAGTAAGTGTAGAACATTTGTTCAAAAGTTGCCTCCTGTCCAGTGTAGTGTGTTCATGTCTGCGCACCTGCAGACATCCAGACATTCTTTGAATTTTATTAAAACTAGATTAGTTTTTTAGCAGTCGGTTGTGGCAGTTCAGTGCGAACTCTATAAAGGACTACCACTTTCATCCGTTTGGTCGGAATGATTCATTTCCCTCACTCATCGTTTCTCACTGATCCTACCCATGTTCTCATTCCTTCACAGAGTGCTGGCTCTTTGGATTCCTCTGCTAAGTTCTTCGGGGAGCAGGGCTAAGACAGCCTCACTGTCCCTGCTCTACCAGACTGGGGTGAAATCCACTAATCGGCTTTTGTGGCCAAATGTGATAAAGCTGCAGCCAGGATCAGGCCAATTTACAGTGCGCCAGTTCTGTCTGTCCCGTGTGAGCTGCATATCCAGCAGCTCAGCATCCTCCTCTTTTTTAAAAAAGCTTTCATTACTATCAGGCCTGGATTGGCAGAATCTTGTGGAATAACCCCATTGTGAAGAGCCTGCCTCACTCATTTCTACAGCTGGTGGCTCAGTGGAAGTGATGAGCTGGGATGGTGCTCTTCATACGCTGTCTCAGTGTGGGGTCCCTCCAGCAGCTCAGCACAGAGGACGAGCCAAATGTGTGTCTTATAACACATCTGTGCGGATGCTGGCTGGTCATCATACAGACAGCTGAGGACAGGATCCACTGTATCGTATCAAATAAATATCACTATGTAACTGCTCAGCATCCCATCATTCTAGTTAATCGTATAATATGGGACATTCCTGCATTAAAATGTCTGAAAAGGACTATATTTTCCTTACATATTTTTATTGAGCTTTGTATTTACAATGTTGCAAATGTTTCCAATGATGTCCAAACTCACAGAAATCAGTCATTTTACTCACTGTAACGGTGCTTTTCATTCTGTTACCAGTGGCTAACTTCAGCGAGTGAGGAAGAAAGTTGGCATACGTGACTCAAATGTAACATGAATAAAATTTGTATGCATCACTTTGTCCATGAACACATCTGCCTGAGTCAGTCTGATAGACTTTCGTTTGCAATGGTGGCTGTTTGACAATGAAGAAAAAAATCCCATGATCCCATACTACTTCAGGACATCAATAAACTATACCTACTGTTTTCATTGTTTTGTATGAGAGTTTTATGGTGTTATTAAATGCATATTTTGAATTTTAATGACTATTTACTAATGTGCACGTAAACATTTCAAGTATGAAGCTATAGATTTATTTACATAGATCCATGTGCTGTTTTAGTGGACTTGATTATAGCAACAAGTGCCTGACAGATCTATGGATATGAGACTTGGAAGTTGAACTCAAATCAGACTCAAAACAGATTAGATCATGTGATTTGACTCGGACTTATTGTGACTGATTAGCCCTAATGCATTTGTATTGCCTGGAACTCAGTAATAGTTCAGAAACAAGCTTGGCTATTAATTAAATGAAGTGCAGAGAAATTTCCTACAGATCTTGTAATCAAGGTCCCCTGAGGAAAGGAAGTCTGTCAGCGATCCCTGAGTCATAAAGAATGATGTCAGATGGCTGCAAAGTAAAGCAATGACAAAAACAAAAAACATGATAGCAACTCTTATGGAATCAAGTATCTTCCTCAAAAGTCAACATGAGTTATGTAAAATCAAAGATGGAGCAGAACTCTGGCCATTGATGGCAGCACTGAGTTCTCTCTCAAGTCACCGAGCGAGGAAAGAGTCGTGCTCCATGTTTGAGTTTACATGGTTATTATTATGAAAAAGACCTTTTTCTATCTGAATAAATCATATTTTTGCTATTTAACACCCGGCAGACATGTTTCTCGTCAGCTTACAAATTTCTGCCATTTAAATTAATTTGTATTTTTAGCATTTTCTACCTGCAACACATTTTATATGAAAAGTCCAAGTTCTGGGACAATAACCAGTCAGGACCATGATGCATAGTTTACAATAAAGCTTTCGACTTGAGCTATACAGCAAAAAACATCCATGTCTCTAACTCTGACCTTGTGAAACACTGTAACAATGAGATAAATTAAACCGGGAAAAGCAGGCCTAGCGCAGCCACACACCTTGAACATTTAATTATTGAGCCTCTGCACCGAAAGACCTTGGTCTCAGCTATATGAAAACACTATTAACACATCCTGGAAATGAAAATGTCCAAACGCAGGGTCATTTTAATCATCAGAATTCAAAAAACCTAAAGGACTTGCAACTGACTCACAATTTTGCAGCAAAAGACATCATGAGCAGGATTAATCAGGCCTGGCTTTTTTTTCCTCCTCTATATCAAGATGAGTAACCCTCTGAGTCTCAGCGGTGATTGGAGAACAACACTTCATTATCATGTCCAAAGCTTGACCTGACGAGGCCAGTTCCTTATCAAAGGCAATTACATACCTGGGATGTCTTAGTCACCTCAGGCAACATGTTATATAACTGTGAGAGAATAAGGCAGTTCGGGGGATGTACTTGGTATTTTTTAATCAAGAGAAAACTCCTGGTAACAAAAATAAAGAAATCCTCCAGCAGCAGCAGCATATTATGAAATACTCAAAGGAAAATTTAGAACCGGGACAACAAATTAGTTTATAACACCTTTGGGAACAGCAGCAGAAGGTGTAGATCAACAAGGAAGAGAAGCTCTTTATTTGGCTCTTGGACTGATTAATAGTCGCAGAATACTTAAAATCTGGAAAGGTTTAGGAGTGCAGTAAATCACTGGTTTTATCGTGGGTCTTAAATCAAGAGAGGCAATTCTGGGCTCAAATAATTTTTAGAATATTGCCATCATTATTTTTGAACAGTTTCTATTTTTCCCCAAAGCCCTTTTTGTAGAGAGCAGAGTTATCTACTTACAGTAGCTGGAGTGCACTCTGAAGAATCTCAGGTGTTGGCTTTAGGAAAACAGCAGAAGGTGCCTGCTGCTTTAGATAAGGAGATGCTTTCACAAATATCCACAAAGACAATGAACAGATAATTATGACGCTGTTCTCATCATCACACTTTTGCTCTCTAATGACCTCGGCTGCAACAAAGTCACAGTGTCTGTGTGCATAAAACAGACAAACTGCAGGTCTCCGAGGAGTGAGATTACATTAGAGAAACATCTTCTCTAATGTGACCAATTTCATCTGCATAAAAGTCACATACGGTTGATGTATTTTCTTTAAGACCTGAAAAAGTAAAAATAATGAAAAGAAAATTTGAAAAAAAGAAAACCCAAAGATTGAAATCAATAAACAAATACAAATAAATAACACAAAGTAGGTAATATTTTCAAAAAAGAGAAGGAAGGGGTATTCACTTATTTAATCCCACTCCTCCATCACTGCAGAGTTAACCTGTTACCTTTCTCTTTTATTTATAATTTCTAACTTACTTATTAGCACTTAATTACTTATTTCTTATCTTAATTAATTGTTTCCTGTCTTATGGATACATATATGTAAATACATATCCATCAGCACAAACATACAGTAAATACATTTAAGCCATTCTTAAGGAAATAGAGTTTATTACTAGAGCTAGGTAAGAAAAGAAAAGAAAAGAAAAAGAAGAAAATACTAAAAAGAAAAAATAAGAGTAGAAAGGATATGAAAAAGAAAAGAAAAGAAAGGCAAGGCAAGAAAAGATAAGAAAAGACAAGAGGAGCAGAAAAAGAAAAGACATGAAGAGAGAGAAGTAAAGAAAAAAGAAGAAAAGAAAAGGGAAGAAGGGAAGTAGAAGGAAAGAATAAGAAAAGGCATGAAAAAGGCAAGAAAACACAAGAAAAGGCACAAAAGGGAGAAGGACAGGAAGAAAAGAAAAGGAGAAGAGAAGAGAAGAAGGGAAATAAGAGGAAAGAATAAGTAAAGGCATGAAAAAAGACAAGAAAACTACAGGCACAAAATGAAGAAAAATTAGACAGAAAGAAAGGGAAAAAAGAAAGGAGAAGTAAAGGGAAGAAAAGGGAAGAAAAGAGATGGCGGTATGGTGTGTGAACAGCAGGACAGCACCATGCCTCTGACATCATTTTCAGATGGTGTGCCAGCTCTGCTGCCGTGCACAGATTTCTGTTTGGCCCCCGGAGCTCAAACATCACATGTGTAGATGCAAGGACCCCGTGCCCTGTGGGCAAATACACTGTAGGACCAGACTGCACGTTAATATCCACAACACATCCAGTCATATCCGCTCCCTGCTCCACTGGGAGAATAAGACTGTTGACTCTCCACTTTTGAATTGGCTCTGAATTTGCGTTTTTTTTTCCTTTCCTCTTTACTGTATGAGTTTAAGTGCTGTGTGCCATTAACTGTTACAAGCTTGTTTAAAAAAGTGCTAACACATGATTAGATTTCATGACCTCATCACTAATCACTAAGCTGGTAAAAGTTTTCATATTGCAGATTCTGAGCGGAGACATAACTTTTTCAAATTTTGTCGTATTTGCTAAGTAAAATAAATGATGGATGAGGTTTTCAGTTTTTTTCTTGTTTTTTTTTTTTTTTTTCGGTGGTGGCAGTTAAAGTAATGCCTCTTGGCAAGCGATTGTGCCTTCTGTCTTAATACATGCTGGCATCGCAAATTTAACCACCCAAAATAACCACAGTTTTAACAAGCTTAGGACTTTGCATTCAGCTAACTATGATAACAGTCTAATAAAAAATCATAGTGACCATAATAACTGATATAAATCATTCCTGCTTCTTTTCTCTTTTCTCCTACTCAGCCTGTTTTATGAAATCTGGCCGTTCCTCTTTCCTGTTTTCCTCCAAAACTGCTCGTAACCAGCAATTTTTCCTCCACCCCTTCTTCTCCCTCCACACTACCTTTAATGATCTGTCTGTCTCCTTCGGTCACATTGCCCCGTGCCCTCTTGTCTCTACCACCCATTCACAAAGACATGGCATGTCCAGGCTCAGGGGTGTCCTCTTTGTCATTGGCACCGGTGACCTCCTCATCCCCCCCACCCCTGGCATAGGGTCAATTATTCACTGCTTGGAAACTACACCTGTGTCCCTCGTGAATCTCCCCGACAACCAGCCGCCAGAAAAAAATGAGTCTATTACCATGGTGGTGCCAGGTGATGGATTTCATGTTCGCTAGTGGAGTGCAGGTAAAAACCTGGGGAAGCCACTGAAGGTGACCTTCACAGCTAAGGCATCCTTACCGGTCGTGCGTGCAAACATACAGACTCCCATGAGGGGCTATCAAAGGAGGGAACGGAGCATTGGTTTCCATGTGAGACTTGTTTGTTTTTTTGGTGGGTTATTGTTGTTTATGCTGTAAACCTGAGCGACCTTGAGCTGCGAATTCCACCCTAAGACATTCCCCTGGTGGCCAATAATGCCTGTGTGATATCTTTTGGACTGGTAAAGACATTGTTTGCTAGTGTTTTTTTTTTTGCATAAAAAACTGAACTGTGACATAATAAAACATTTTTCCCCCCAAAATCTTTGCACAACTTTATTATGCCGTTTTACCTCAACTGTACAGTACCAGTCAGACAGACATGATAAAAAACTTTACAGCCGTCGTAAAAAATAAAGTGAATGGTTTAAAATGTATTTTCAAAGCTAGGGTCTGCTAGCAGTGAAGTATCATCACCTTTCACAACACATTGGAAGTGGCCACTAGCGAGGTAGCATCTGCAGTGCTCAAGGCAGGATGGCAGCCATGCAGGATAGCAACCAAACCAAGCTGTTGGGCCTGCTGTCTGCTAATCCATTCCAGTGTGGCAGCACAGTCGGTGAACCCCATGCAAGCAGCACTTCAGGTCAACAGATATGGTCAGTGCATGTGGTCAGAACATGTGGTCAGGACAACAGTTCTGTCGGACCATGACTAACAGACTCTGTGATAGGGTCGGCTTTGTGTGTGCCTCTCTTCTGCTTGTCTGTAGATATACACCCATAAGCGTGTGTGTGTGTTTGTGTGCATGTGTGTGTTTGAGGCTGTATATTTCTTTTGTCTTTGTGTATCAACGCATGTTCGTACGGAGCATGTTGCCAGGAGATTTGGCTGCGTGAGTGGGAGACATGCAGCGGGGACGGGCAGGGTTTTTTGGAGCAGCCTCACCTCTCGGTAACTTTGGACGGTTGACGCGTCTGTCTTAATACCAGCGTGTGTCAGCTGTCCTCAGCATGCAGAAGCACTGGAGTGTACAGCTCCAGTCTGCCGCTCCGAGGCCTCGCTCGTTTCCCAGTCGCTCCCGGGCCCTGCCAACCAGGCCAGACATGGCACAAGACGGAGGACGAGCACCGCACGACTCAGGGCTTGGTCAACCACCTCTTGGTTTTGTTCAAAAACTAAACCTGCTCTTGCTTTTGCTCAAAAATTAAGCAATTTACTGTAGATGACATCACCATTTTCTTAAGACATCATTGCATCTTTTTAAGAAATTATTTCACATTAAAGCGGTTTAATAGAGCAATAAACATGTCAAGGAGTTGGTTTTATGCCGGCGGGTCAAAAACACAACAATTATTTCATGAAGTTTGGAAATGAGGCCACATAGTTATGGTAACTACACCTACTGGGGGTTAAGAAACACAACCGTGAAACATTTATAGTTTGCTTAGTGTTTTATGGAAGGTTTTATTGCCCATCTGCCATGGCCACAGTTGTAAGTGCTTGAATTTACTGATACGTATGAAACTCTTACTTAACAATTAACTGCTCACTACATATAGTTAAAATATTTGCTCCTCTTTTGCATTTAATTGTCTTATGTGCTCACTCTTTGTATTTATGTCGTGAGGATCAAATGCGGTACTTAAACAAATCCTATTATCACACACACACGCAGAAAGCACATACTCTATGTGTTTTATGTTTGTTAATAAATGTTCTTATACATTTTCACAAAAACCTATTACTCCATTTCATCTTGTCATGGTTAATGGTGTCTAATTTGAGCTTTTGACTTATGACAAATGGTCGTGTCGATTAATGAGACGATAAGCATACACAGTATCCCCTCAGTGTCTGTCATCAATCACTAAGACCAAGGTCATGTGACCTTGTTGTATTCTGAAAAATGGGGAGACAGAGCATGCAGGCGAGAGGACACACTGAAATTTCAATACACAAAAATTCAGAGTGGAGGGAAGTGAGGAGCTTTCTCTTCGGAGGAAATCAATTTTATGTACATTTATAAATATTTACTTTGTGAGAAATATTTTTTTGTCAAATGCATCCTGAGATATTTGGACGCCGTGTGTGGCTGTCAGCCACTTCCTGCCCATGCTGAGGAGAGAACGGGGGCAGTGGGGCAGAATTTTGAGCCACACTTTGTAGTAATGAGTGGAATAGCACCTCCTGAAGGCACAAAGATGAATTATGAATCTACATCAGAAAGACAAAGCGTGTCTCCACACAAAGCCAGAGCACAGCACACCGACTGGCTGAGTATTATGAGCTCAAACAGCTGTGAGCCCGTTTATCTGGTGCCAGAATTACCACAAGGGATAAGCATGAAAATATTTTCTTCTTTTTTTACTTTAACAACATAAATATTGCTGTTTCCAATCTGTTTGTTGGTGACAGTTGATTCCAACGCTGTGTTTTGAATGTCTGTCGCAGTGGGCTACCCTTTTATTTACATCTGAATCACAGATTGGGCCCTTAAGCCTCATCCCCAGAGTTCTGATAATGAACTTATGTGTTACGACATTTAAACAGGCAGTCCTGGACAGCCTCTCATAACTCAGAAAGGTTATTCTCTGGCAGCAGATATAGATAAATGTCAGCAAACATAGCTGAGGCTTTACTGAAACAGAGCAGACATGATGCTGGCTGCTGATATTTACACAGCAGAGCTAAATCTGAAGGACGGGGAAAAGACGTGGACTGCTGACGAAACTGGCTCTCACAGTAATTCTTGTCCAATGATGAAGTTTGAAGAAACAAACAGAATAATCTCATATGTCAGTCAAAGTTATCTGAATCCTGAGTGTTTTTACAATATGTCAGGAAATCCTGTTCATAGAATAACCTGTTAACGTTGCCAAATAACTGACAAATTCACCTTTTTTTCCTTGGTTTCACTCGTTTTTTTGCACTCAGTTGCACTTCTTCCCTTCTACGCAAGCTATAGTGACAGGGGTTGGAGACCAAAACTCACCTCAGTCTGCTGTCATTAATCCAGGGAGAACCTGAGGCATGTCTCTGCGAGAGGTTACCCCCAGAACTCAAATGAAGTATGGGAGAGGGGGGAAAAAAAGGGGAGGAATGAGCAGAAGAAGACCAATTTGTGCATTAGCCCCAGCAGCAGGGCAGGCAGGCACTTAATTCTGTGGAAGCGCATCATTATATGCACCATTTAGCAGATGCCCATTTAACATGCAATAATTAGATCACTCAGTTTGGGGAGGGAAAAAAAAAGCAGAAAAAAAGCAGAGATGTGGGCTACTTAAATAGGGTCCCTTGCCATAACATTAGCAGCCCCCCACAGGGTCACTTGTCAAAACAGTTTGAGAGATTAATTCTTTGGAGTGTCGAGGAGAAAAATATATAGGCTGCCTCTACTTTTGTTTCCCTCCTTTGTTCTTTTGTTCAGCAGTTTTCCGCTGAAATGAAACAGTACAATGAAGCACTTTTACAGTAAAGTACCGCTTTGTTCTCACAAAATGAATAAAAACTGTAATTCTAGGGTGCATGCTGAATATCTTAAGGTTATGAAAATAAAAAAATACTGAATAATACTTAAGACTGAATTCCCTTTATTGGGAACATTTTTCCCCCTGTGCTTCATTTAAAATGATTTATGAAAGTATGTTTATGGGGGTTTTTTGTGGTCATTCTTTGTGAGGCAAACAAATCCCATAATTCATCCCCTGGATTTAGATTTAGCCTTCTTTGGATAACCATGACCCAGAATTTTCTTGGACACTTTACCAGACGTTTTGGGATGCTCACTCTCAGAATGGTGCGAGAGTATGAAAGGACAGTCAGGAAAATTGCAGACTACAGAAACCACTGGATGCATCCCTTTTTCGGATCCCATAGTTGCATTTTTAAATATTTCCCCTCTACAGTAAACTCTGTCAACCCCTTGTCTTGTAAAATGCTACTGATAATCACATTTCGCATCACTTCTAAACCTCATCTCACTATGAACCTTTCTCTGATTGATTCTTTTACACAAGTACACTGTGTGACTTTCTTGTTGCAAACCAGACAAAACGCCTCTCTGTTGAACTCTGTTTCTTCTATTAGCTTTGTGTTAATAATACCCATTCATTTCAGATGGAGAATCATTTTATTTCACTCTGAAACAACTTCAGTTCATCTCACACACACAGATACTACTGCACAGAGTCCATTCTGTCAGCCAGGGAGCAGATAATAAACCAGAGACGGAGTCTGAGCCAGGTGGACCCAGTCACTCTTGTGTGATGGGCCAAAACCCGCGTGTGCGCTCGGTCACTCCTGAGAAGCAGATGTCGAAGCCACTGCCTTTAGTAGTGCTGTCTTGGAGATGTTAATGGGGTAATTTATGGAAGATATAAAGTGAAACAGGTCATCACCAGCTTTCAGCCCTTTTTTTGTTAGTGTGTGCGTATGTGTGTGTGTGTGTGTGTGTGTGTGTGTGTGTGTGTGTTCAGCGGAGGGCAGCCATGGAGCTCCGGTACATCCCTTGGGCCGGAGAGAGTGAGTGGTACCTGAGGAGTCAAATGGCCTGAGGAGGACACGGTCCACCATGCCTGCATTCTGTAAAGCTCTATAGAACAGCCTATTACAGTGGAAGGAGGAAGGAGTGTGCTTCATTTATGGCCTGAAAATGTGTGTGTAGTGCAGCTACAGAGACACGCTGACATCCAAGGTGTAGCCTACTGCAGTGTATATTAATGTATATGTATATGTGGTGCAGCAGATATTCAAATGAAGCAGATGTTCATTTAGAAAACTTTGAGATGAACAAAAAAAGACATTGATGAAAAATCACCCAACCTGAACTTTTATTCCCTTAACAGCCTCTCTAGTTTTGAATACAGTCAGCACTGAAATGGTTTGTTTATTTGCATTATGATCAAATAATAATTAATACACAAAACAGTGCTAGGTTGCTCTTAATATTATATAAATCCATGAACAGCTTGGTTAAAACCAAGCTCCAATTTAAAAACATTACAAAGCTTTATCACTGTAGGTGACAATAAGTCAACTCTTCCTCACTTAGAAATTAAAGGTGTTTTGTGAGTAATGCCGCTATTGTCATCTGAACTGTCAGTGTCAGAGATGATATACCCATTTAATAATAGAAAGAGCTTTTATATGACTGTGTCCCTGGGATTGGCAGCCTGTGATTGGCTTGCAAGACCATTTCGCTTTGCAGATAAAAATGAAACTACCTTCAGCATAATTTATAGATGCAATTTTGTCGGACAGTCCTGAGCTCATATTTGATATGACAATTTGAAGGTGGATGTGTGTGTGCGTGTGTGTGCAAATGCAGCTGTGTAAAAGTGTAATAAATATAGAAATAAGATTCTAAGTCAGCAATAGTTTGTACAATTTCTTAAAGTCTGCTTGATCTGTGAGAAAACTAAGCAGGTTAGATCTCTTATGACCTTTCCAAACACTGATAATCGTGATATTTTCACACCCAACCTGTCATATAGACACAGTCGAGCTAGCTCACCTTGATGTTTAGCTGCATCTTGTTGTTCCTACTGTTCTCTCAGAGGTCATTTTTTAAGGTTAACCATCAATCAGTTGCGCAAATTAGCGATAAAGACCCTTTAACAAAGCCCACATCCAGGCTCAGTCACCAGAAAAATGTTGTACATTTCTGCAAACAACAGATGCATTGAGTTTGGATGTTTCATGTATGTTGTACCAACGTTTCTATGATACATATCAAAGCGATGTAGTTCACGTTGCACAAATATGAGCTTAAGTTTCTCAGCTCGGGAGGAGCAGCTGCCAAGCAGTAGACCACTGTTTGAGACCACGATGAGGTTAAGAGTTTCAACTGACAAAACCGGGTAATTTAAGCAACCATCGGAACATTTTCCGGCCATGTTTGTGGCAAAAAAAGTGCATTTTAAGCTAAAACATAATGTTTTCTTAACTCTAACCAACTGGTTTTTGTGCCTAAACCTAATCAGACCTCAACCACAATGCTGTCACAACATAAAACTGCAGCTCAGTTAGCAAAATTTTGTCCGCATTTTTACATTTTGCAGAAATTTACAATGCCATCATTTACTGTGTGGACATATCTGCCAGATCACAGTGTGATGATCAACCAAAGGCCTGATCAAAAATTAAACTAATGTCCTGTTTTCAACAATAGCTGAGGCTGTATGCATCAGACTTAAAAAAAAATAAATTATAAAATAAGATCTTTCTGGTTGGCAGTAATGAAGAAAAAAGGGGAAAAAACAAAATATTGAAATGTCATATAATGATTTTGTCATGTAGCAGTATCACATCAGTATGGACCAGAAACGAAAATATCAGCTAATACAGCTCTGTCTGCAGGTGGCAGGGGGAGATGAGGAGAAGCCTCCAGGCGATGGCTGGCACCTCTTACGTGACCCATTAAAGTTCAGGATGAGCTCGCTTGGGTCTCAAATCATGAGGAAGACAGTGACCAAAATATCTGTGAGGCAGAGGCATCCATCATCTGGAGATAAAAATGTGTTCTCTCAATATGGCTGTAAATGTTTTACAGCCGTGCAGAGGGGGCTTTAGTGTCGACAGAGTCTGGTTCACGGTAACGTGGCTGGAACAACCGGTTGGCAGGACAGCGGAGTGATTAGCATGTGACCTCTCCAGGATGCCATTCATTTTTATAAGAAGGTCACAATATTGTCAGATTCAGCGCTTTGAGAGGCACCGCAGTGGCTTTTTAGTGATATACTGACATACAGAGTCCTTGCAGAGGGTCTATTATGTGAGCATTAAACGGCAAATAACATGAATTTTCCACTAACACGCTGGTCTGCGATGTAATGGGACACAGTGGTTTGTGCAGGACTCTCTTTAGAGACTCTGCCCTGTGGACCAAAGGGTCCTATTACTTAAATGAGCTCTATTAGTGTCTCTGTGGGGACTGCTGCGTCGGGCAAACTCACAAACCTGCTCCCACACTCAGAAACAGTTTTTGTTATGCCACCCCTCCATTGCCCTCCAGTTTCTTACTGATTTACATACAAATTGATCTTGAGGTAAATCAGATGTCACTTTTCTCCGGGTCACGGAGAACACGCTGAGATAATGAAATCAGGGTCCGCTGAGTGCTACACTTGCACACGCTGCCAGATGGGTCTCTCCCTTAATGCAACGCCTCAGTCTGCATGTGTGTGAATGGATGGGTGCGCATACATGTAGGTGTGATTGCACGTACATGCATGTGTGTGTGTGTGTATGTGTTTTTTGGGGGGGTTTGCGTATGTAAAAATAACATCTTCAATTTGCTTTGCCAATAGAAAAGTAAATGCGTGTGCTCATGTGTGATCATTCATCTGACAGTGCTGTATAGAATACATGCCTCCTCTGAGACTTTGGGGATTGTTCCGTTTTGCATGGCGAATACATTTCTGTGCATGCAAACTTAATCTTGCTTGAGTGAAAAATTACAAAAGCCTTCAACTCTGTTGCCTGCAGTATTTTATCTACTTGATGACCTTTTTTTACCTTTATAGTTTAAATTTATACAAGTCTATCATATTTCTAGCAGTCTTTACCTTAGACCAATTAATCACTCCTTGAATGGATTCCTCCAGGCTCCCCCCTGAGAAAAAAACATGACAGACAGTTTGGCTTGAAGAAAGAGGGACCGGAGAGGTGACAATTAGAAGGACAAGAACCCGATGGACCATCACATCCCATTAATGCTGTCTGAGGATAAATTAAAGAGAACAGCAAAATGTGCCATGTTCCTGCCATGGGACAGACTGACTTTTGGGAGAGAGAGAAGGTGTGACTGATGATATGAGTTGATAAAAGGCAAAGTTTAAATGCATCATATTATTTCGGCGTGTTATTCTAAGTATAAGAATGACAAGTGTTTTGGGACATTTCCGATGAATTTCATATGCAAAGTCCAATTTCCCATGGCGTACCACAGTGTTTTTGATAGATTAATGTACTGTTCAAACATTCCAGGCAGCCCGTGGCATCAATTAACTTCTTTATGGCGAGAAAATTAACTTGCTGAAACTCATTTGAGGTTTAAGGTAATCCATCGTAGTGGACAATATAGATTAAGAGTTCTTAGTAATTCTGCTTTTCAGTGATTTTCTTTTTTTTTATAACTTTTAGTTCCTCTTAATCTTCTGGTTTTTTTATGTGTTTAGTTTTTGTCTTTAAGTTTGTTTTACTTTTTTGTGTTTTAAAGGCATTTGGCTTTCTTTGTGAACATCTTTTTACTTCTTTTTTGAAAGAGATCTTATAAATATAATTTATTAGTTGTAGCAATAGTTAAATGCAGATAAAAGATTGCTGTGAGGGGCTGTGACCATGATGCATTATTGCTAATATGTTAATTCAGATTTACAGTCTTGGTATTTATATCGAACCTCTTAAACTTTGAAGAAACCTAATGGATCCGTTTTTGTCACTCTGAGTCACTTTAGTTCATAAATTAAATGCTGTTCAGCAGCTCATCCAGATATCAAATCTTGCAGAAATGCAAATTGGCAGCACCTGCAACCTTTTCAGATCACTGCAAGGAAACACTGAGATAATTGCACTTTGATGAGAAAAAAAATCAGAAAGAATTAAGATAATTGCGATGAATTCAGCTATCTCAGGCAAGTTTCAAGCCTTTGATTTTCATGCAGTACCACTAACAGTTGCCTGATGGGCAAGAAACAGATCTAAAATGCTGTGGTTCTCTTTGGAAAATAAATGTAAGTCACAGAAAAAAAACATAAATATATAAAACAATTAAAACACACAAGTACTTTTTAAGTTCTTCCATCTGTTTCGCTCTCCTTTAAAGGCATATGTCCTTCAGAGGAAAAAGTAACTTGCCTGCAGCTGACAGTCAAAGGAGGATTTAAAATAAATGCAGGAGACTCTGCAGACCTTCTGTGTTGTAATTCCTCTACTTCAAATCATAAATACAATGAAAAGAAAGAGAGGAATGATGTGAGGCCCAGAAGTCATCAGTCAGACTGACAGGCTTGAAATGGAACAATACCATAGTCTCCTCCCCTCCTGGGCTGCACACTGGGTTAGTGTTTGTTAAATAACTCTTGTATTCATGAGATCGCTTTCAAGCATGGCTTCTGAAGCCACACCGTGACAATCAAAGGGAAATGTGAAAAATTACACTTAATGTGTTCATTTCAGACCAAAACACTGGCCAACTACAGGTGAAGATATGGGTAAAATAAATACAGACAAATGCAGCGTGATTAATGTATACTTTGTGGAAATATATGGTAAAGTTATAAGAGAATAAATATTTAATGGCTGATATATTTAAGACAGTATCTTATACTTTATAGTAACGGAGGTAAAAATTTACCGAGTATCATGTGTTTCCCTCCACTGGCTTTTATAAATGGTGAGTTTCATCATAAATCAGACAAGCATAGGCTAAGTTTCTACAACTGAATGAGTCAGTATATCTTCCTCCTTCATAATACTGTCATCAGAGGATAAGAGAGCTCATAATTGAGCAGTAGTTTGTTTTACTCCCAGTGGGCAGTGGGGGCAGTCTCTGGCCAGAGTCTGCACTATGAGGGAAATAAATCAAAAGAACAATAACAAAAATGACCAGTGACCTTAGGAACCAGGCTGCAGTAGTAAGGGTGATAAAGGTGGGGCCTGATGCGTTCTGAGCCAATAGTAGCGAAGCCTTGACATAATAAATTTAACACAAATTGCCTGCTTTTAATTGGGTTCATGATCTGTGGACTGGAGTGTCAGGAGCCTCCAGTAAAAAGGCCTGACAAATGGGACACACAGTTTTCTAGCACCGTTTAATGCAGTTATAAGGACAGGGGGAAAAAAATAGTGGAGATGTCTGCAGACAGAGATGGAGTCAGTGCCAAGCTTTGAGACACCTGGACTGAAAAGACCAGGCAAGGCTTATAGAGGCTAGTGTGCTTTATGCTTAAGACCTGTGGAAAAGGACAATATGATGGGCATAACAACTTTGCTATATTCTGACTCACTCATTCTGTCCATATGTTTAAAACTTGTTTGGTTACTTAACATAAAGCAAATACAGATGTTGTGGTGCAAATCATTCCAAGCAAATTGCTTGAAATTAATGCTGGTATTGTTTTTTTCTGCAAACGAAGGGTATGTTGAAACTTTGTTGGGGTTTTTTTGTTGTTGTTTTTTTGTTGTTGAATTATTTCACATTTCTGGGGTTCAGGCACAAAAACCACTGGGTTATGATTATGAAATATAATTTCAATGTATGCAAACACTGTGACGTGATACACATTCCTGCATGTGGTTCCACACTATTCCACTAATGCTCAAGCAGCAGTTACACAGCAAGAAATGCAGCAATGCACCTACAAAGGCAGTTAAGAAGTAGACTATCATATGTGGATGGTACTGAATTAACTGATCCTTTGCAACTCCACATTTAAACATTCTTATCCCTCTTCCTTAACTCATTCTGTGATTTCATCAGTGGCAAAATAGCTTTGGAAATTATGAGAAATGTAATAAGATACAGTGTACAGAGAAAGTACACACCATGCTATGTTAATTTTGGGTCAAATTACACATTTGCTGATTAAATGCTGTGTGTGATTATCTGTGTAAATGTCCAGACTCAGAGAGGCAGAGTGTTGGTTCTTGTCGAGAATACATAAAATGTTCTCAAACTTTAATGATGGACTTTCCTTTGGAGAGAATATAGATTATAAAATGTCACCATCTTAGCCTTGTCTAGTGGCCACCTTTGAAAAAAAGAAGTAATTCTATGTGTTGGCTTGAATGAAAGTGCTCTGACATTTTCAGGGAAGAAAGGGGAATGAAAACATTTTTAAAAAGAGTCAGAGTGTCTGGACTGCAAGCAGGAGAACAATCAGAGGCACGATGACACACAACATCTGGAGTCATAAGGGAAACAGCATGTACTCCTACGCCCAGAACCAGCAGGAACGCTAAGCGACAGACTAACACACACAACCAGAGCCGCTGCCCGAGAAAAACACCAGCAGCCTGCACGTGCACAGCTGGCTGAGCGGGAAAAAGGTCAGCTCAAGCACATGTAGAGGTTAGGACAAGAACTCACAGAAGACAGAATGACTCTGTTGTTGCTGCTTGGATTGGGAATGTGAAACAACAATAAAGTGATGCATTGCATACAGTATCTTCTGTAAATGGCACCAGTGGTTCCACAGGCCTTCATTTGATCAGGGTTTTCCTTCAGAATCTGTGGATAGTGCTAGCTAGAAGGACTTGATTTGTAGGTATCTTTGCATTTACCTGCATTGTGCTGAGGGATACAGTAAAAATCTCCAGATATTTCAAAAAGTAGGGCGAAGTAAGAAAGGAAAGAAGTCTTTACTGGAAGGTAAAATCATGCACAATGCAAAAAAATGAGTTTTGTGATTAATTATCTGCATTTAACCCATCCATGAGCAGCTGTGTGCAGCCAAGGGATCAATTCCAGCTTTGAGACTCAAAGGCACTGATAACTGACCTACATACATGTTCCTGATGGTGGAGGACACCCAGGACCTTCTAGCTGTGAGGAGACACTGCTAATGACTGATCCTCTGTTCTGCTTGTGGTGGAAATGTTGCACATGTTCTCTATTAAATATCTCTGCATTGATGCACAGATGCACAAATGCAGACCCTTTTTGCTGTTTGCACTTAGTAGGATGGAGCAGTTGCTACTAGCATCTCATGGTTATGTGGATGCATTTACATTAGATATGTTGCAAAATCAATACATCTCATATAGACACCCAAGGGGACCTGTTATGTCTGTATAAGACTCCAATGGGTGTGACAGAGGGTCAGTAACTGATACACCAGGACCAGGCTGAAATGTTTGTGATTTGAGTGAACTGGTCCTTTAATAAACTAGCTTCTGTACATTAGGATAACAGCCATTGCTTTGCATTAGTTGTATCACGAACAATGTCAAAGCTTAGCTCAGTGTCCAGACTCTGCATAGTAATTCAATTTGAACAACCTGATAAAGAGCAGCCTGTGTGATAATGATTCACTTTGTTTTTGTCTTTCATTGAAGGGGACATCTTGTCTATTCTGCAAAGCCAGTCAGATTCCCACGTCGTGCTCGCCATGCAGAGGCTCTTATCTGCAATTGTCACATAAACACTTGGTCTGGCACTCCCACAAAGACAGACTCACACTCACACACACACACACACGGATTGCAACCAGCAGTGCTCCTCTGCCCCGAGGACCAGCTCAATGTCAGTTTTGCTCAACCACACATACACACATACACACACACACACCTACAAACTTACAAACAGACAGAGCCTGGACAGGGGGGTCCTGGAGGCGAAGAAGGATGTGATACGGAAATCCCTGTCCACTGATATCTTCCTCTGATAACTATGTGTGAAGGTCATTTGTCCCCTGCTTTGGCAAGACTCTCCATAAATCACTGTGGAATTGGCATGATGGGTATTCATTGAGGCAGTTTCTGCCTCGCGGTCTTTCCCCTCACCCATCTTCTCCTTGTTGCCTGTAACCCAAGCAGATGTGTACAATAAATAATGACACATCTGGACATTTTCATCTATTACAGCACACTTGCAGCAGACATCCTACGACCATTATCCTACCTGAGGTCTTCATTTTTTTTTTCTGCCTTCCAGCATCTTGACATTTCAGAGTATTAAGTATGAAGTTATAGCAGTCTACATCGACAGCACCATCTGATCAAGAGTTTGTTTGAACAAGTATCCATCCCAAGCGCTTCAAAATGGTTTAACACCAAGAAACGGCAGCATTACTGGTGATTTAGGCCTATTAACTTAGCTGATGTCCATTTCTAGGTTCCATTACAATAAAACATCCTTAAATTGCTTTTGTCCAGACCTTTACAATTTTCTTGACAGCATAAATACAGTGTGGTCTCATTTGAAATAATTAAACACCACTAGAAAGAGAATAAGCATGTTTTTCTAAAATATGAAATTATTCTTCAGCAACTGATACCAGATGGTCACTGGATATCAAACGGTTCTCCGCATGATATAGTTGCAACTACTCGAGCTTTAAAGTACACATTTGCCAAAAATGTTTTCCAGTTATCTCTGTCAACTGTGACATCTGTTATCTTTGTGATGTCAGTCTAAAAAAGTACATTGATTAGGATGCTGGAGAAACAAAAAATCAAGGTTTTATATCAAACACTGTAAACTTCAATATATTTGTACCAGCAGAATCTATAATTGTATTATGTGAAGTGAAATACTACAGTAATTGGTGTTATGTGATCCAGCTGAGTCGTCAGTAGGTAGAATATTCAAACTTTTAAAAACTGTTGCTACACCACAAATTTGATTTTGAGTAAAGGTTGAATGAGGACAGATGCATATTGGTAATGTATGCTGATGACACTGCAAGCAAATGATGTCAAATTTATTTCACTGTCAAAAAGTACCTGAAACAATGACACATTGACCACAAGAAAACATGTATATACTAAATAATCTATAACTTAAATCTATTCTTTTGTTAACCTCTGCATATGATGTTGTTTCACACACAACACAAAGACACAGCAAAGGCATGAAACCAGGCTAAACCAAAATCGTTTCTTTCACATTTGCATGCAGATGGCAGTTGTTATGTGTGTGTTGTGCATGCATGCATTCCCACATCTGTGTGTCTGTGTGAAAGTCTGTGTGTGTGTGCGCGCATGTGCCTGCCTGTGCATGTGAGTGTGTATGAGGCGTACATTTGAGAGCGGCAGGTTCGGCCCCCGAGGCGATGACAAAGCGATCAAACTCTATGTGTCACATATAAATTGCTTTGACCTTTTTTTCCTCTCAGACTCATGGCTCGATGGCAACAAGGGACATTTTACCCAACTGGAAAGAGTGCTCAAGTCCGCAAAACATGAGGAAATGGCAAGCGAGGAAATTAACGGTGGTAAGTGTTTGTCCTCTACGGGGTCAAAACACACCACTTTGTTCCCTTGTGTTTATGCTTTGCCAATTTCCCAAAAGACATCTAAAAAACCTTGAGCATTTATTCCAACACTTTGTGCTCTGAAAGAAAATTGAATTTACTTATGATAACAGACCGGGTGATTGTGAAAACAAAATGTTGCTCTGTATCACAAATTCTTGCTGTAACAAGCGTCCGGGTCAGCGGTGTTAATTCAGGTGCGACGGTGCTGCCCACTCACGGAGCATTTATACCTCTTAACCCCATTAAGGAGAGTGGCCATTTTGTTTGGGAGCTCTCAGTTGTCCCACTCTTGACCACTTTAATACATTTCAATTCTTGATAGCTGCATAAGTAGACTTCATAAATGAACCTGTTGTCTGCAGTGACCATCTGGCCAGAAGTCATGTATATAAATGGACCTCTAGACACTTGACTTCTGTAGCCATCGGCTGTGATTACTCTCTTGGCCTAATACAATATTCATGCATTAGAGGAGGCATGCATTACTTTCTTTCTCCTCCTCATGCTGCCGTCGGTAATTGAAATTTCTGAAGTGCGGCATGTTTAATAATGGAGTTAATTTCCCATGCAAAGTGTATATGATTGACCATGCAGAGGGAGCAGAGGGAGCAGGCTCCATTTCCAGAGAGGAGGAGAAAATAGCAGGCTGTTAACCATATTGTTAGATTTATGAATTCATGATAAAAATAATGATAATGGCATTATTTAAGATGATTTATCATTTTAATTACATTGTATATAATGCACATTGCATTTAATTGTTTTTCCACAGCGTGAGGAGAAAAAAATTTCTGCCTTTTGACTGGAGGGATTTTTCTTGTCAATAAAATATACATTCTTCTGATGATCAAAAAACAACTAAAAACAGCAGTCAGACAGCATTTTTTTTAACAGGGGACACATACCGTGCCACAGTCATGAATTTTGGGAGGAGAATGAAAAAGAAACTTTAAAAAAAGAGAAGACATTTAGAAAAAAAAAGGCACAGAAATATCAAAAGCCCTTTAAAATAAATGTAAAAGATGTGGGAGGGAGACTGAGCCCCTTGTGAAGGCTAATGATCAAGCTGGTTTGACCTCTCAAGCAGTTAATGTGGAACAGACTGTTCCTGGCAAGCTAAGTCCAAATGACAGGCCATCACAGAGAAAGAACAAAGGAGCAGCTCTCACAAGAACACCATCGCTGCATGGCCATGTGTCATGAAAGCAGAATAAAAGGAGGAGCATGTCTGCCTTTAAAAGAGTATTTCTGATGCAGACAGAAGTGTGTCCCATGCTGATTTCTCTAAAGGCTCTTTGCATAGCTTCGCTTTCCATCCACAATTTGGTCACAAACCAGTTGTCTAGTAACGTTTTTATTGCTTATTTACCTACAAATATATTTGCAAAAATAAGAACTGAGAACAAAAATGGAAGGAAAAGGAAACCCTCTGTCTTTTGTTTAACCACAAGCACTGTACAGTAGTGGAAAGACTGCACACTGATAATTTTTACAGAACAAATCTAAATCAATGCCATCTTTAATGACCATGCATGGAAATTCTCATAAGTTAATTTGTGAAGAAGCATAGGACAAAAACACAATTAATTTGGCTGCTTTTTCAGTTGACAGCAAGGGGTGAGGTTGGCAGGAAGGGAGGGGTTCCTGCAATGAGAGCATGATGAAAACAGTATGCTCAGCACAATGATATTGTGTGTCCTAGCCAAGACATATTAGGTTAATGAAATGTTCACAGGCTTGTAATTGTTGTAATGCGTAGACAATTTGTTGAAGAAGGACAGGAGAGATGCAGCAATAAGGGACTGTGGAGAGGAAATCAGAGAGTGAATGAATGCTGTCAAAGGTGACTGTGAGCCAAGGTGCAAATTTGCAAAGTGTCATTAAAAAAAAAAAAAACTCTTGGAAACACTGCAGAATTTTCAGAGCCTGTAGAGAACCTTTTTGTACTTAAGTGAGGTCATACATGAAACTCAGTTAATTTGGCCCACAGTGACCGTTTCTGATGATTTTGTCACTCTCAAAGCAACACTGTGCAACTGCTTCACCTTGAATTAACAGCAAAAATACATCTCATGTTATCCTGACTTTCAATAGGGCATATAGTGTCTGTGTCTCAGTCATTTTGATAGCCTGATAGCCAGTTACTGTGCTAGGTAATTTGAGCAGATAAGAACCCCTGGTTTGCACTTAACGACACTCCCTTTCACACACCAACAACTATCACTGATTTCGGTGCAAGTGGATCATATTTAATGGGGTAGAGGCTTTCAAGTTTTGCATCTGATGTTCTCTGGCTGCTCTGCCTCAATTCCCAGTGATTTACAGAGCTTTTTGATGGACTCTGTAACTGCTGCTACTGCTACTATGGCAGCTAGTTATCTCTGTTAGCAGTGCGGCTAGCTGCTCAGGAGAGACTGCTGCTAATTAGATCGCAGGTGCCTACATTGTGAAATCAGCACAGAGGAGAAGAGACAGTGGTGGATGTTGTTGTATTTTACAGTAAGGTGTTGGCTATGTATAGTGTCTGGTTAGGAATTAGCTTGGCATCCAGCTGTTCTGAGTTATGTACAACACTTGTGCAAATTTGCAACACTTGGCTAAAAAGGTCTGAGCATGTATGTTTAGTTGACAATATAAGTTTTTAAGGTAGCAACACTGTCATGTGTTTGTGTGTAGTTCACAGTACGTTAAACCTGACACAGAAACCAGCTATCAGTCCTCATGTCAGTGATGTTGCACTCAGAAACTATGGGGGCACCAAAGTGCACAAAATAAAAATCACTACACAATGTCGCTTTGAAAAAAAAACCCACCCAATTCACTGATTTTTAAATGTTCCACTTGTCTATTTTTTTTTCTTTCATCTATAATTTCTGAACATACCCTTGGTATTTTATGCATGCAAGGAATAATCTGGCTTTGAAAACAAAAACACTTCATATTTTTATTCATGAAATAGGAAAATAGCTACATTTAGCAAGCAGAAGCTACAATCTTGTAATTTCCAAGAAATAACCTCAATCCTTCAAACTATAAAAGATGCCGCCCTCGCATCCTCTGACAATTCCACAGTTCAGAAATGAACACAGATCAAGAACAACACTACTGGATCATAAAATGCAAGGATGCTGTGAAGAGCACAAGTAATTCAAAATGGGAATGAGTGGGTGGTGAGAGAGAGAGAAATAAAGTGAACAGGAGCAGAACACAGAAAGGTGAGAAAGCATCAGAGAGTGACATGAGTGGGAGAGAGGGAGTTACATGGAGACATTTAGGGGAGAACTGAGTCGAATTCAAATACCCAATGATTACATCTCTTAAAGTGTCAAGTACATTTCCATTTTAAGTGCTTGCTTAAACACCCATGAAAAGGTGTTCTGCGGCTGGTATGCGCACCGTAATGACTGGGGAGTCTCCTCAGACCCTGAAGCCGTGCAATTGTCACTTTCCTCCTCGTCATGTTGCCTCATCTGCCTCAACTTTAGAACAATATATTGTGCCTAAAATAGACACACAATCAAGGACTGGATGCCCCCTAGACACGATGCCACTTCAAAGTTACAATGTGTGCAATAAAAAAAATTTCTGACCGCACTTTTGAGGTCACCAATGTTCCCACTGCCTGAGAATTCAGATATGAATGTGCTGAAAGCAACAGAGACTACACTGATTTCCACCAAGGCTCAAAGACCATAACATAAGAATAATTTGTAGTAAGCAATAATCATATGAAATGTTGTAGATAGAATCTTAAAAGCAAAGATAAAACCTAAAAAAATAGGCTAAGTGACTGTTAGCTGCTGTGACCGCAGTCCCTACAATTATAGGAACGAAGTGAATGCAAGAACATAATGCACAAACACAGAAAAGTCAAAAGGGCACTGAACTTGACTTACCAAAGTCAGTCACACAGCAATTAATGTCTAAATATTAACTGTTATTAGCCACCATAAGCTAATGGTAATACCAGGCCAAATTGGGCTGTAGCTGCAAAACCTCTGAGTGTATTAAATAAAGCAGGGTTGCCATTTTTAATTGTTCAATTTTATTGGAAATTAAGCTATATCCTATTTTATTTTAAAATTGAAATAGTTAACACTTTAACAACAGGCAGTTTTTCCTTAATATCTCTCACAGGACACACACTTTCATCGGGCTTCACTATAAAGAGATTAAGACTTGGGGAAATGAAATCTAAGCAAAAACTACCTGCTTCCGAACCACATTCACCACAACATTCCTGCTGACTGCATTCGACATCGGTAATCCTGTCTCTCCCTACATGTCCATGTATTGAAATGCATCGCTGATGTTTGCCTTTGTGAAAGGCCTTTATTATTAAAGTGCCCTCACCTGCTAACACATTACAGCCCGTAAACAACATGAATGATGTGCTGAGCAATGCAGCCTAACACACATTTATTAAATTACACTTTTCAGCCACACATCAGCTTTCTCCTTTGATTCATTTCCTTTAATGAGTTTGCTGATGTAGACTGGCATGCTGTAATGAAAAGGTAAAGACAAGCAAGCAGGAGAGCCATAAATAAGTCTCAGAGCATGAGGAATAATGACAGGAGTTTAATGTCCAATTAGATTAAAAGGCTCTCTGACACAAAAGCAGGATGCTGAGTGCACTGCTCAATGAGCCTGTGAGCGACATTGATTAACGCTAAACGGATCTATTACTCTCATCCATGGTACTGATCAACAGCTCTACCTGCCACCTCTCTAACACTATGAATGTGTGTGTGCGTGGCTGCACCTATGTCTATGCATGCGAAATGTGTCTGACCATTAAGTGGGTTATAGATTAACAAAGCTGGCAACTTATGTCCAAAAAATCCATCAGTCTGTGTATTTCCCAAGGACATCAAGGGAGGATTTTGTTTTATTTTATTAAATTCATTATGTAAACAAAGGACAAGCTAACCCAGGCAAGTTTTGTAATCTATTATGTCTGACATATGAGTTTCATAAAACACAGGGGAGTTTTTTTTTCCTTGTGAAGCCAAGCTGAGACTGGATAGCACTCTACAGTGTTGGCCTCTGCAGAAAAAAAAAAGCCTTGATAAAAGGATGTGATGTCCATCTGTCATCATATTTGTTTTCACACATTTGTCACAGGGTTTAGCTTGCATATTCCATTTAAGCTTAAAATTCAGAGACACATTGTGGAGGTGTTTCAATCTGCTTTAGTGCATTAGTAAAAAATCTACCCTCTACTTGTGGCTCCTCGTTATTCTGCTGACAGGGCTTTGTAGATTTTCCCTCTGTTGAGGAGAGGTAGATGAGATGATGAGAGATGTCCTCCTGTGAAAGAGTGTGTCAACACCTTTGACATATATTAACATTAACATTCACAGTTCACAGTTCACAGGATCTGGTGTGCACCACCGAGATCAAAGACGTAAGATTATGTTTCAGGCTGTACTGTATATGTTTAATGTGTGGCTTCCTTTGAAACTTGAGGTCTAAGGTTCCTCTCTGGGAATTGTACAGCATTTATTATTGGACAGAAACCATGTGTGAATCATTAACAACATACATGAGAAAATGTTCATGCTGTCTGACTTCTGAATGCAAATGTGCTCCAAATCTTTTAGGGATGACATAATTATCATTGTTCTAAGACTCATTTTTTATTTCATACAGTGTGTGTCATTTCTCATTTCCACAATTCATGCATGGAGGGAATATTATTCCCTCAGCCTACTGTTACACTAAGCAGCAAGGAGAAAAAAAACACATATTTCTTCTGCTAATGTGACAAACTGAATTGGGACAGTACAAAATTGCAAAGAATAACATCAAGTCAGTCTCGCTGCCAGCATCTTTCCAAGCCAAGAAAGTGAATTAGTTTGGAGCTGCCTGACTTTGTTAAAGTGCTGCCTGTTTGCTGGGTTGCTTGTGTAAATCCACAGGTGTAACTGTAGGAGGTGCGACCTGTGCAATGCACGGGGGCCCCTGAAGCCAATGGAGGACGGTGATTATTGCCACTTTATTATTATAGGTCATGTAGTCCATGTCACTTAGCCTTCAAAGCAAGTGTTCAGCAGCAATGTAAAAAACTGTTTTAACATGAATTATTATGAACATGAATATATGACAGCAACGCCACTCTCTCACCTTGTGTAGTACACTTCAGTACCCTCAGCCTCATAATAAAACTTAATATTGCAATAACCCATATTTATATAATGCTTGAAATAGATTTAGCATGCAGTTGTTTGTCATGTAAGAGGAAAAATTTAACCCTTAATAAAAGGGGGAACTTTATTTATTCTAATGGAGGCATTTGCAGAGCTTAAGGCTAAATTTGCAGTATCATTTTTCTTTTTTCTTTTTTTTTTTACATGTCTGCAGTGACTGGTTTTGATATGTCAGTACTAAGAAGTGTGTTGCTGCACACTGGCAGGGCTTTGGTGTAACCTGTAGAGGTCAAGAGACACTGATCTCAGTCTCATTGACAAGCTTCTGCCTTCTGCAGCATAAATGGAAACTGCTTCATCAGTGTTTTTTAACAGGGAAAGGACGGCACAGATCTTAGAAAGGATGGAGCCAATTTGAGTGAACCAGGTAATTCATGCATTCCTGCATGCAAATTATACAATTTGTGGGCCACTTGTCATTTCATGCATGTATTTCTTTTGTTTCTTATGGCAAGTTATATCATTATTAGACAAGTTGAAAGTGAAATAAGAACATTTGGGTGATAGAGCTGTAAATGGCACCAAAGTGCTGAGAATATTCATGGCACAAACAGTCTGTATTCAAACTCGGAAATCTGGACACTCATTTAGATGGTTTCATGTATTGTTGCTTAATTACAGCATGCCAGTCACATAATGTTTTGATTACATACTTACATTGGAAATTGCAGCTGCCACACTTTCACACTCCACAATAGAAGAAGAAGCCATATTCCCATCAAACCACTCTGAGGTAAAAGAAAAAAAAAGATGCAAAATGCATTGTGGCTTGTGGTTTGGAGCATAAATGGTCAATCACATCGTCTCCAGTATGTTATGAACCACTATGATTTCCTCTTTTGGAAAAAATGTTTAAAGAGGGTAAGATATGATTTTTCTCAGCATGCAGCTTCGTTTTGTCCAGTTTTTCATGTGGCATCAGATGTGTAAGGGAAATGCGTCTCCCACACCTGTGACTCTTGGAGCATGTTGACTACTTTCAATCCCAAGTGAGAGACTATCAACATTAAATCCCTGAATTCCCTTGAGTATCCGAAAATCAACCTCAGAATGGAGGATTTCTCTTTTTTCAGTATATATCTTGGGTGAAAGTCAGCAAATCAGTGTTTCTTTGTTCTGTCATGTCTGAATTTTCAAGTAGGGTTGAGTATTTCTACTTTTGCCTGGATACTTTAGGGTTGAGGGTGGCTTTCCAGTCCCATCCCATCTGTTCAGTTCTTATGTTTAGTGGACTTCTGAAGAGACTTCAGGAGAACCGCAGTCATTGTTGCACGGAGTGAAGCCAGGGCTCTTTTTCTCTGTATGCAAATAATAACTGCAATGGACCCACTAACCAACAGGGGGCCCCTGTGCTGTGTGTTTTGTTCTGTTCTGTTTTGTTTGTAAGATGCAGTTGCTAAAAAAGAAAACACAATAGTAGATAAGCTATGGGTTAACATTTTAGCATTTTTTTATTTGTACTTATTTTGTCATTCTCTTTTTTACATAATTTACGCTTGTTTACGATTTGTTTATTTTCTTGAACATGCTCCACTTAGAACTCATTTACTGTTTTTGTATTGCTTAATATGATCTTGTAATTGAAACTGGATTTTTGTTTTTCTGTTTACTAAAATTCATGCAATTTTATCTTCTCAAACTTTTTATTTTGTAAAAGAACTCTTATTGTTTTCATGCTGTGCTTCATTTGTTAATTAAAAGCTTTTTTTTTTAAAAAAAAGAGTCTGCTTAGTCATTACTTGTTATTCAGGGGTATTAAACTGACTGGCGGCCTTGTCTCTAGCATGAGCTTTATCTAGACTCTGCAGAGGTGATGCCTTGTCAGCGGTTCTGTTGCTGATTTTCATGGGGAGAGTTTAATTTCAACAAAATTACCCTCCATGCCAGTCATTGATCCATCTGCTGCTTTAGAGCACATTGCATTAGCATTTCACACGCATAATGCATTCACCTTTAAATGTGAGTGGTGCGGTTTTACCCATACAAACATGGAATTTTGGGGAGGTTTTTCAAACAGTCAAAGAAAACTGCCTGTGAATTTGCAGGCCTCCTTTTATGAAATGACAGTGAATATAATTTTAGTTCCGCCTTAGTTTGAAATATATTTTCTTTAAAGAAGACGCAAGTCACTGCTGCTTCATGAGCTCTAAATGACTTGAAAACATCAGGTCTGGTAGGCCATCTTTCTCACTTCAAAATATAGAGCGATGTTAAAAATCCTCAAATGATTCTGCTCATAGAGAGCAAGAATGGTGCTATAAGTCATAAAATTACATTTTTTTTTCCCATACAGCTTTGAATCAGTCTGTCTTTTCAGTCTTCATGTGTGTCTCACCCTGCTAGTGTTACTGCTTAATTTATTTCTTTGCAGTGGATAAAGTCACATACACACACCCACATGTTTCTATATCTGGATCTTCCCTTCCACCTCTTCATAGCATTCAAAACTCCATATCACCAAGACAACTCCACTGCATAGTTCACGTGCTCAGCAAATTTATTTTCACTTTCTTTCAACACGTTTTCTTTTTATGATTTTCTTTTTATGGTTTACTTGAGAGGCTTATTTTTGGCAAGACCAGTCACGATTCATTACATGTATCCACAAAAAATCATCAAGTGTGGGTCGTATAATAAAAATCATTGATTTGAATCGTGTCATGATACAATATACTCCATAAAAGCAAGGCATTATGCAGAGAAGAAGTAACGTCTATCAAATCCTCAGTGGTGGCAAAGAATTAGCTTTGTGGCACAGTAAAATCAAAGTTACATCGTTCTAATAGCAGAAAAACTTAATTAACTAGGTGAGCCTTGGGGGCTCTTGCAAAATGCCTCCCCAAGCAACAGTAGAGAGCAAGAATGACCCCCAGCTATCACAGACCTGCTTACTGATACAGAAAATATGATTGCTTTTCATATTCCAGTGAATTTTCAACATTTCCCATTTTACCTCAGGACACACGGTCGCTCAGAACCCATTAGAATAGGTGTATTGCGGGAAAAGGGGCAGCGCGTGTGGGCGTTATTAGCTAAATGAATTTTAATAAATAACACTGAAACATAATGAAACATAAGACAATATGAAAGGCGAAATTAAATGCTTGTTGGAGTATGCAAGGCAGATAATGGGATACAGTAGTGAAACAGATGAGTTTAAGGAGGTGCGCAATACTGCATGTTCAATTTATATGTAAATCAATCCACCTAATAGAATGACCTCGACCAGGTGCCAGAGGATAGGAAAACGATCCCACCCAAAAGCATTTTTTGAATTTTTCAAATCTCATGAGCTTTTACAAGAGAAGGGTGTCAGCTTGGTGTTACAATAACCCATTAGAGAACAGGCTAATGAGGTGATTTATTTGAGTTACATTGAGACTATTGCACACCACCCATAACAGTCCACATGACACACAACTGAGGCTCAGTCCTGCGTAGGGTGCCCATGATATACACCTACCTCCAGCAGGGAGCAAGCTGCCCTTTTAACCCTGGATGAGGTGGATGGATGGGTGACAAACATGCCACCACTAGCTGCCGCCGCTCCGTGTCACCTTTTCGTCATGTCGTAGCCTTAGACAGAGATACTTTATGTCTGTCACACTGACCCTCCTTGTTAGAGAGACAGCAGAGGATAATCAGGAGAGAACAGATGATGTGCTGCAAACCCCCCCGCTGTGTGACCTTTGACCGCGCCTACACTGTAGACATGCTCGACCTGATGTTTGCGACAAGCGACAGTCACAGCATAGGTGAAAAGTGGATGGTGTACAATCAGAAAATCCTATGAATATTTCAACGACTTGTTTAAATTAAGACTTTTTCTTTTTAAAAAACTGGTATGTGGGCGTGTTCTGTGGAGCAAAAGTGCTATATTGCCACTGTCTATCAGTCACTAATGGTGTGGAGCAGTGGGAGGCCAGGACACCTGCGTCTGCTGCCTGATAATGAATATGATGAAGATGGATAATACTTCACCCTGTCTGAAACCGTGCTCTCAGCTAGGGAGTGATTACTGCGGTAATTGGGATCCATGGAGGCTGCCACTGGAGATACTGATGATGACGCCGTCTCCACTAAAATGTAGATAAGGTTGACATTACTCATATTGGACCCAAGAGTTATAACTTCACAAATCACCTCTGGAAAAAAAACTGTGACCTCTCTCTCTGTTTCACTGGAATTTAACTCCATGTTTGTGTTGGTGGAAGAACTTTCATACATTAGCAACCGACGTGATAAGTTTGCAGACAAAATATGTCTGGTTCAGGTTCACAAACTATAACACTTGGCAGATGCTTCCCTCCAAGTACTCAGACCCTTCACTTAAGTAAACAAATCAGTTCCAAACTGTGAAAATACTGAATTGCAAGCAAAAATACTGCATTCAAAACCTCTTTTACATAAAAGAATGTCAGTTTTATCAGCGAAATGTACTATTGCTATCATTTATGATGTTTTCTCATATATATTTCAAACTCATCCAGTCAGCATGTCAAAGCATCCTTGAACAAGATGCTAAACGCCATATTACTTCCTATAGCTGTTCTAGTGGTGTATAAATGGTCTTGATGAGCAGGCTGGCACTTTTAGTGTGTGAATGTCTGTGTAAAAGAGTGCTTTTAGACAGGTTTTGTAAAGTGTTTTGGGTTAATCAAAAGATTAGAAAAGCGCTACAAATGCAGTCCATTGCCCATTTAAAATTCTGTCACATAAAGGGACACCGAATCCTTCAGTTTTATCTGAAAATTTTGAATTTAAAATCACAAAATGTTAAGTTACAATGTTTTCACTGGGTGGGAAGGATATGAAAGATTGTTAATAACTAGTGACTGAAGTTGTCAGACAAAAGTAAAGGAGTTTAAAGCACTATACTTGTCTCTTAGTTGTGGTAGAGTAGAAGCACAAAGTTGCATGAAATGGAAATATTAAGCACAAGTGCCCCACATCTGTACTTATATTAAAGTACTCATGAAAATGCACTTGGTTACATTCCATCAGGGGTAAAAGGAGGCCACAGCGAAGCAACAGGCCCTATTTGACTTTGACATATTGTGTTTATCAACCCCAGCTTTCCCTAAAATCCTGGCCGTGTCCCCATGTGTCCCCTGCCACGCCTGTCTGAACAACAGTGCCGTCTCAAACAGCATTGATATGCCAGTCACACAGAAGACACAGGGACAAAAAACACTTAACTGGAGAAAGGAAACAGAGCAGGAAAGCACTGATGATATTACTCTCTTTTTGTGAGCCATTTGTATCAGTTGTGTGACTCTGATCACCTCTATCTTGTGCCACGGGCTTTGACATATTGATTATACTGCTACACGGGCCATCTCCATATCTCACGCTGTTATTTTGAAAGATTTCAAAAAGAGATTTATGAAGACCCCAGAGTGATCATTACCAGGTGGCCTTGTCGGGCAACACTTCTTCTTCTTCTTCTTTGGTGAGATTTTCTGGGATTCCTGAGGGACGATGGGTGTCCTCTAGGTAGTGTCCTACCACATAGACAGAGCCGGGTCTGAAGAGGGAGGGTGAGGGTGCTCTTTAATGACCATCTGCTCAGAGTGCAACCTTTTTAATGAAGATGGATGTTGAGAGGAACTGACCAGGGGGCTCCAGGCAGGGGTCTAATGACACACCCTCATATGTCTGGGCCTTCCAGGTTGCTTTACACGTCCTGTCAGCCCTCAACACCAAACTGGCACCAAGAAATTCGAACACGCCACCTGAAGCTGTAACCCTGCTATCAAAGTACTCACACACACCCAAAGAGCATGAGCTGCACCACATAACTATAATAGCCGCAGTCATGGAGGATATTAAACACTCACACTGTTTTATAGTAAGGCATGAAGAGCACTCGAAAGAAAAGGCAAAAAAAAAATAAACAAGTTAATCTATGTTTTTAATTTTCAAGCATAAATAAGATTTAAACATCCTGGAAACTTTTTTCTATTAGTCTGAAATGGAAAGTAGCTACATGAGTGGCCACAAAATTCAAATCTTAAATTATTAATTTTATGTTTTGAGATCATTAATAGGGTCAGTCTTTATGTGGTCTTATAAAAAAGGCTCCAGGTCGTCTGCTTATGTTCAACATGTGGATAAAAGCGCTACCATGCCGGCATTATATCAAGTTGGGTCATTGTTATTGCCTTACGCTTTGTCATTGAGCCTCATCATGTTACGCTTGACTAACCCAAATTTAATTGGATTTCAGTCACTCAAATTAAATTCCCTTTCGCTCTCGATCCACGTCTTTTGTTGTCCAAGCTTCTTTTCACCCTTTGTGTTTATGTAGAAGTCTTGGGGTAACGTTTCTGTTGATTTGGCAGATTCAGAGTCCTGTGATTATGCTCCAGTGCTCAGGCCTCATCTTCCTAGATGTGATTCCAGAGCCGCAGCGTTAATAACATCCAAAAAGGAAAGAGGGAGCTTACAGCATCCACATCCTTAGGCTTCACCCCCCGAACGTGCTCTCAAATTAAAAACAAGCCCTTGGCCTAACGGCGCTTCTAAACACGGGGGCTGTTGTGTCAGCAATCTTTTATTAGAGTCATCCTGTTCAAAAAGCACAGCGGGGAGGAGGAAAAAAGACAGAGCCTGCTGGTGAAGACATGGAGGTCTGTGTTCCCTGCTGTCCTTTTCCTTTTTTTTTTCATCAGACATCACTTCTCTGTAAAGGTTATTAGAGAAGTCAACTAAGATTGATGGATGGCGATGGAAGACGCTCAGAAGCCCATCTCTCTCACACTCATCTTCATCTGAGTGTTGGTACTGACAGTGGAGAGGTGCAGGGGAGGAGATGGATGGATGAGTCCTCTCTCCCTGCTGTATTTCATGTACCGTGGAAAGTGCTGCAACTCTAAGAGCGCGCTATTTATAGTCTATTTCAGTTAAGACATCCCACAAAACATAATTTAACACTATTGGCTACAAAACAACTTTAATGATTTTAATGTTTGTCGGAAAACTTTTAATGCAATCCTGGAAATGGGCGTGTGTAAAACTGTATTTGTCTATTAGCATGCCGTGAGTAAGTACGTGAGGTGCCGCGGGCTAATAGGAGCCGTTATAATGAGGGATGATACCAATAAATTGATATCTCCTCCACTCTCCACAGTCCTCCCTGCAGCTGCAGTTAAAAGGATTGACTCAGCCTTCACTAACCTTGTATTTGACTTGAACTGTCATTAGCAAATCAAAAGCAGATTAATTAATCACAGGTCCACTGGGGTGTGCATTACCTTAAGTGACTATTGTAATATAACTTAAAGAGAAATCACCCGTCTTGACACCAGAATGAATGCTTTGTTACTTCCAGGAGTGCTGATGCTGTCACCAAGAGGAGGGGGTGGGGGGGGTGGATTCTCTAAGTGTTGGAGAGTCTATTAGAGCATTAATTCTGCTACAAATGCAGCTCTTTCATAAATGGTCAACACTTATTGCTCATCTGGTCCTATTCAAGTGGGGGTGGGGGGGTTTTACCACTCTGCTGCATCAATTAGTCTACTTCTCCTTCCAAAAATCAATCCCTTGAAACAAACTGTGCTTCTGTTTGGAGGATGAGGAGAAGGCAGAGAGCAACACGTCGTTTCGGTCTGACCGAGTAAGTTGTGAACTGTAAATGTTCTCCAGTACGAGTGCATACATTGAGGCACCGTTCCAATTGTCAGTCAAGTGTTTGTCGCTGGCAAAAAGAGCAAGTGGCTATTGTTGTTTTGCCTCGAGCTCAGACGCTTTACCATCCTGTTACACTCTGACATTTGGAAATGCTCCATGACTCACTTAAATAAGGGAAGAAGGGGGCCGAATCACAGTGGGGCCAGTGGGTTGCTGCTTGAAGCCAGCAAGATCCCCAGAAAATGTGAAGTATTTTATGTAATCATGTGAAGAAGAATCAGTCTTACCTTGGTGACCTTTCCAAGCATAACACTTTGTCCTTTCTTATATCTTTACATTTTTTTCTCTCTCTCTCTCTCTCTCTCTCTCTTTCTCTCATTCTTTTTTCTGTATCTGAAAATAAATGGTGCTATTAACCAGACTGCAACCACCCCACTGGTGTACTAATAGTATCCCCTGCTGGCTAAAGAGGGAACACTTTACATAAAACAGATGGAGAAATACAGAAAAGTCTGCAGTGCGCCACTGTTAAAAAGATGTTAGTGAAATGTTTTTAAGACATCAGATTACCAGTATGAAAGTAAAAAGTAATTCTGTGATGAACCAAAAACTCAAAAACAAAGCATGAACATGTCAGCACTGACTTGCTTCAAGTGTAGTAATTTAAGGTTACTCCACCAGAGGTCACTACCACTTTATATTCAACACTATCATTCCATTTGTCTCAAATCTCAAAAGATCAATGTGAGTCATCAAATAAAAACAATAATTTTTAATCAGTAAATGGATATCATGATCAAATTTCTTGTTACAAAAATGAAGATTTTTTGGCAATCATCTGATATCTGATTTAGATAACAGAAAAATAATGAAAAAGTCTTTTATAGATAACAAAGACAGTAATAGAGTATCCTCATTGAACTACAATTTAAGATGTTTTTTTCAGCTTTTCTTTTCTTCTTTTTTCTTTTTACTGTATGTTAGGTAATACAGAAAAAAGAGGTCAATGAACCGATGATGTCACTGAACCTTACGCAGTTACAGTAGGCAACTCTGGTTAATGCAAATTCTCAGCAGTCATTAGGACCACTGAAGACTCTAGTGAGTCATCCACCGCACGGCACGGTGGTCAGCTCACTCTTTTTACATTTGTATTTTTTCCTATAGTTGACGTGGTCTGTCAAGCTTTACATACATCATTACAATAGGCTGAAGCAGAGCCCATTTTTCATGTATGCTCCCAAAGAACGGGCGGCCATCCCTCCTCCTATAAACATGCTGGTTTCCATGGCAACCTGGAGCAGGATCTACAGAGCAAATACTCCAGCCGCCAGGAGAAAAGTGTCGAACAATGGGGTCTGAGCCGAGGTGGAGGGTGAGGGAAGGAGGAGGAGGAGGAGGAGGAGGAGGAGAATGGTGTCAGAGCAGGTAGCAGATTCATGCAACATTTAAATAAGAATTGGTAAGAATGCTCAGTGTCCTGAAAAATTGAAAGAAAATGTATTTTATTATTAAAAAAAAAAAACTTGATCAAATGGGTCTGAATATACTTACAGCAATATTTTTTTATATATCATTGCAGTGCTGGTTGTAATTCTAAAGTGATATTGTGAGACTGAGAATGTCACCGAAGAGCCTCTAAAGACAGTCACACACAGTCATCACACACTTTATCACACTCACACTATGCACCTGAGGACACGCACGCACTTTATCACACACATCCATATGAAGATCACTTTAAGTGTGTACGAACCGCCCATTGCACTACTGTATGCTACACACTGTCATTATGCATGACATAGGAGGTGTAGATCTAATTTTATTCTACTTATTTGTATTCTTATTTGACATTGTACTTTTATCATCCATTTAGACTAGTCTAGACCCTGCATGCCTCTTTATTTTAGACAATAGTTTAGACCCTGCATGCCTCTTTATTGCACTATTTTTTCTCCTAGTCAAGCTGCTGTAAATATGAATTTCTCTTTGGAGATCAATAAAGTATCTATCTATCTATCTATCTGATCTAAACCCAACCTCGCCTCTTTTTATTTACTTGAGACAAAAATGAAATTAAAAAGGTAAACAAACGAGCAGCAACAGCAAGAGGCTGCAGTAAAGGCCTGGCAAACTATCTCAAGAGTGGAAACTCAGCGTTGTGTGATGTCCATGGCTGCTGACTGCAAAGGATTTTGTCCCAGGTATTAAAGACACAAAAATGCTAGTTTAAGCCTTTTTAGCACTATTAAGCTTCTAAAAATGGGAGAAATATGTGAAAAAGTGCCTTAATTCCTAAATAATTAAAGCAATATTTCTGTTAAACGTTTTGAATTAAAGAAGATTTAACAATTTACAATAACAATTTAACCACATCTTGACTGCTTCTTGTCAAATCAATGGAGTGGTGCAAAGAGGTACGACCACAAAAACTGTGTCACCACACAAATACTTATGAACTCGGCTGTATATGTTATCATTTTACATATTTAACAGTCAACTGGCAATAAAAAAAATAACATCAGTACTTGTAAATGTATTAGACTATGATAACTCTGGAGAAGAGTCTCCATGTCAAAGACATCTGGGAAGAGACATCTGACCATGGCAGTGGCCATATTAGCGAATGCTGCTGCCCACCATGTACCTCTGGAAACTAACATCAATGATCCTGGATGGATTTCAACCTTCAGATACAACAGCTGCACAGATACTAATACTAATTCTAAGAATTTTCTGTTTAATTTCAGGAATAGTCAGCTCTGGTTAGTCATATCAGTCCATTGTTACTCTGACTCTATTGCACAAAAACGTTGAGAGGAAGTTCCACTGAATTAAAGTAACAGTCATCAAGGTCAAACAGACCTTTTGAGAGAGTTCCTAAGGTAACTGCTGTTACTGCTGTGTACAGACACTTTCAGGCAATATGTACAATTTGATTGGTGAACTGGTTAAATATCTTGATTATAAAATAGAACCAGCAAGTAGAGCTTTCTCTGAAGCATTTATGCTTGGCAGAGTATTTATTTAATAACGGATGTACTGAATGTACTTTGCACCCTAAACAGAGAGAAGGAGAAGTGGGGAGAGGGGGTTGCTGGCAAAAAAAAGTAGCGCTCATGTCATGCGGACAAGAGAGGGAATCTGGCGAACAAAAGTGTTTAACTAATAAAAAACTTTATAATACACATGTAAAGTCAAATTCAACAGTGTCGGCAATCTTGAATTTTTCCTTTTACGCACAGAAATGATTACAATTTAACTCATTTTAAGTGCACTTTTCCTTTTGATCAGAAAATTATATTAAAGATTTACACGTCTTTGCTCAGAAGACAAACGTGTCACTACATAATCTAGAAAAAGCTGAAAATGGAGCCAATTCATGCTCTTGAAAAGACACTGTGTAGCAGAGGGCTCATGCGTTTTCACTCCCTTTCAAAGTAGCCTTAAGTTACTGAACCCAAGATTTTCTTGTTTCTTTATGACAAAATCATTGCGCGATTAGAAACTTTTTGTATCTGTTTTTTGCTAAAAAGGCCAAAGAAAGTTTCTGATTTCATAGCTTTAAATTGCCAATCGTCTGAAAATGATATTCATCAATATGCAACGGAGAAAGACACTTTTGGACGCACGCGCTCACCTGAGGACGCGAGCAAAGCATTACAGGAGGAGACGCTTAACCAAAAAAAAAAAAAAAAAAAAAAAAGACAACACACTCTGTGAAGGTCGACTCAGTTTGAAATGACGTCGCTGACATGAAGCTGTGTCAAGGCCAAAAGCGGTAATCGGTGAAAGAGAAGGAATTCCTGGCGGAGGAGTGAGGCGGGACGCCGGGGTTCAAACCGAGAGACTCCTCAGAGGCTTGACTTCTCTCTGTTCAGAGCACACCCATCACACACTCCACACACACACACACGACAGCTGATCTCCTGGTGTTATCCAGATTACACACACAGCCGGGCGGACTGAGAGAGCCATTCATCCTGATATGTCACTTTGGGAAAAGTGCTCGCGACAACAACAACAACAGGTGAGTGAACTCGATACAGAAAAAAAAAACAAAAAAACAGTTTGATGGAAAACTTGACAGCAAAAGTCACTTTTATTTTGAGGATACACTTTTTATTACTTTTGAGGCACTAACTTTTGAGATTAAAACTGAATCAGCTGAGTTTCTGCTGTTATGTTAAAAAAAAACTCTTTTGTAGCCAAACTTGGACTTTATCAACAGGTTTATGATCATGCTGACACCACAATCATGTTTACTCTGAGTCAAATGGTAGTAGCCTTTTTTTTGGCTAATATTTATTAATTTTAGAATGTATAAGCTATATTTGCAAGCCCGAAATGATATGATTTAAATACAATTTGGCATTATATGATGTGTGGTTGAACAGTTTCTGGTTGAGAGGTTTCCTACATGCTTTAGGTTCAAAGTACAAAGACTGAATTGCTGGTTTAATATTACATTTGATTTTTTAATTCCGTGTATTGATTTATTCTTGATTTGAGGGCAGTATGTTTTATGTTTTGTTGTTTTTGGATTAATCTCTAGGTATGAGCAGCAAATCACTGATTCCTGTGTGAAGCAAATTTTACAAACTGCAACTTCTTGAATCAGCTTTTTCATGAGCTCAGAGCTTCTGATGAATCAGCTTCAGCTATGAGTGGGAAAAGCTGTCAGCTCCTGGTGTCTCCTTGCAGCGTGTCCCCATCCTTGTCTATGATAGGAGGACACAAGTCCAAATCCATCAGGATACCCATGTCTTCCCCACAACAGGCCAGTCTTAGTCCCTCTTTGAGCATGGAGAGAGTAAAAAGAGGGAGCACGCACTCCTTTGCTTCTGGAAAACAGAGCGGAAGCCAAGTTGTCCTGCCAACCTTGAGCCTCCGCAGGCAGGTGTTGACCAATGGGAAACAACTAAACATGCCGAGTGCATCCCCACGCCAGCAAGCGTCTACGCATCACCCTCCAACCACAACAGTGACGACCACCGTACAGACGGGACTCTGCTCCTCTAACAACACTGTCAAAGGTAAAAACAGAGTTTTAAATCAATCCAGACTGTGTGAGCAAAATGTTTTAAACTTTCTGTGTAATTTTAGTCATCAGAAAATGATTTTAGTACTGCAGTATTCAGAATTCTAACCCCAAGCACAAAACAAACCCTGTCTTTTATTGATAATTAACCAAGCATAAAACTTGTCTCCAAATTTTTGTGCCGAGGAAAAGTAGAAGGAGGTGAAAGCTCATTAGAGATTAACAGAGCAGAAAGTGTGTCTGGCCTGCTCTGGTTGGCGAAGGAAATTTCACAACCCACAATTGCTGCATAAACCCGAGATAAAGCAGACTAATTGTGATGCATTTGAGTCTGTTTTGCACCAATGACTTCAGATGGTTGTGTAATATTATGTTAACTTTTTAAACTTAGCTGTGGTGATTTGTCGAATTGATAAATGTTGCTCTGCTGGCACTTTTACTTGAATAAATGATCTCCAATTTTGCACCGGTGTCCTCCAGGTGGCCCTGCGCCTGGGCCTTCTATGGGAGTGTTCGGTCAGTCGGCTGCCTCTAACCTAACAGTGACCAGTAGCCCCATGACTGTTGCCACAGGCCAGCAGTGTGCTGCAGGGCCCGTCGTACCATTTCCTCCATCACATCCACATAGTGTGCAGATTCCCCACACTGATGCCAGGTGGGCAATATCAATAACAGTTTATGATGATGAGCTCACTAAACCTTAAGAGTGATACTAAAATGAATAAAAACAATCTGTTTCAGATCCTTACTGTCCAGAGAATCCCTGGCATCCACTACCCTGAGTCTGTTTGAAACCCAGTCAGTGTTTAGTGGCAGACATGACTGGACATATGGCTACCGTGTGCTTCCTCCGCTGGGTCCACCGCAGTGCTACACTCAGGCCAGCGAGGGTGCTGTGCAGCTCAGCCTTTCCCCCGGTACGGCCATGTCCGGCACGACCTTATCAGGTGGCACCAGCACCTCTGCCTCCCTGCCCTCGTATCTCTTCACAGCCGATGCCGGAAGCCCCAGACAGTCTCGTGCTAAGAAAAGAGCTCTTTCCCTGTCGCCTTTGTCAGATGTCATGGGTATTGATTTCAACTCCATCATACGCACCTCACCTACCTCGCTCGTGGCTTATATCAATGGTTCCCGCAGCTCTCCATCCCACCCCACATTCTCACCCATCCAGTCTGAAGGCTACGGTCACTTCCTGGGTGTGAAGGGCTGCTGCATCCCCCAGGCCCATCCCTACAGCATGCCAAACTCATCACAAGCTCTGGCCCCGCAGACGGAGTGTGGCAGTATGCAGATGCTTGAAGAGGGAGGGGGTCTGGAGAGCCAGATGGCAAACATGGTGGTGGAGCAGCAGTGCCTCCCAGAGGAAGGAGGGGCACTGGAGAAGACTACAGTGAGGTGCAGCCAAACCACCAATAACCTGCTACCACAGCTACAGTTACAGCCGGTCCTGTTGACTACTATTCAAGAAGCTGCTACACCACAGGGGCCTCCACCACCCTACCACTCACACCAGCACATCCACCTCAATAGACGTCACTACAAAGTAAAGCCCCCATGTCAGGACCCCGTCGCACAGGCTCCTATGGTTCCCCTCAGGCATGGGGTCAGCTCTTTACCCCAGGTCCCAATGCTGGAGGAAGAAGATGGAGAGTTCGAGGACTATGGGGCCCACTGCTGCAGGTGGTTGAACTGCAGTGCAGTCTATGAGCAAAAGGAGGAGCTGGTATGGCACATAGAAAAGCTACATGTGGACCAGCGGAAGGCGGAGGATTTCACGTGCTACTGGGTTGGCTGTCCACGCAACTTCAAACCTTTCAATGCCCGATACAAGCTTCTTATCCACATGAGGGTCCATTCAGGAGAGAAACCCAACAAGTGCACGGTACGCCATGTAGAATACAGCCGAGTATCTAAATTAACTCTGTGCTTTATTTTCATACTTTCTTTTTCTGTATCTAAGCTATCTCTCCTCCTCAAAATCCACAGATAGCGCAGCTCAATCTGAATCAGATAAATGTTTTTTTTTTCCCTTTTTGTGAGAAGGCTGAGTTAATGCAGCCAAAGCAGGAACATGATGAATGTCAGGGGTTCTCTGAGTTCAATACTCAGTGTTCCATTCAATGCCACAGTATCTATTTGAAGGCTTTCAAGCCTCAGGCTGCAGAAAAAAAAGCCTTTTTAGGACAAATGCCTTCATGTGCTCCGTGTTTATGGCCAAGCTTTAGATCAAAAATATGGTCTCTCTCTCCTCTTAACTTTAGCCATGGGGTAATTAGCGGAGCTCTGTGATAATTGACATGGGAGTTAACTCAATTATGTAGTTATTAAATCAATACAAAGGATGCCTAGCACTTTAGATCTGGCGTGGCACCACCGTTTTCTAGTAGCTACTAGGCCTGTCAGCAGCAGGGGGTTTGCCAGGCCACCGTCTGACAAACTTGGCTGTCGTTCTGGGAGGGTGATGCCCCGTAGTCTGGCTCTCTACAGGTCTGCATCTGTGGCCAAAGAGCTGGCGTTTTCTGCGGGCCTAACTATTAATGAACTATTTGCTTTGTTTGTCAAAGATGGATGATCTAGTTGTTGTGGATGTGGTTTAATTAAATGGTGCCTCTTCAGTTTGGTTATTTGTTTTGATGTAATGTGAGTCTAGAATCTAGAAACAAGATCAGGAGACTACAGCTATACTGAGGGACAACGCTAACGCTAAATGATGTACCCCTACATGCTACTAATGCTAACAGTGGCAATGATCATGTACATTTGTCATGAAGTGTTTTGTTTACCACATTCACCACCAGTTTAGCATGTTAATATTCAATCAATAGATGAACACCAAACACAAATTACAGCCAAAATTGATGGAATTGTCGCTAGCTATTTGGTCATGTTTGGTCATAAACCAAAGTAAGTGAATAATTTTAAAATAAATGTGGAGTTTGATTAAAAGTCAGGGGATCAATAAAGTACAATTTCACAACAAATCCTCTTAAAATGTAAATCTGCTTTTGGCACCATTCTAAAAGTCAGAGGGTTATCAGAGTCACTGGGATGCATTATTTGAGCAGCATGGCTGTCTGTACCAAGTTTCAAGCTCACTTGTCCGGTATATGTTGAAATGTGTCACAGAATGAAGTTAAAAATTTGACCTTGTGTTGGTGTTGGTGGAAAAGTCATGGGATCACCAAAGTCAATGGGAGGCATTGTTTGGGCACCATGGTTATTATTACAAATCTCAATATCAGTATTCATCTTGCAGCTGTTCAGAAATTTCCATTAAAGTAAAATGGTCAAAACAAAAAGTTAGAGAATCAGTGGGATTCAATGATTGATTCAATGATGATTCACCGATTCAATCCATCCAAAAGATGAGAGAAGCACTTATCTATTTATAGAGCTGCTAGTGCTGCTAGCCTCGCTAAAAATGATGTATGGATCGAGCTTTTAACTTCCTTCTTTTTCTTTCCTCACTCCCACTGGGAGAATACTTGAGACTAAGATGAGTAATTGACCAACAACTGACCAAACATGCTGCATGTCGCTGCTTTCAACAAGTCAATTATTAACGGCGTGCATACCTGCAGTCGACCTTTTGCACCAAAATACTCACTTATTAGTTGAAGCACACTCTGTTGCCATGGGGCTGCAAGCTTCAGATGTGTCTGCGCTCCATGTAATCTTTCCATAATGAAGAAAGTATTCATGGTCACAACCCAATGGCAAAAACAAAATTGACACAAAGTGGCACTTGTGCTGGTGCTAAAATAATTATAGTACTGGCCAATTTTGAGTAAAGAGAGAAGAAGTCGTTCTTCATCGTCTCTGCGCTGTAATTAGACGTTTTCTTTAGGTCAAGTTTGAACATTCTGTCAAGAGTTCAGGCTTTTTCCTCTTTTCACAAGAAAGTTTTAATAAACCTAAACGAGAGGCTGTACATGTGATTACTCTTACTCCCTCTTAGGTTTAAAAGTTATGCTTAAAATAAAGGACATGCCAGATAAGGAAACTGTGACTCTCAGAGAACATTTATAATAGCTAAAAGTACTTTCATATTTCCCCTGAAACAGCCCATTTTTTCAAATTATACAGCAGCCCGAGATGCACAGCACCCAGATTTTCTTAGGAAATGATTGGCAGGTGAATAAACTGATGCATGATAAATGGAGTGCGAGCCGGCAGTAGAACAATAAGGTAGCTCTTGTTACACAGTGAATGTGCAGGGCAGGCCTGGGCTTGTACCTGTCATCTCACAATCTGTTTAATGATGATTGAGCAGCCAACAGTTTGTTAGCATATCCTTGACTCACCAGCCTATTTGCGTCTGTCACTGTGATTTAAACATATGAGGTTGGTGAAGCACAGTTTGAAAACCCAAACGAAAAAAAATTCCTTCCACCATTGTGAGTCAGCACATTAATTATGAAATTTGGATTATTTTTTAATATCATTCTGTGCTATTACCATTTTGCTAATTGCTCCTCAGGTAGTGGAGAAATGGCTTTGCTTTTTTTGAAATTATGAGCTTGAGCACTGTGGCTGCCATGTCCTCTGCAATCTCTCCAAAAGGGAAAAATTCAATACCGAAAAATTCTGCTCAGTTAATTTCTGTTTTAAGAGGTATAATTTTGTTTTCTTCTTTCTTTTCTTTAATTTTGTCTCTCTTTTTTGGCTATTTTTTTTTTACTGATTTCAAATATACTTAATAAGTTCTGGTAAAAGAGTAATTACAAACACTGAACTTCAGCTGTTGGCAAAGTTTGCCAAGGTTTACTTCATCTACTTTCTTTCATTATGCATTCATGCTGTGATCAATCCGTGCATTTGCATAGAGTGAAAATGAAGCTCTGGTCTCTTCTAATCCACTAAATTTTTCTGCATGAATGGTTTGTAACTCCATCCTTACTAATGCTTCCAAAGGCACGCCTGATAAGATTTCAGGTTTGACAACATTTTAAGCGCCATCCTAACAATTGTTTGGAGGGAACTGACTCGGTTTATTCAACAGGAAAAGATGCTTTAATACTTGGAATATATTTCCTCATTACAGCATCTGTCATTTTTCTGAAGTAGTTAAAAAATATTCTGTTCCTTTGTTTAGTTTAGTCTTTTTCAAAATAGTCCATCCAATCCAGAACTCAAAATCCTGTCCTTAGTAAGAAATTTATATGTTTCATTGGTTTCAAATTAATTTCAGTATTTTAACAATACATATTAAAGTGTCATAGATAGGACTAAGTGTTAGCAGAATGGTTGCCTGACAGTTGCTCAGTGTTAACTTAACTTAACCTAAGTTAACTTAACTAGGCTTTAACCAGAGAAATGTTAGTTTCAAAATATAAAAACATAAATAAACTAGAGTTTCTGCATTATTTTGCTGAGCCATACAATACCAACATTGACTTTGAAGATTGAGTTTAAAATCTCACATAATGGCCTCTAAAATTTTTGTATGATATGAATTATTCTCAGTTTGTTATATATGTTATTTTAATTTTTTGAATCGTCATATGGTTAGTTTTCTGTAAACTTCATGTCCCACATTTCCAGTTGTTGTGGCCAAACTATTTCTTCTCATGTAACATCTCTCCAGGAATTACAGGCAGATGGAGGCAGGGACTGAAAGCTAAAAATATACAGTATGAGGAAACAAGTTAAAACAAAAAGAGCAAAGAGGGTAAAAAAAATCTCTGGAAAGCAGGGAAGAGTGGAGTCCAGAGTGAATTGACCTCAGAGTGAGACTGGGCACCGAACAGACTCTGCTGGCACAGATCTGCAGCTGTCATTGTTCAGCCGGGGCATGAGTACCTGCCAGGACCTGTCAGAAGCTGGCTGTAACACTGATCTACACTGAGGAGCCGTGCTGCTTTCTTTTCAGCCCAAACGTCCCTCGCGACAAACTCAAAAGCCCTCCGTGCTTTATGAGCGCTTCATGAGACAGAGAGAGAGTTACCCACCCTCGGCTGGTCCTGGAGTCTTGGCAGTATTTTAGCTTTATGCTGGTTCTCACTTGTCTGTTATGTTTGGTTCTGAGAGACTATTTATCTCTGTTTGTGCTGTTTTTTTTCTTATGGCACTCCAGCTTTGGGGTCTGTTGCAAATTCTTTTTCTATAAACTATATTTAGGGTTGGTTCACTTTGCAAGTACACCACCTTACTTTTTTATAGAAGGAAAATGTGCCTAAATCAAGTATGTGGGAAGAGGTTATGAGGAGCATTTTTCATTTTGTGCTACTCTACTGTTTTCGATCGGTTACTAATTTAGATTTGCCTTGACAAAATGTTCATTTTAACTCTTTATATCCTGCAGTGGTGAACCCTACACTCAGGCTTTTGTGAAATAACCAGAAAACAACCACCATCCATTTCACATTCAATGAATTATTCCCCTAACACCAGATTGTAACAAGCTTTGCTGCAAACAAAGTCTGGCACGTTGCGAGAAGGTCTTTATTTTCAAGTTGAACTTCAGAAAACAGGATGTGCTTGTTAAAGTTTTTGAAAGTAGATGTTGTCAGAGAAAAACCTGTGTCATAATGTGAAAGAACTGCAAATATTTCTGGGGGGACTACACAGGAATGTTATAAGTGAACTATTAAAGGGAAGAAAAAAACATTTTAATTTGGCTTCGGCACCGATGACTGAGAGGTATCAGTATGTGAGGAATCTAGACTGAAAGAAAAAATAACAAAATTGGACATGGTCTGTGTGTTTTCACCATAAGGCTTAGTAAGGACATTCCAAACCCCCTGCGAACAGGAAGAGGGAGGGTAAAGGCCCGGCCTTCCAGAGAAAAACTATGATGATTCACATATTTCAGCAGTGAGGTCACTATTAATGTTTTCCTGAAGACGCAAGTCTGAGGCCGTTTGTATGGTGCAGTTATACATTATATGTCATGTGGTCATTCCTCAGTCTCAGTTTTGCTGTAAATGTATTAAGATTGCTTCACTAGAAGTGACTGTACTTTTCTGTAACTTACATCGACCAGCTGCTGTCAAGGTGATGCAAGATGAAGGATTCAAAACACAGATGACAAATATAGTGATGTGTGTATAAACACTGACCCCTGCTGGTGCGAGACACAACCACCAGAAATGTGTTACTCAAAAAAAGATATTTTTCTTCAGTCTGTTCATTTAAAATCTATATTTGGAACAAAAAAACATTCTTTTTTGTCTAGTTTTGGACAGAATTTGTAAGATCGTCTCAACTGAAACCTCATGAAGATCAGCCTGCTGCAGTGTGTTGTTACATTTGGAAGATGACCTGCAGCTGAGTCCTTAATCCTGTTGTCAGTAAGATATTTTGACCAAGTATACATCGTTTTAGAGCTCAAAGCCTCTTAATTCAACCTCTTTGAATTATTTCAAGGTCTCAGTATAACTGTGACGAGAGTATCTTTATGTGCAACAAGAAGAGTGTTTTACTGGAAAACATAAAAGAAAACAGCTGACAACAAATTGTGTATCTCCACAATGTTTGTGCCTTGTTAATTTGGTTTAGTACTAATTTATGTTGAATAATTCTGACTGAGGAGTCATCTGTTAGAAAAGAGCAGGATCATGACTGCAATCAAAATGAGTCAAAAGCAGCAACCATGTAACTTTGATTATGTTATTTTCTAGGTTTCATGAACATAATATTCAGTCATTTTAATGGATGTATTTGCCTTTTCTTTAGCAAAGTTGTGCAAAATAAATTCATAATAGTGTAAGAATTGGCTCATAGTAGAAACATTGTAATTATAAAAGATAATAAAACACAAAGAGACATGATACAGTTGTGTCTGCTCACTATTAATAATCAGGAGTTCCAGTTGGGACTAGACAACACAAACCTGCTACAAAACAGAAATGCACCTGTCTCACCCTCTGAGGGCTTTGCTGCTTTATAGCTACTTGTCTGTCAACTGTGGAGCCTCTGTAGCACAGAGCAGCAAGGGCTCACTTGAGTATCAGTTGAGACTAGATGACAGTAGTTTTTCCATTCAAAGGTTTTCTATGGGTTTCCTATATTTCCTCTCCCACTCCCTCCCACACACTGAGGTCAGCAGGCCTTTGTCTGCAGTGACATCCAGCTCATAAGCTCATATAGCTCCAGGTTTCAGCATCAGGTTGGAGATGCCCGCAAAGCGTGTATTGAGTATTGCAGTGGATGGAGCTAACGGGTTTGTTTTAAATGCATGTGAGTGTTCTGACGATCTTTACCGTGTTTCTGTGCGGTTGCAGTTCGAGGGCTGCAAGAAGGCTTTCTCTCGGCTAGAAAACCTGAAGATCCACCTGCGTAGCCACACGGGGGAGAAACCCTATTTGTGTCAGCACCCAGGATGTCACAAGGCCTTCAGCAACTCAAGTGACAGAGCCAAACACCAGCGCACACACCTGGAAACAGTGAGTAGAAGCCTTGCACAGACATGAACAATTATGGATGGTATTTCATAGCTTGGGTTTGGGATGTCTTTGCCTCAATGTGGAGTCCTAACAGTTTTTTATATGTCTCTGGTTGTACAGAAGCCTTATACCTGCCAAGTGCCTGGCTGTGCAAAGCGTTATACTGATCCCAGCTCCTTAAGGAAACATGTGAAATCCCATTCTACTAAAGAACGACAGTTACGGAAGAAGGTATATACTACAGTGCATTCTTAAGCATATATTCACAATTTCTTACAGCTTTTCCTCTTTCAGTGTAAGCACCAGTAATCTCGAGAATGTCAAATTGCTATTTTTTAATTGACATAACCAATTGGATTTACAAAAGCTGGTCTCTAATCGTGCAGTCAATAAATTATTTCCACCTTGACCAGATTTCATGAGGGATGGTTGCATTTAACAACGTCACCTCCTCATCATTAGAATCAACACAAGCAAAGCTGCGCAACACATTTTACACTTGTTTTTCATCTGTCGTAAATTACTGACGGTTTCAGGTATACTCTCTGTGAGGTGATCTCTGTTCAGTTGCCGGTAAGATTTTTGCAGGATTGTGAGAGATTTATGCTCTTTGGCTCTATCTGAGGGTGATGTCACCATAGATACAGACACAGGTGGGTAGTTACTAAAAAAAGTGACAATTTACTAAGTCTCCCACATGCACAACTTTTTCATCTAAAACTCAAATATATGATTAATGTGACAGAGATTTGGCTGATGATCAAGATGGAGCACATCTTATACATTTTTCTTACCAAGACCACTGCAAAATTCTCTCTTCCATACTATATAAGGACCTAAGCATTCATTGGCTGCTTCTTGTCTTGCCTGCAAATAGTCCTTACAGGAGCAAACAGGCTTCAAAGCTCTTTCATTAAGGTTTTAATCATACTGAACCAATGGCTTTGTACTATGACTTTATGTCAGGCACATATTCTGCCCTTTTTCTTAAATGTATTTTCCATAACTGGCTACCTCTTTATAATTCTTTACCTCTGTATAATAGTTTGCATTGTCCTTTGAGGAGTCAGCCATCCCTGCAATGCATTCAAAGGCCATACTCATGCACAAGAAATTCAAAGAAAAGAATGCATTCAAGTTCTGGGCACAACCCAAGCTGCTCAAAGGGCATTTTCAGCCCCAAGTGACAGACAAAGGTGACTTTGGATGAGAACAGTAGAACTTTTTTATTATTAATATGATCAGTAAGACAACTGAAATCTAAAGGATTATTCATTATAGCCAAGGAAACATGGGAGGTGACGCAAAGTTTTATGTTGTCAGGTTATTATTTCAGATTATCAGATTATTTTTGAATTGATTTCAGTGTTTTTTGATTCAATTTTGCACTCAGTCATTCGTGGCCACAGGTTATCTAAAAGAGACTTGGTTTTTATGTTCATATCTATTCATGAGGCTATTTTAGTACCTAAAAAAAAGACCTCATAGTGACACAGAGAAAGCATAATAATAAAGTCTGATGTGTATATCTGCAATTCAAAGAGCATCATGGTACAAAAAAATCACTTAACAGTAGCACGGTAAAAAGGATTAAGGTGCTCACGTCATTAAAAATAGGTAACAGAAGTAACACTGTAGATAAAACAATGGCTGCATTACAAATGTTAGTGTTATGATACATTTATTTTTAAAAATTCTACAAGAATCCCATGACTGTTTATGCAATTCGCCACTGTTGATGTTTATTTCTCTAGATGAAATCCACTGCTGCTGTGACCCAGGACACGCTGACAGACTGTTTAACCATCCACACTCTGCAGCCGAGCCTCTCTCCTCTGGCAAGGATAGACAACAACTTGAACTCTTCCCCCGGTGTGTCCCATGAGTCATACTCTGGTATGTCTAAAGCTCTGGTTCTTTGCATTACAGTGTTTAACATGAAGACTAGATACTCAAGCACATCCCCCCCTGCAACCATGTGCACATAATAGGTTTATCCGTTAGATTTAGGCTGTGCTGGACAGCCCCGAAGTGTCGGTCATCCCTGTTCCTCAGCTGCTCCACAGGGACAAGACTCCTCCAGCAATCCTCACCTGGCCTTGTTGTGCTCCTTACAAGATGATTACAGGTAATAATAAGGATTTTTTTCTGTGTGCGTGTGTTATTATGCTGCATCTGATGGTTTTATATTTGAAATGAAATAAAATGAAAAAAAAATCCTTTGGCATATGATCCACATAATGAATAATTCAAACGAGTGGTCAATTTATGTGCACATATATAATAAGATTGGAATTCTAAGCACATTTATGAGGAAAAGTATCTGTGCTGTTGGTAATGTACATGCATTGTTGTTTTAGCGCACACATACTCATTTATGTGCAAAAAAAAAAGAAAGAAGTCTTTTCATGTTAATCTTTTTGAAATACTGTGAAATATAACCATGTGCAGCAACATAAGAGTAAACAGTTGGAGCAGTAAGCTTTGCTTAGCGAGCCAACTGGTATTTTTCTTTTCATTTAGTATTTCCATTGGCACAGTTAGAACTTCAACCATGACTGATTTAAATGCTTCGCAAGTCCTTTTTCTCCCTTTTAATGATCTGAAACAAACAACTTAAACATTGGTTGTCATGGCTTCCAGACTATAAGCTCATAATTAGAATAATCAGTTTTGTACCCTGATAAAAGGGTATAAAGGTTTGTGGGATTTTTTTTTCTTTTTTCTTGTTTATTTGTTTTTTTGTTGTGTGTGCGTGGGTGGGTGGGTGGATGGGTGCTACGGCTCGGTTGAGGCTTTACAGGTTGAAGACATTTCCTTGGTCAACCCATAGGAACACATCCCTTCATCTATACACTTCAAAGCATGTGATAAAGTATTTCGGTGGCTCTGAGCAGCCAGATGCTCATGTCTCCTCACAGGCTGCGATTGTTCTCATATCAGCGGTAGGTCGAAGCTTTCACTGCAGGATTCTGGGTAGACAATTGGCCTGTGAAAGCAGACCTCGCCTTGCCTCATTGGTCTCGACCACTGGTATTAATGGATGCTATAGCCACCGACAAGAGCGGCTAAGGAATTCAATAAGTGAATCATAAAATCTAAAAAATACCATTAAAGGGTCCAGTGGGGGAAGAAAAGACACCGTAATTACTTTTTTAGATGTTAAATCAATTGTAAAGTCCTTGTTGCCATTTTCTGCACACTTTTCTGGGATTCCTTTGGGTTCCATTCAGTCCGTACATATTGTCAGCAAACTCTGGCTAGCAAATGTGTTTCTTGGCCAAACCTAACAGCAGGGGTGTCAGCTGCCATAGCCATCGAATAATACTGAAATTTACTTGTTTAATCCTCTGTTTTTACCAATGAACTACGTGAATCCTCAAGTAATGTCTTTGTTTTTTTGGTTTTTTTTTAACGATGTAAAAATGAGCAACAGTAGTGTAAAAGTGAGTAATTATCTATTATAGGGTTGAACTCAAATAAATTGTATTTAGTGAAGATACACAAGCCTTCCTTTTTAAGTTGATTAGACTTAAGACAGATTCCTTGATTATTATACATACAAAAGAAAGACAAAGGAATAAATTACAGGCATAAGCTTGCACTATTATGTTGGAAAATGCAATCAATGATTGGGCGTCATGGGCTGTAGTCTGTAAAGTATAGACTGTAATATATCGTTTGCCTCTGGAGTGCTTCTTTTGCTACTTGTATCAATTTCCAAGCACATGGAATTAATCTTGCAGTCATGAACTCGATACCTGAATTACCTGAGATGGTGTATTTTTTCAGTATTGTGCAGAGTTTGAATATTTTATTGATAATAGCAATACCATACTTTTTTTTTTTATTATTATTCTGTTCAAACTTCAAGAAAGCATTCTATATGGAGCGCACTCTGTCTCCATTGTTGTACCAGAATCATGCCGTGCAAAAAAATGAAGGGTTAAATCAGCTGTGTGGGAAGCTGCCGCGCTCAGGAAGTGAAGCAAAGGAACCAATGAAAGCAGTAATTCCTTCCTAATGGCATGGCTGCAGCAGAGACGGAAAAGTTTGATCTTAAAGAAAAAACCTTTCTGCATTATTTGAAGTAGTCATTTTAAATACGTGCCGGGTTTTGCATACTATCAATCGAATGAAAGATTGCCTGAGGACAGTCACAGACGATGACAGTTTTAACTCATGTGAGCGGCTGTGGAAACAACGCTTGGCGCAGAATTTGTGAAACTGTCACCTTCTCATTACCTCATGATGGACGAATTAATTAAAGCTTTATTTGTTTGGCATCTCGGTAAGTGGTAGGAGGGGGTGAGAGTAGATATTCTTAAATTGTGAAGTTGTTGTTTTTACATAAGTTGATGTCATTTGCTGTATGGAAGCCACACAATGCTGCCTGATTTTTAAGGAAAACCCCATACAATGAATCCTATAAAGCACCTTTAACACCTGTAGAATGCAGTGCAATTCAGTACAATACATCACCAAAGTTCTGCCTCCGCTTTTTAAAAAAAAAAATTTGACATATAAAATATTAGACTTCAAAAAAATCTCTGGCACACCTTAATAGTCTTTGTGGCAGGTGTAGGTGGAGTAGATACAGCTTGAAAGATGAAAAGCACCCACATGTTATCTTCAGGTATCCGTATCCTGATACGTGAAGAAGGTCTGTGAGTGACACGTTGAAGCCGACTAACATCATTAACATCTTAATTAAGCACATGAAGCAATGTGGGGGTGTGTTTTCATCTTTTCAGTAACATTTAAACACAAAAAAACAATTATATTTGTAATTGCATGTCTGTTGACTGTGCCATGATGTTTTCATGGAAAAAAAGGAATGAATATTTTTTTTTCCAGTTATTTAAATATATATTGGGCTTCCTCTTAATTCCAAGAGCAGGTTATTTACTTCAGTCTGAAATATTTCAGGTTTGTTGATCCTTCCCCTCACCAGCATTTCCCCGGGGATCCGTGTGGGCCGTGCTCTTCCACCTGCCTCCCGCATCCTCCCAATGGGACATCTCTGCAGAATAACCGAGATCTGAAGCACCCCCGCCAGCCTCCTGATCTAGCAGATCACAATCCAGGTATTCAAAGGTTTATCATCAGTGGATTCTTAAGGAGTTTTTTTGTATACAGATGTAAACAAAGCTGTTTTAGAAGGGGAGGTTGATCTGAAAAAGGTTTATAGTGCAAGTTTCACATCTGAGGAGCCTTTAAGCGAAGATCTGAAATTCTGTTTGAACAGATTCTCATGTGCATTAATCGAGTAGTATATGTTTCTGATGTGTGGCAGGTGGCTGGTGATTTTTCTAGTTAGACAGAATCAGGCAGCTCCGCTCTGCGCACCTTTAAATAGATATCACCTCTTTTCCCCTCAGAGTTGACAGTCGCAGTGATGTTGACAAGGTGTTCAGAAACACAAGTCTAAGTTTTACCTGCTGAGATAAAGACAGCGTTTGAAAAGATGGAAATGCACAATTTGTTTCACTAATGAGCTCTAACGCTGCTGTTCTTCTAGAATGTATAATTTAGGGTGAAAAGCTAAGACTTTAATTGAGTCTTTCTTTAGAGTGCGGATGAAAGTGTGAGGATTTCTCGTTTATTCTGCAGAGCTCTCAGGGCAGATGAAGATGCTATATTTTTCTCCACATAACGGTGGGATCACAGTACAGACCGGCTCGAGTCACCTGATGCAAGATGATGCCTTTGGTGACAGCCTCCCTCCAGCAGTCAATAATCCCAATGGGGTGGCCAACATACAAACAGTTCCTTCCTGCATTTCAGGTAACGAATATACAGTCTAACCTAATGAGCACTTTGTTGTTGCTATTGGATTTCACAAGTCTTGCTGTGCATTCATACATCTGTTAATTTATGTGTACGCGTGTGTGTGTTTTGTGTGTGTGTGTGTTTGTTCGTGCGGGATGCATCTGCAGGGTTTGATGTCCACAGCCATGCACAGGATGTGGTTCCCAATCCAGAAATGCATGGAGGGGATTTCTTTAGCGTGGTGGAGAACTGCACCAGCCAGATCTCCTGCATTTATACGGAGGGATGAATTCACACAATTGCCATGTTTGTTCCTTTGCACTGTTTTTGTGTCCCCGCTCCACAGAAGGGAAATGGTCAATAGGAAGAACACTTAAGATGGCACTGCAACCTTGTAGCAGCTTCATTTAGCCACATAAAAGGATATTTTATGATGAAAAAAAAAATCTAAGATTCTGCTCTATGGGTTAGATAACTCAGAAGGAACTGACTCTTCCATTCTCTGTGCAAGTTTCTTTCTTTTCAGTTTTTTTTTTGCTTCAACTTAACCTCTATAAATGACTCAACTCTCTGGCTTCTGGCTCCATAATCAATGTATAGTAATGACTGAGCCTACAGGATATTAATGTTTACTTTCTTAGTTTTTTTATACAGCTTGTGTATAACATCTAATAAGTACTTCATATGTGACATTTCACACAATATTCATTACTGCAATCAAAGCAAAGTATGCAAGGGATCATTTATTCAGGTTTTTCTTAGAACCATGGCTTTGTAACTATAGTAACAAGACAGCCTTACCATTTCACTGTGATGTCCATAGACATAACGTGTTGTTTGAATATAGTTATGTACTTGGAGTTCTCTTGTGCCTGGATCATGCGGCAGATTTGTGTTGGTGACCATATCAGTGATTTTCTATGTTTCACTTCATTTACTGCAAACTTATCGAGATCAACATTGCAAATGACCCTTTATGAAAGCTTGGCATGCCGCAGTACAGTTTTGAACCAGTTTCCCTTCAGTCATTTATTATAGTTCACTTCTATATGGTATGAAATTAACCCAGTGAGCCTTTGAAACTTGCAGTTATCACAGTGATTACCCCTGCTTTTACTTTTTTTTTCAGTTACTGTTGCATTTGAATACGGTGCAGACTTTCAAATCTAATTTGCACTTTCAGCTTCATTCCCACGCATCTGTAACATATCTACAAGTGAAAAAGAAGATAGGGTGATCATGATGGATTACCAAACACATGAGCATATATATTTGCTAATGTTTGATTTTTTTTTATTGCAGTGAAATGACCATGAGAATTTAAAAATAACTACTCAAAACTCTGAAGCAAGCTTTGAAAAATGATCAGAAGCGATGGAAAGTAAAGCACTGATTTAAAATATGCAGAAATGTTGTGATGGTGCTTTAACTTTTAAATATATTTGTAATGGAATCAAGAAAAGGAGTAAATCATTTGTACCCTTGTTTGTGATTTGTCATATCTTGTGTCTCTCAGTAATATGAAGATGCACCAAACTCTCTTCTGTGGATCAGCTCATTTTATTTTGTAAAGCTCAACACACAGACAAGAATTCCAACATCCCCATTCTACCATAAAAATAAAAAATGGAAGGCAAAACAAGTTCTTTTATTCCTTTTAAACAGCCTGATTTTTGTATCTCAGGCAAGGCCAAGATTGTACTTTTATTGATATCTTTGCAGCTCTCATAAATAATGCAACAAGTAGTTTGTGTGGGTACTCTGTGTGATTTTCTAAAAATGTTTCTGTTGATACTTAGAAAACAGCTGCTTTGTGCACCAAAAACAACATTTTCTCAGGCAAAAATAAAGTCCTTTAATTGTTCAAGTCAGTGTTTTTCCACACAGTCAGTATATCTCTGCGGTTAACAAAACAAGTCAAACAGAAAGGAGCTAAGCAGAGCAACTACTTTGTGGTAGCAGTATAATCAACATAGTGTGAGTTAACCTATCTCACAAATTTAATCACAATCACTGTTGTACACCTGAACAATGTGTAATGCAACAGGTCCAGCAGGCACCCGTCTTCACAGCAGTGTGTTTTTCTTGTTTGAAATTGAAAGGACAAACTGTATTACTTGAAAATAATTCTTTTAGCAAAAGAGTGTCATGCTTCAGATGGGGGTTTTACTAGTTGCTTAGCAACAACAACAGCTTTTCCAAAAAGCATCTGTTTAGTACTGCTAACCAAAAAAAGTGTTGCGCTGTGGACACGGTCGGTTGGTTAAGCTTGGTATCAAGTTAGATGTCTCTTAAAGATGGCTTTGTTTTGTCAGTTGTAAAGATCTATTTTAAATTTAACCTTGTGGCACATAAGTACTAGTGCTTTATAAAAGTATGCAGGAGGAGAGAGGATTCATTATGAGAGGTTAATTTTTTTCAAACATGAAGTAAGACAGTGTGAATGACGGAAAAAGCAGCATGATGGTCAGTACAGATGCAGCACAGAAATATGGCATCCATCCTTAGCCTATCCTAAACTTTTCCATGCCAAGCCCCCCCCACTAGATAACACTAGGTTTCAGCCAAAGCCACCCACTAGCAAAGTGTCCTTAAAAATAAATTGATAATACTTCAGCAATTTAAAAAACACCAGCAGTGGATCAATTCCTTACATATGCTGCCTCATACACATGTAGATTGTACTTGACCAGGGATTATTTAACTTTGGCAGCTGTGCTTTTGTCAGCTGGGCTGTTAGTATGCATCAGGTCTCTCACCTTTTTTTAGAGTTAGCACTCATTTGCTACATTTCAGGAACAGAGCAGCTCCATGGCAGGTGCAGAACATTCCAGGTTAACAATGAAAACTCATGATGTGATGACTTAGAAAAAATGGACATGGCAAAAAAGATTCTGATGTTTTTTTTTATTTTAAAAATTATACTTCATAACATTACAGTTGATTATATTTTTTCTTTTTTTTTCTTATGCATTTCCCCTTACCAAATGAATAGTGTAGTCTTTCTGTGGGTTGCATATGATCTCTTGAGCTCTTAAATAAAAATGAATTGCTAGGACATAAAAGACATAAGTGTAATCTCCATACACTCTGAAGAAGCTTATACACGTCTGAGCGAATGCAAATTGATTCTGAGCTACCCCTGTGATTAATAAAGCAAAAAACACTCTACAAGTGGGTATGAGTGGTTCCATGCTAATCTGTTATCGTTGATATTTCATCGTGCCTGATGGTTTTTTTTACTCAAATATTAATGTTAAGAGAAACACATCTTAGTTGCAAACCAAATTGCTCATTGCTGGAAAAAGACAAACGAAAAGAAAACACCAATATGTTTCTGAGGCTTGTAAAGACTAGAATAGATTCACACATTAGTTTGAGGAGTACATTTTGTGCTTTGAGGTGAAGTCTGACCAATATTTAGATACAAAGGTAATAAATGTAATCACATACGATCAGGGTTAAGTGTTAATAAAACTTAGAAGCACGAGGGAAAACCAACAACATCTTGAGAACTTGGAGACTTGTATTTGTATAAAGAAAGGCCCACGTGCGTTGTCTTTGCACCAGAAAGGACTTCTGACAAAACAAACTTCTGACTTTATTTGAACACCCAGAACATCTATTGAAAGTCTACAGATAAATCATCAATGGGGAATGGTCAGCCTTGAAGCATATTCTCCAATTTACTCAAACACATCTAGATGTATCTCGGTGCGATCTTATTTCCGTTAAGACTGTATTAAGTGCGCTTTTAATCTCCTCCCACCTGACTGGTAAGGTTGCGCGCTCCCGGTGAGTTTTATAGCAACTGTTGCCCAGTGAGGCAGCGCCATAGTCACCGTAGTCCTGGCGACTGTAACCCACCAACAACAACCTCTCGCTCCATCATTACCACCTCCTCCACCATCCTCATCTCATCAACCAGTCCACAGCTCAGGTTTGAAATCATTTTTTACAATACTTAGCCCTAATTTAAGTCTCTTCGCTTGAAAGGGGTAATGTTATGAGGAATATATCAATGCTATGGTTAATGTTTTGTCCGCTGCTCAATGAGGGCTTGGTGAATAGCTGGGGTAGTTTGCTAGCGAGGGTGTTTCTTTGTGACGTGGTAGCTTGCTTGCTAACGTTGCCTTTAGATACCCACAGCTGTGAGGGGTCCTGCCCGCTAGCAGGAGCTAGCCATGTACTCTTAACAGGGTGCTTGTTGGCTTAAACTGACCAAAGCGTGGTCATTTTGGTGTAAAACGGGTTTTCCTGTGTAACTTATTTGCTAAAACTTCCCATGCTGAGTGGTAGCACAGTTCTGGGCTAGTCACTGATGCTAGCTGGTCAGCTGGAGCAGGAGCAGGTGTCTGTTGTTGCTAGGTTGCTAACGCCAGCGTTGCTTTCATACAATGCCTGTTGGTGTCCCATATTTTGGCTAATGTTGCCGTGATATTGCAAGTTTTTGTTTCGGGTGGTTTAGCTCTTCTTGATCGTACAAAAATCGTTAATGTCGATAAGCAATGGAAAGTGCTTTGAGCTAGATTTCCATGCACGGACTGCTATTGACAATAGCTAAGCCATTACTTTCCCTTTTGTCTTAGGGAGCAGGATAGCTTCGCTAGCTTTTCATCTGCCCTCTTTGTGGCATCAGATGGCTACGATAAGCTATCTGATAACACAAGGTTAAGTTTTTCAGTGGTCAGCGCTGAGGGAAAAACACCTGCCCAATTAATATTTAAATGCCTTAGTGTTCCTAACCATTTTATTAAGAATCATTCCGGTTTTCTGCATCGCACATGTAACTGGGCTGGTAACGTCACGATTTATCCACTCTTCTGCAATACAGATTTACTCCAGGATATTGAGTAATGATTAAAAGATTACATTATGTATTTTTGTATTAGTTGTACGTGTTTATCCCCTGGTACGCAAAAAGGAGAAGGAGTGTATTTAATCCAGCACGTCACTGGAGAGGGAATGTCTAATCGTTAGTTAACAGCTTAATTTTGTGTCAGATTGACTTTAGGGCCACTTAAATTTTAAGAATATGCTCTATTAATTATCAAACATGCTATATTCCCTTTCTTCAGTACATGACAGTGCATTTGAATTTTTTGATTCCTTAATCCCATACGTGGGTCGTATAAGTAGAGACTTGGTTTCTTAATGTTGCATCACAATTATTCTTGGTCCATTGAGTCTCCTGTGCAGCTGCGACCTCTGATTCCCTTTAGGTACAGAACAGGTGTGTTTACGTGTGTGTGCGTGTCTGTGTGGAGAGGTGGGTGGAGGACAGGTGCACCTCCAGTACTGTTTAGGGGACTCCTGGCTATCTAGGCCTGTTTATATGTGTCTAACACGGAAAATGTATTTTTCGTTTAACAAAGTTGTTTGTCCATCCCCACCTCTTAAATGTTGGCTCTGATTTTAAATGTATGTTAGTTGTGAACCATGGATCTGTAACTTCTCATGTAATAACTTTTATACATGAGAAAGACCCATCACTGATATGCAAGTGACATGGCCACAGCAATTAATAATAATTAAGATAGAATACAAATGGTATATTCTTTTTGAAAACTGTGGATGAAGCCCCCAAAATGTAAATATAATGAAAATTAATTGATCCATTGGTATATATAACTCAAAATAGGTCATCCACAGACACCCCTCCCCACACTTACACAAAACAGGATGTTGGGAACTGCTAGTTATCTGATCATGTTACCACTTACCTGTAGTCCGGTAGAACAGAAATAGTACCATGCCACCTGCTGCCCAGATCCTGTTACATTTCCAATCACTTAAAGAGGGGCTGATTAATTCAATTATTCAGTTATCCATTTTCATGGCTTAGCAGAATACAGCATGTTTGGTTTGTTATTTGCCTCAGCCTGCCAGAAATAATGTATATTGTTGATGAAAGGGAAGATTTAAAGATTCCCTCCAGAACTTACATCTGGCAATTTCGATAAAAAGAGTACATCAGGCTCTTTGGTAGTCTATGTCATGATGCTTTTAAGAAATTTTGGAACATTTGACATTTGTGTTTCCCAGAAGTCCTCAATCAGATTAAATACGGCACTCTAGCATTGTTACTTTGAATACTTTTTTACCTTTTCAGAAGGACAAACATTATCCCATATATCAATACAATGAAATGTCAGCAGGCCTTAAATGTAAAAATCACTCTTACTTTTTCTTGTAATGGAAAAACTCAACTCCTAAACAAACATGGCACTTTGCATACCTCTCCCTTCAGCTCCCATGTCTGTCTCCACCTGTTTTCCTGCTGCATTAGCACCTGATCATCCTTCTTTCTTGCCTCGGTTTACACATACTTCTTGTATGTAAGAGTGACAGATTTTGTATGTGTGGGTAGCCCTTATTTATTTACTTTGTGCATCACACACCACCTTTATCATACATGATCATTAGAGAGGCAAATTATAGTGCTGTGTTTTTTTTCTGATGGCTGTGACTGTGAACCTTGCACTCTCTCTCTTCTTTGTTGCCTGCTTGTAATGTTCGCAAGAGGAATTGAGGGGAGAAAACGCAGGGCAAAATGTTGCCCTCCTTGGTGGCTTTTGTTCCTCTGTGTCTTTGTAGGGCTTGCACTTGCTCAGTGGAGCACAGTATTTAAGTGGGCCACAAGGGAGTGCCTGAATGGTGAGGCAGGAGGTGTGTTAGTGTGTGTATATGTGTGTGTTTGTGGAGGGGGTTGGGGTGAGGCAAAAAAGAGTGTGTTGTGATGCAGGGGCTCCTTTTCCTTGATTAGGTGGGCTCAGTCGGGGCCGTGTTTTTTTTTTAAGCTTAAGCTCCCAAACTGCATTGTAGAATATAAGTCTATATTCCTCGCCTCCATTCACAAGTCATATTGGGATGTACGATTGTAAGTTAAGAACTATAGGTTGACATTTGTAATATTTTGATAGCTTGCATCCAATGCCTTTAGCACTTCAGGTATCCACATCATATGTGTAATTAGGCTTGTCACATTTTTTGCTGAATCAATCATCATAATTTACATCGTCCAGATGAAATGGCAGGTCATAAATATTTGAACTGGATAGCAGTTTATTTTTCCGCGAGCCAAACTGCAGCCTGTCTATCAGGAGCCTGCAGCTGACATAGTCTGACAGTGATAGTATATAAACATATCCCTCTTCCCAAGGTGTTGAAAATAATCGTGCTGAAGGAACAAGGATTTACATTAGTACATCTCAGTGCCCCTTTAACTTTAAAGAGAATGCATACATATATTTCCCTGCTCTGCTAGTCCTCATACTGTCAGTGCACCAACAGAGACTGACCCAGCTTTGTAGTCCAACTTTGAGGTTAGTCACCCTAACATGAACAAAGTTATAGCCATCATCCCAAGAAAAAGACCAGTATGATATTAAAGATAAAGGGAAGGGACAGGCTGTCCCTGTAGGGATTCAAAGCTGTTAGGAGACCTAGCTTAATTAACCAAGAGAGGCTTGTTCATGGAAACTGTGATTGGGAGGAGTTGGCCTTCTCCTGGAAGGAATGGGTGATGGTAGTCATACTGTTATTAACTCTCAAACACAGTTTCACCATCAGTGTCTCTCCACATCCTTATCTTCAAAATAGTTCACTTTAGCCTTGATTAATGAGCACTGTAGACATAAATCCCAGTGCAATATAGCTCTTTCAGTAGTAGTAAGGAGTAGCAACATTTTGATTACTTGTCAGTTGTTTTTAGCACCAATCCAGGGCTTTCAGTCTCTAGTAAAGTTAAACCTGTAAAAGTGGAGACTGACAGAGCAAAGAGAAGCAGCATCTATTTGGAGTTTGTTAAATATTAACTTGTTTTATGGCTGTGAACGTGGAGACAAGACCATGTGTCACTGATGCATGAGGCTCTCAGTACATTGAGTACCACAAGGCAGAAACAGGTGCTCGGGTAGAATTGCTCTTAAGCAGCCTTAGCAGCATTGATTTGGGGAAAACAGACGAGAGTCTGTATTGAAACCTCATGTTTTCTATTATGCATAAGATAATACCTAATTTGGGTATATTTTCTGTCCTGTGCTTACAAAACCATGTGAATAGTTATTTTAAGATTTATTTTCCCATAAATAAAGCTTTTTTTTAAATTATAAAATCGATTTGTTTTTTAGTTATTAAATGTACTGTTCTGGACACAGGATGGATAATGGTCATTCTTGTTGAGCTTCAAGAAGGTGATGTCACTGTTTTTATTACACTTTCAGCAGTTGTTATAAAATAAAAATGGGTCAAAAAATGGTCTGTGTAGTCCTATGTCCGTTTTGAGTTATAAGTAACAACAAACTGAATAGTGTAAAACCTGTAGTAAATTTGTTCTTGGTTTAAGTAAGTTACCAATCTTTGACACTACCCAGCCACTGGCTCAATAATGCATTAAAATAGTTTTGTTGCATATGAGTTGAAAAGTTGCTTTACCAGTTAGACCTGTGTTGGTTGAGAGTATCCTCAGTTTTCTATGACCATGATTGTTATCAATCTACGTTGTGTTTTCTCTGTCCGATTTAGGCGCCATGCAGACCCCTGAGGCAGGCGCTGACTCCACCTCCACTGTCCCTCTTCAGACCACCGTGCCTGTCCAGCCCACTGGCTCCGCCCAGCAGGTGCCTGTCCAGCAACAGGTACATCCACCCAGTCTGTGTCTGTATCTATATATCGTCTGAATGTTTCTGCACAAGTGTGTGCCATGTGTGTGCCTGTCAGTATTTATGATTACAATATGTGACTGAAGCCGATTAAATCGTTAATTTGCAAGTCTTGCAATTTGTCTTGCCAGGCCCAGACTGTTCAACAGGTTCAGCATGTTTACCCAGCACAGGTGCAGTATGTGGAGGAAAACAGTGGCGTCTACACTAATGGCAACATGTGAGTCAACATCAATCTGTTACCCAGTACTGCTCTACCACTCCACACATATTAGCGACATCTCTACAGCCTGTTCATTCTCTCCTTAAGTCTCTTCACACCATCATTCATGTCACAAGCACATGATGCTGGTGGGAGTGCCACCCTGCCTTTTTTTTCTTTTTTGGCTTTCTCTTGCGAGGCTTGTGCAGTTGTGTGTTTGATTGTACTCAGTCACCTGAACATGACCAGAAGTAGGCCTGTCATTTAAGTGCTGACTCTGTGTCATGGTCCCCTGGGTCTCAGGAATGGAGTTACACACGACTAACGAGCCCAAGCTGGGTTTGTCGTACTGTGATACACACATACACTCACAATACAGTGCATGTACCAGATCCAAAGAGGCACACACTCTGTGCCCTCAGGTACTAATGCACCACAGTCACCACCAGTGTTCAAACAGCTGGATGCATAAGCTGAGTGTAAGGCTTGTATCAGCATCATATGAGAGGGTCAAAAGATCACCAAAATTTAGTACAGAAACACATTTTTGAAATATATAAATGCTTGATGTTTGTAAAAAAAATCAACCATTAAAAATTAAATGTATGTTGTAATGTTCTTTTATGATAATGATGATAATGTTTGTACAATAATAAACAAATTGACCTCATATTTTTTATTATACAGGTTCAATAGGTGTCTCACATGACAAAGAAATCATAGTTTGCCTATAAAGAAATCAAAATAACACACACTAACTAACACAGCTAACTTCAAGCTGAGTTAAAAGTACTGAATAATTTTGACTTTGTTTGTTTCATTTCATATCAGTTTTTTATCATATTGACTGACTGCTGACCTCTCCTCCGAACAGAAGAACCTACTCATACTCAGAGCCGCAGCTGTATAGCCAGAACAGTGGAGGGAGCTACTTTGACACACAGGGCAGCTCATCACAAGTGTCCACTGTGGTGACATCTCACGGCGGCATGACCAACAACGGAGGAGGGGGCAGTGGAGGAATGAGCATGAATCTGGCGACAGGTCAGGTAATCAGCAGCAGTCCTGGAGCTTACATCATGGACAACGCTGGACCCCACCCTGCCACCCAGACTGCGCGAGCTTCCCCAGCTACTGTAAGTGAAAAACACCTACTAACTGGGGCTCCACACCTGCCTTTGCCTGCCTGCTTTTGTGTGTCTTTGATGGACCATTTGAATAGTATATGAATAGTGCTTCTGTAGTAACTTCCACTTCTTCCCTGTTTGGATTCACACAGCTACTGCTATACCTAGACTGTCCCCATTAGCATAGATGCTCTGTTTCCATCCCTGTGTTCATCTGCCTGGAGGGAGTAAAACCTTAGAGACAGGTGTGTTAAGAGGGGAGTCTGGTCTGTCAATGTGTCACTGAAGCAACCTCTCCTCCTGAGACTCACCCACTCCTCACAAGAGTCCTGCACTGGACAAAGTGCTTCCTTCATTTTCTATATTTTTAACATCCACCTCATTGAACATTTGTACAGGGAATTAGTAATGATACTTGCTGACTTGTTTTATGTTGTGTGGATGTCAGACATGGCAGAGAGTTTAAAGGATCAAATAATGCTGAAATACTTTTTTATGTCATCAAAATCTATGACAGGGTGCAAGGGCATTTAAGCAAAATACCAGCTCAACCACGTTAGCCATGCTAGATATACTTGACAAGAAAACTGGCAGTATTTACTGTCGAGGGATGACCATGGTGATGAAACAGTTATCTGCTCAATAATTAACCTTTTAGTCATTTCAGTTTTGATACTGTCTTTCATAATAAATAACACCAATTAAATTAAAGTGAAACACAAGCTAATTTGACAAAAAATATACAAAACAAAAGCTTCGAATTTTCTAGTTATGAAAAAATACCAAATTAGACTTCTCCCAATGCAGCATTAACCAGCTTTTTGTCTTAACTCGTGAGATAGACATGCAGGTTCTACTGAATCATCATGGCACTCTGCCCTAGCCTTTTGTAAAGCAGTCTGGCTTTTTCTCTGCACATGATAGTGGATCTGTGCTGGTGAAACTTTGAGGAGTTATGTGCCTGCTAACTATCCCCGACTGATGCACTGGGCAAACATTTTCCTTAAAGGCCAGATAGTCCTGCTCTGCTTGGGTTTAGTGGTGCTTGCTTTTGGGATTCTTTCTATGTTCTCTTTATTTTTGCTAGTGGCCACTAATGTGTCTACATCAACTCTTTATTTCTCTTGCTTTTTGTTTTTATTTCCACCTCTTACATTTTGTTGTTCTGTGCTTCATGGTTTATCAGATTGAAATGGCGATTGAGACGCTCCAAAAATCTGAGGGTTTATCCAGTCAGAGAAGCTCACTGCTCAACAGCCATGTAAGTTGCTTTTTACGAATGCTTGCCCTCGCCTTACCTTGACTTTTGCCAGACTCACTCTCTTGCTCTTCCGCTCCTTTTAACTTTGTATGAATTTAAGTTTGATTTTGTGCTTGCTTTGGTTATTGCAAGTTTTAAATGTTACTATTGCTTTAAACCCACTGGCTGCTATAGAAGTGCTTTTGCAGAGGTGTGACCCATGCTGCATCATCAATATCACAGACTGTCAGTCTGAGGTCCTTCCAATCAGTTGTGTTGTCTAGAGTGTGAATCTCTTGAGTAAAAAAAACATGTATTCCCTTGTAGCTCCAGTGGCTGTTGGACAACTACGAGACAGCAGAGGGCGTAAGTCTACCACGATCCACTCTCTACAATCATTATCTGCGCCACTGCCAGGAGCAGAAACTGGACCCTGTAAATGCAGCCTCCTTTGGCAAACTCATCCGCTCCATCTTCATGGGACTTCGTACAAGGCGCCTTGGGACAAGGTTAGCTTTTTATTCAAATTTTCTTTTTCATAAAGTTGTCAGTTTCAGAGATTCAAGATTTTCCTTCTAATAGCAGAATGCTTGCCTGACCCCCTCTTATTGTTGTCAGTTATCCAAATGTGATCTGCTGAAAGTCTTACCGTTTCTTCTCCTCTGTCCCTTTCTTTAATCCATGTGAAATTTTGTTTTTTTTTTCTTTCAGAGGGAACTCCAAGTATCATTACTATGGTATACGTGTGAAACCAGACTCCCCACTCAACAGACTCCAAGAAGACATGCAGTATATGGCCCTCAGACAGCAACCTGTTCAGCAGAAACAGAGGTAACACATACAGCTAGAGGTGCACACAGATACGCAGAGCTGCAAAAAAAAGTCCCCGGTTTTATAGATACCATTTGATTTCAGGTTCAAACCGGTGCAGAAGTTTGATACCTGCTCTGGGGAGAATTACTCAGGTGGAGGCCAACCCCATCCTGGTGCAGCAGAGCAAACAGTCATTGCACAGAGCCAGCACCACCAGCAGTTCCTAGGTCAGTTGCTTGTCTCTTTATCTAAATGTCTGCTAAACCAAAAACATGAAGTACACTGAATATGTGGTGACTAAAATGTTCTTTTTATTGCCCAAACAGATGCATCACGGGCACTCCCTGACTTCGTTGAGCTGGACTTGGGACAGAGCAATACAGAGAACATCAGCCCAGAGGATGTGAAAGCTCTCCAGTCCCTTTATAGAGAGCACTGTGAGGTTAGATAAAGTGATTCTTTTCACACTCGCAGGGAACAGGGGGTCGGGTCCCTCTTTAACGATCAATAGAAACTAAGTAATCCCCTTCGATATTGTGGACTTCATTGATGCAACATCGTCAATATGACTATGCAGGCGTTCTGACTTCGCAGTTATCTATTGATCTGCCTGGACTAGCTGAATTTCACCACCCCCCCCTAAATCTATTCCACTGTATATTCCTTTAAGATTCTCATTCTCTCCTACAAGTTGCACTATTTTTTTTAAAAAGAACACATATTTAAAGTCTGGCTGAGTGTGGAAACTTTGTGAAAGGTCATGTGTGCCTATAGTGTTCTGAGATTTGTAAATGCCAGCTGCTGGCATTTTGGAACAGAATTTTCTCTTCATCTTGTGAAGTTTTCAATCACAGCTCTCCAACTGTCTGTAAAACTAGGGATCAGTGCTTCTACAGGTGATATCAAGGCCTTATGGTCTGACAGACAGCTGTTTACCTTCTTCTCATGATTAAAGTCTTTTCACAAAAAAGAAAAGCACATCTCCTCACATGTCCCCAGCGGTGGTCAGTAATGCAGATTATTTGAGCTCGATGTGCTGAGGTTTGATGTGCTCTTAAATGAGATTTATTTAGTCATGTAAAAACAATGAGGATGAGTAGAATTTGATGCAAGCTTCTCAAGACATAGGCTGTTGACATTATTCTAGTTCTTCTGGATTATCCAAAGACCACAGGCAGCTTTCAAGAGTCTCAGTCAGTATCTTCTCAGGGACTCAAGTTTTTTTTATTTATTCTCTGCTTTTCTTTCAGGCTATCCTGGATGTGGTTGTCAACCTCCAGTTCAGTCTAATTGAGAAACTGTGGCAGACATTCTGGCGTTATTCTCCCCCTGACTCTGTAGAGGGAGCCACTGTAACCGAAAACAGGTAATGTTAAGCGTAATACAACATACAATGTTTGATTTGAGTCTGTAAGTGGTTTAATAAGGAGAAATATTATCTGAAAGAACATATTTAACCGGCATGCATTTGAACTGGATTAATTTTAGGGTAATCTGAAAACTCGAAGAGCAACTTTTTCAGTCCTGTTTGTTCATTTCTCAGCAGTATAAGTGAGATTGAAGCTCGGCTCCCCCGTGCACAGCTCTTGGTGCTGTGCAGAAACGAGGCCGTACTCAAATGGATGAGCACCTGTGACCATCTAATGTACCAGGCCCTTGTCGAGATCCTCATTCCTGATGTCCTGAGACCCATTCCCAGTGAGCCACAGTCATAGATACCTCTTATGTTTACTTTTTTTATTGTGTTTAATGCTTGTATCATCAGAGTCATTAACTCAGTGTTGCTGTTTTTGTCATTTTTGTTTTCTTTCCAAATCATTTTTTTCAGGTGCCTTGACTCAAGCCATTCGCAACTTTGCCAAAAGCCTGGAAGGTTGGCTCAATAATGCCATGAATGCCATTCCACAGAGAATGATCCAGACCAAGGTACATTAGGAGCAATCATACGGAGTTATAATGTGTATAAACATGATCTTTTACTTTTCCTAAAATATACAGTTAAGACCTGGAAGTAATGTTTTTACTGTCAGTTTTGAAAGGCATATATACTTGGAGTAACACCTGGGCTTTTGTGTGCACTCTCTTCACAGATTGCAGCTGTTAGTGCCTTTGCGCAAACACTGCGCAGATACACATCTCTGAACCACCTGGCTCAAGCAGCACGTGCTGTGTTGCAAAACACATCACAGATCAACCAGATGCTGAGTGATCTCAACCGAGTAGACTTTGCCAATGTTCAGGTCAGAACAGCTCCGTTTGTGTTGATATTCCGCTTTGGTGGTTTTTTTATGTGCACTATGTTAATTCCTTCTTTAATATCTACGCCGTCGAAGAATATTTATTTTTTATATTTGATTTTCATTTTACAAGTGTGAAACTAAAGTTCTTCCTGTATTTTCCCATGTAGGAGCAGGCATCATGGGTGTGCCAGTGTGAGGAAGGAGTGGTTCAGCACTTGGAGCAGGACTTCAAGGCCACACTACAGCAGCAAAGCTCTCTGGAGCAGTGGGCAGCCTGGCTGGAGAATGTGGTCACACAGGTGCTCAAGCCTTACGAGCACCGGCCCAGTTTCCCCAGGGCGGCCCGACAGTTCCTGCTTAAGTGGTCTTTCTACAGGTCTGCAGATAAAGAACCATACTGAGAAATGTCTGAGTGTGCAGCATTGTTTTGAGAGGAAAAACGCTTAGAGTGTTTCTTCATGTCTCTGCAGTTCGATGGTGATCAGGGACCTGACCCTGCGCAGTGCTGCCAGCTTTGGTTCCTTCCACCTGATTCGTCTGCTGTATGATGAGTACATGTTTTACCTAGTGGAGCATCGTGTGGCCCAAGCTACTGGAGAGACACCCATTGGTGTCATGGGGGAGGTACAACTGTGGCATCTTTATCTTTTTATTTTTTTAAGAACCACTGTGATACACTTCAGAGTAGATTTTATATATAGATTTTAATTATAAGATGCAAGGTAATGTATTTATCCTTGTTCATTTCAGCATCACAAAATTTAATAAAACTTGATAATAAAAAAAGATAAGAGCAGTATTTACAGTTATTTATGTATTTATATACATATAAACCTGTACACCAAGGAAATAATTGTGTTTACAGTAATTACAAAGAGGAACCACTTTTAGATCAGAAACACATTTAGTGAACCATTAATGGCTCATCTAAATATGATATCTGTCTCTGTTTCCAGTTCGACAGCCTCAACACCCTGTCCCTCACCAACATCGATAAAGGTATGTGGCAAAATGTTTGAGGCGCAATAGCATGAGAAGTCAACCAGTATTTCGGAAAAGAGATTTGTTATTGACAACTGGGGCAACTGTTAAACAATCATCAGGTTTTCCAACTCAAAAGACTCGGTATGTTTTATAGCCAGTCAGAGTCAGTGGTTATTTAGGTCAGTTGAATATGTGGTTAATGAGCTGAGATTGATGATAGTTAGGTTTGCATTTTAGACATTTTTTTGCATTTTCTCCAGCCGTGTGAATCTTGCTTTCAGTGAGATCACTTTAAATTATATTCAGCTTTATTGTTAAAGCATAGAGGACAAGGACTTGGATATGAAATGTAGTTTAGCATATCACCGGGAGTTCAAAAAAGCAGTTAAGTGCAGACTAATGTCCGTATATGTGAGATACATTTAAGTGTCCTTTGATACATTATGAACAGTATTACCTGCATAAATGTAGAGATGCTGTGCACCACCATCTTGGTCTGAGAGCTCTTGAATCTATACCAGCACTTAATATACAGTATGTGTTGCCTTTCTCCTGTTCAGATGAAACAAGTGGGATGGACAGCGACTTAGAAGAGGACACGGAGGAGACCGGAGAACCTCTCGCCAAACGAGAGAAGTCAGAGCATGAAGTGATCCAGGTTATCCAGGTTGGGGCATTAGAGGACGGGTCCCACCCTGTGGTGGGGGTTGTCCAACCAGGTGTCCTCCACTCGCTCCCCCAGCCCCCGCAAGACCACACCGAGCACATCCTAACCCCTTCTGCCGGTACTCCCACCATCCGCCACTGCAGCGCCACAGGCAACACCTACGCCTCCGTTTGAGTGTCTGAGGGCACGGCTAACCATGTCTGGCCTATTTTTACTATCTCACTCTCCACATATCTTTCTCTTTGTAAGTCTAGATGTTTCCGTCTTTCTCATGCATTGTCTCCGTCTGCACTTGTGTGGACACGCTCTCCTCTGCCGATCTAACCCGGTCTGTGTTGGGAGTGCTGAGGTGATGATACTCTGGCTGAGATGTACTGTCCATGTCTGACTGCTTAGAATCTGGATGTGTCGACATCCTGTAAGTCTGTGCTCTATCAAGACGCAGCAACTGGAAGAGATGGACTTGTCTGACCCGTTAAATGTTTTCCGCCTAGGTGTGACCTAACGCCTCTGTCTGTCTAAAAACAGACAAGTTTTATCCTGAAGGAAAGTTGAACTCCTTCAAACTACTGATGTCTCAGAGCTCAAATCCATGTCACTAGTCCCAGTGGAGCAAAGTCATCTATTGACTCAAGACCTTCGCCTATTGTAAATAGTTTTGCTGTACTTTCAATTGGTATTAGCCAAAACTCATGGTGCTATCATTGTGTTTGGTTTTGTTTTAATTTTTTTTAATCCCTCCTGATTTAAATATAGTTTATGTTAGCACGCGTTCCAACTGCTGATAAATGTTCGGCTGATCAAAATATTTTGAGTATTGTATGTAGCTAAAAAAAACAAAGGGATGACTTTCTATGTATGTATGGCATTTGAAAAAGGATCATGGGGCAGTTTTGTCTGTTTTGTTTTGAAAATGATATGCTAGCCATCCACTGATAACCACTTACAATTTTTAGCCACAGAAAAAGAAAACCCTAGAGAGAAATATCTGTGCTGCTACTTGTGTATATAGAAATGAGATTGAGAAGACCGGCTGTACAAAACCACTCCCTCAGTGCTAGCTTTTCTATGCACCTTGTGCATAATTCTTGCCTTTGTTCATTTTAGACGCTCTGTAGTGTCATTTACATGACAAACTGTAATCTTTAGAAACAACTTAAATGGACACGTTTCCCCATTTTTTGCAGTTTCTGTCTTAATGAAATATCTTAAGTTCATCAAGGACCAAAACCAAACCAACAAGAGGAAGCTGAGAGTGAGCCATTTCGGCCACCCAAGAGCTGTTTCCTGTCCCACAGTGCCATGTTGCAAAGCAGAAGGAATGTCAGGGATTTAATGTACCTCGGCTTTATCATAGTGCCTTATCCTTAAATGCAGCTGTCCTTGTAGTCCTGACTGTGTGCTGTAGAGAGCCCACAGCCCCTTTTGCATTGTCCCAGCCACAGATTTGGTTTTCTGGTGACTCGTGGCTGGATTTGGGCTGGCTCATCAGTGTTGAGACCAAGGGATGCAGGCACAGACACACCTGTTGTTTTCACCGGATCAGCTCTTACTAAGCTTACGACTTACCTGAATCATGGTCTTTAGCCTTGCTCCTGCCCTCACTCTGCCCTCTTGAGGCCTATTCTTGCATTAGCCTTTGTTCTTGGGTGAAGTCCGTGTGTGTGTGTATGTGTCTCTCTGTGTGTTTGCATATGTGTGTGTGTGTAAACATGGATGCATTGGTCTGCACTGCGTTTTTTATGTGCATGTGTACCTGTGTGTGTCTGCGTGCTTGTGTGTGCATGCGTGCGTGTGTGTGTGTGTGTTGGAACACATCCATCAGTCACCCTACCTCAAACCAGTGGTGCCAGCCCTTTTTGACGCGTGCAGCACAGTCACCAAACCTTATTGCACACACACCACTGTACTGCACAAATCTCAACACGATAGAGAAAAACGGCATTGCTTTTCTCTCACCTCTGATACATTTTCACTTCGGTTATTAGCCCATAAAATGCTTTCATCCTTTGTTCCCTGTTTAAGGATCATCTTTGTACAGTGGACCAAAAGTAGATATTTTGTGATATTCAAAGAGATATATAGATATATATATGTATAGTATATATAATGATGATACACTACATATATTTGTTGCTTTTTATGTGGTTGATCTGATTGTTTATATGTGATTGTTTCTTTTGGTAGCTCCTCTGTAATTAGTTCATAGACTGTGAAATGGGGAAAGGCATGGGGACTAACTTCTGATTCATTAGACTACATCGATACTTGAACTGTTAAAGCCTTCTATGTCGTGGAGAATATTGAGATTAATCCTCTAAAGGAACATTTTGTTACTAAAATCATTTTTGTTCATGTTTTATTTCATGCTTGTGGAAATGGTCTGCACCGTTTCTCTGCAGAAATGTTTATTTATTGATATTTATTGTGTTTTTGTTTGTGTTCATTTGCATACCCGTTACAACATATTTAAATGGGTACGATAAAGAATCATGAATTATACCACTACAAAGAGCAGACCTACTGTACAGGAGGAAGGTTTTTGGTTATTTGTTTTTCTTTGTACGTCATGTATGTAAGTTGATTAAGGTTAAAAAAAAAAAGAAAGAAAGAAAGAAAGAAGGATGGCACTGTATTTGCTGTATTCACAAGCCTATAGGATCTATCACTAGTCAAAGAATTCCTTAAGATACTCAATGTAAGCAGGAACTTTGCCATTTGTTTTGGTCGTGCCTGTTTAGATAAAACATGCTAGCAGTGAAAGAGGGTGGGAAAGTGCAAATACTGCACATAATTTAGGTTACTGGGTCAGTGGACTCTCGCAGATGTTGCATGAAATCATTTCCATGACACTTTGGGAAATCTGAAAAGTAAACTCTGGCAACCTCAATGACATTCCTCAGTGATTGAACCCAAGGTACACATCTCATACTGTAGCCTTACCCTCATCCTGCTGGCTTGAAATGTCTGGCTTACCAGATCTTGGAATGGAGCACACACAAATCTGCCTGTCTTTATTATGTTGCTTGAGGACAGTTTGCAAAGTCTGCAAGAAAAGGTCAATGAACTTTAAGTAGCTGGAAGTTGGAGGCCCAGGGCATTATGTTTGCATCAGTCTGTGACCATAATGAACTCTCATGATAGATCCCTCCCTGACTCTTGGTATCGAGCTGTCGAATGCAAGCTGGGAGAACACAGAGAAAGTAATGAAAATGTCCAATAAAAAAATGATTGGATGCAAAAAAGTTAAGCCCTTAGATCATCTCTTTTACTTTCTCCAGAGCCGCACATAAATCTGTGTTTTGGTTATAACAACCCTGTTCCCGAGAGCTCACTTGACTGACTCCAACACTCGCTGAATTTTTTGAGAGTGAAGTTGTAAAAAGTGATGGGGTTCGTTCTGTGACTTAAAAATTTAAATCATGGTGTAAAGCTGGGCAGTGTGTAAGGAATAATACTTTTTTTTGTTGCCTATAGCTTTTTGTTTACTTTGTGTCTCACTGGATGATTTTGTTTTAAACATATAAATCTCAGCTCCCTTGTCACATAAATTTAACTACAACATTGTAGATGTAAAACTTGTATTATTTTGTGCCTGAAGTGAAAATGGCTTCTGAAATGTTTTCTTTAAATCTTAATTGTGTGCTTTAGAATCATAAGTGCTTTTTGGTCTTACACGCCTACCATGTGCTGCTAGAAACTGTTCTTGTTGGTTTGTTATGTTGTCCCCCCCCCCCACATTTTGATTCCTACATATAAAACTTAGGTGACAGACAGTGATTTAGCTTTCTGCATCTCAGATCCTGCCTGGTCAACACTGGGCTGATGCTAACGTTGCCAACACAATTGTACTTTATTTCTCGAGGTCTTTTAAATTGAAAAGTAAGTTGTTGTTTTTTTTGTTTTGTTTTTTTTGTGACAGCTGTTTTCAAATGAGCCAGTTTCCAACTAGACAACTTCTGAAAAAAAAAAAAAAAAAAAAAAAGACATAAGCTATTCCTTAACTTGTCATAGGAGCAAAAGCTAGGAATTGCCTCTTCACCTGGACAAAATGGCAGCTTCACTGACCCATAGCAGACTCCAGTGCCTTTAATTTCGCCCCGGCCAGAGCAGATGGCCTGGGTGACTCTTGGGTCTCTGGTGGGCTCCAGATCGAGGCTATCAGAGCAGACACTTCAATGCACAGGTGCTGCCACTGAGAAGACACCAGGGCTGAGGAAGCATAAGAACCTGTCCTCACACTGGACTGTTTATTATTTACTGGATGTGACACCACGGACTCACACACACACACACACACTCATACTTAGTAATTTACACACCGTAAATTATCTGCAGACGGCTTTTTAATGTATAGAACTGGTTAATGAACAAGAAGAGTTACTGTAAGTAAAATGCTCTCTTCTGACTTGTTTCTTCATGATCGTGATTTCTTTTTCTCCTTTTTTCGTCAAATGATATTTTCTGAATGCTGTGACCTGTTTGAGATTTGTATTTGGATGTTTTCAAGTGCCATTTGACAGTCTAGTGAGTCGTGGCCATCTGTAGCACGCTCTAATGCAAGCACAAGCATTTGGCAGTGGCATTTGGGGAAGGTTTTTATTTTGATTCACCCTAGACAAAAATATGTATATATCAAAAACTGAAAAGGTATATTTATTTGTGTCCTAATTATTTGATTTGTTCTTTTGGTGAACATTTTATCAGATTTGTTGGCTAAAGTGCTTTTGTGATTTCTTTTTTTCCTCTTTTTTTGATAATGTATAGTACCTGATATAATATATACACACAAATTTTCATGTGACTTTCTTTTTGTGTGCCATTAAGTTCTCTTCTCAAATTGGCAAGCAAACCAATGCGTGTAGGGTGATTTTTATCGTGCATTTTACAAAAAACGAGGACAGTTGGGGGACTTTTATATTTATAAAGACATTATCATTTAGTGTGTCGTATTGATGAATATAGAAACTATTAAAGACACATGTAGTTTGGTTTTCTGAATATTTCAGATCTCAGCTCAGGCTAGCTTCTTAGTGTTGTTTTCTTAAAATTTGTGACTTGTCTTTGCAGTAATAAACGTTTTCTTGTTGAAAGACAACTTCCTTCCTCATCATTTTGACTTTACGCACCAATCAAATTCAAAATCAATACAATGTCACATCTCCAACACTGCATGTTAGCCCATTAAATTTTATTTAACCATATTCATACATATAAACACCAATATCATTCAAACTCCATATGTATTCAGAATGCAAAACACAACCATAAAGATTAAGATGAGCATGAACTTGCATTTCCTCAAAAATGTACAGCATTCTTATTTTTTGTTTTGTTTTTTCATCATTTCAATTATGACCAGACGGTTCATCACTGTAAAGGTAGCAAAAAGAGTATAAAATACTGCAACAGCTGTAGGTAAACAGAGCTCCAGATACCAAAAATATTGTTTGATCAATAGTGCTGGCAGAAACTTAAATCGTTCAGTTGATAATTTAAACCAGCCTTGTATAAGCAACATAACACTGAAATGACTGCAGTCTGATAACCTTTCACTTCTCATTGGGTATATTTGGCATCAGTATGGCTTAAACTTCCTCTCACAGTTCATTCCTTGCTTCCTTTACTCAGCTGATGTCTAGAATATGTTACAGTAAGTGTCATCTGATAATACTCAAATTAAAATGGATGGTGCTAAACCATCTTAAAGGGATGCTCCACCAAAAATCTATCTTTTTAGTACCAGAGATTCGCTGCCTCTTTGTTTGAAAGGTGGTTTAATCGTTAATTGTAACTTCAGGAACCAAATCTCATTCTGCTCTGAGCCAGAACAGAGCAGTATGCACCTTTCAAACCTGCTCTGTTTCATACTGAAAACACTGATTTTGGTAAAACATTTATAAGCTAATTTTTAATGGATCTCACTAATGTCATTAGCAAGTAAAAATTTTAAGCTATGCTAAGATATCATATGGATACAACCAGTAACCACACATACTATGAAACAAGACAAAATATTTAGGCAAATCAATAAAGTGCTAATGGACACTATGTGGGTTTCTAATCAAAAAAAATAACAACTACAAATATGATTATGCCAATATTTGGAATAACCTCTTCTTTTGAAAACGTTTCATAATTTTAATGAAATCTTGTGTTGGGAAACTTCGAGTAGAAAACATCAGCCTTGACAGGTGGTGGAATAATTAAAAGTTTTATAGTGTTGAAAGAGAGGCCAAGGTCTGCTGAAACGGGCTCTTCAAATGCTCTTTGCGTCATTTAAAAACAGCTATTCAAAGAGGGGGATATAAACCAAAGAATGTCAAACAAGGACTTTCAGCATTGAGAAATGTTAAAGACTACATCTTACAAAAACATGGGTAATGAATAACATAATTTTACATGAATGTCAAGATCTGTGGGAGAGGGACTCCACCTACATGAAGCCATATAAGCACCGGAGAGCCAATGAAGGAGGACTGGGCTAGCAGTATACTCCAACTGAAATCACGATTAGCGTGTTCAAACAGGATAATTAACATCCAATACAAGGTGCACATTATGCTACGCTTATCTGTTTTTTCAGCCAAACCGTTTACCCAATTATCAAACAGTCCAAAAGAAATTTTATTCAAGAGGCTGTGTACACCTTCAAATCTTAAATATGGAAATGTTAACACTGAAAAGACAATAGCAAAGGATGAAGATGCATAGGTGTTAATTAGATATTTGAAGGGCTTTTGCATCTTCTTTTTCGTTCCTGTGAGGACACGTTCTTTAAATCATATCCATGTGTGAGTATTTCTTTATTACTTGAGATCTGAGAGACACAGCCTTGTTCCCCTCATGTTGTTGTTCTGTTCCAATTGGTGAACAATGTCAGAATGCTGTCTTCCTTTTTTTCAGGCGCATCCTCTTGGCAGCACCTCCCAAAGTGACTCACAAGTTCCTTCAGATGTTGTTGGGAAGTCACTGAACTTACAGACTTGGAGGCTCCCTTAGTATGCTGCAAACTGCTAGCAGCAATGGATTTGAAAGCACTGTGTTTGGAGTATACTGCCAGTCTTTATGCCCTTGTTTCTACAACCTACTCAGCATTCCTGTGCTTGCAGTCCTCCTTCGGCGCTCCAGGCCTATAGGTGAAGTGGTTTATTAAAAGTACAGGTCTTTTTGTACAGTTCAGGTCTTTAACTCAGTCAAGAGGTTGAGGGTCAGCTATGGGCATAGTGTGCAGAACTTCATCCAGTAGCTGCAGAGCTCGGTGTAAATGGATCTCAATCCAGCAGGGCGTTTCTTTAATGCTTTGCCGTGGGTAGTCGGGCCCCCAGCCCTTCACGAAGCTCATCCGCAGGATGCACAGCCTGCGCAGGTCATCAACCCCAATGCCTGCAGCTGCAGACAAACCTGCAGGGGAATTACAGGCAACGGCTTTTAGATCAATGTGGCACTAAAGGCCAAACCTTGAAGATAAATGTTGGCTAAGCTACTCTATCAGTAAACGTTGGAACTTTTTGTCAGGTAAATAAACAGCTTAAGTAAAAAAATGTTCTACTGCAACACACACACTACAACTGTGAGAAAGCAACACGTTTCCTGCATTTCACCCAAAGCCGACACTGTGGTGATATACTATTTATTATGGTTGTAATAATGTTTGCAATGTGGAAAATTGTGTCATCATCTGCGACTTAAATTTTCATTGCTATGTTCATGCTCATATATCATATTGTTAGAGAGTGCAGTCATAATTATTGCACCTCAGCTGTAGTTTTGTAAAAAATATGGCACAAAAGTGTGAATAAATACATTTTAATGAAACACAATATGAAATCTGACTAATCTCTTCATTAATCCTGATAAAAACATTGCTTCTGAGGTGCTCTTGTATGCTTTCCTGTTTACTTGACCCCTTTTAGATGGTAAATCTTAAGTCACTCTAACATAATTTTTCTTTGGCCGACTGATCAATGTCTTTTGGAAACACATTTCACAACTTTGAGAAACAATAACTTTCTAACACCAAAAAGAAACACTTTGTTATTCCAAATAGATAGTTTCCACAGCTGAGTCTGGGTCAGGGTCCAGTTGCAATATTACACTTGTTGAACAGTAGGTGTAGCAGTAAGAACACTCACTGATGGCAGGGGCGATGCCTCCCACTGAGCCTGGGCCGGGAATGTTCCCTGCCACTGCCGCTGCCTGAGCTGCAGCTGCTGCTTGAGCCGTCGCTGCCTGCTGCTGCATCTGCCTGTGGCACTGACGTAAGTCAAACACCTGGCAAGAGACAAGATGAATGCTAAAATATGATGACAAGATGTTGAATAAACATTTAAGCATTAAATTGTCTGTTGATACTGACAAAATTCATGTTAACTTGTCAGGATTCACAACCAAAGTACAGTCAAAACTTCCTCTTTCTGATTCTTCATCATTTGACCATTTAACTGCAGTCTCACCTTGATGTAAGCGCTGGGGTAGATCTTGTGAACTGCATCTCCAGGAGCACGTCCAGCTTCCCGATCCAGGTAATAGCTCTGCACAAACACTGCATGATCACTCAAACAGCGCACCCAGACGTCTCCCTCACCTTTACACTCCAGCTGCACACCTTTGCCAATGTGGAGTCTAAGAACAGAGAGGGGGGAAAAAAATAGAAAGATCTGTGACATATGACACTTTGCATTACTGTCAATTACTCATCATACCTAGATATGTATACTAAACATGAACTGATTGAATGGAATACATGTTGGTACATCTCCAAGTATGAGGCAGTGTACCTGGCTCTTTCTATGTTCTCTGTCCTGTGAACATTGCTCAGCTGCCCCAAACAGAAACGATCCCCTCCTGATGGATCCACGTAGCCATCCACAGTCACTATGGGACACGTGGATGGCACCTTAAACGTCTCCCCAACCTGGACATCCATCTCGAAGTACGCGATGGAGCACCAGTATTCTGGAGCTGTTAAAAAACAATTAATGCATGAAGTCAAATGGGTTTTGCTGATAATGTTAATTTTGTGGGTGTCTTCCATCTCAGGCTTGATACTCACCAGGGTGATTGGATATGGGGGGCTGGAACGCAATTTCATTGGTAACAGGCCCTGCAAGAATATGCTGGTATTAATTCTGGCAAAGCAATTTTTAAATTACACAAGTTTTTAAGATGTGACATGATGTCTATAAATGAGCACAGAAAGGGAAGGGATGGCACAGAGGAGAAACACATTTTCATAAAATATCAACCACGGTGACACGTTTTTTTTTAAGCTTGTCACATTCATATTTGGATAATGCATAAATTTATCAACACTTGAGAAAGTCTGCTTAAGAAAATGTTATTTTTATCTACACAATCTATGTCTGGGTGCAGCTACTATCACTTTTTTTTTTAAAATCAACTTTTGCATCTAGTAAATGCCCTCGATATGGGAATCAGCTTCAGAGCTTAAGTCAATTTTAAGAGGAGGAAACACTGATGTCTTTAATAAATCTTAGTAACCCTGTCCTGGAATCAGTGGTGAACTAACGGCTCCATGCCTTCCTTGAGGTTAATAGCGTCCTCTGGCCAAAGCAGTTAATGTTAAGCTGATTAACTAATTACCAGAGCGCATTATTCTAATAGCACATTATCTCCAGCCACTTCAAAGGGGAAATATACTCAGGAATTAAACAGATGTTCGTGTCTGTAAGCTGCAAGCTATAAGCTGAAAGGATATTGACTATTTTTAAGACATGATGTAAGCTTTGCAGAGAAGTTCTCAGTATTTTCAAGCCACTCACAGTAATGTCCTGTATGAGGCATGGGTGGATGATGCTGTAGATGCCCGTTCTGATGTTGAGGCACTGCTGGAGTGAAGCTGCTGTTTCTGCTCCAATTAGGATTAGGATCTGTAAATACACATTGAAAACAGTTTTGCTGCCAAGTTTGTAAAAACATGAGAGCCTGTGCACTTAAAATAACTTTGTGCAACCCCTCTCGTTCAATGGCACAAAATTAATACTTCACAGCATTTACAGCAGTACTTTTCTTTGTTACCAGAAGGCAATAATTCTGACTGAAAATAAGAGCAATGATTCTATCTTCTATTATAACTGCATAGATTTATGTGTAGCAGCGTGTAGTGTCTCACTTGAGGGTCCAGCACTGATGGTAGAGAACGCAGAGGTTGAGGCTGAACTGCTGCCCTCTGATGGGGGGAGCAGAGCGGGGCTGCTGAAGGGCTCCTGTGGACCAGGCCTTGATGGGGGATGCTGGATAGTCTGCAGGTGGCTTTCGGAGCTTGAGTGAGATTGCGGGTTGTCAAAGTCATACTCATCCTTTACCAAAAGTGGACCTACATGAGGACAAAAGACAAATGTAAGACTGATGGACAGCCACAAATTCTTCAACCAGCATGAAAAGTTTGGCACTGCTTTACCTGAACTTGATAGAGTCAGTCCTGATAAATCTGCAAAAGCATGAAAAAGAACAAATAAATCACTCTATTGGCAAAATAAATAAATAAATGAAATTAAGCGAAGAGCAACAAAAGCACATGATCCTTACTTACCAATGCCTGGAGAGACGACCCTCTCATAGTGGTATGGGTTGACACAAACATTGTCACATTTCAAGTCAAAGGCATACTGGCAATATTTTACGTGTTTTAATTCATTCTTGTGTAGATCAGGCCATCGCCACAGTCGGGCATAGACAACATGTGGGAAACCTTTACGCCCCGCAACCTAAAGCACAGAGATAACGATCTCATGAGACGGGTAAGATTTTTACTCCTACAATTACAATGAGTGTAGCATTAACCAACTTAGCACTGTACATCTGCTGCTATACCTGTAGGCGTCCATCCAAAGTTCGCTGTATTGTTACACACTTGCTAGGATGAGCTCCATTCGTAGTGATAGCTGTAATAAGGGAATCCAGCTCATCTTTCTTCTCCTTCAGCTTCTTGACAAGACTCTCAATAGCTCGCTTAGCAAAGCTCTCACTCTCTCCTCCCTGTCGGTGGCACATCAGGCTATGCACAATGCTCAGGCAGGCATCATTACTTGTGGGAGTGTTCGTGATTGACATCTTGCTCCTTAGGTTTCAACCTTGGGGAGGCTTTCCAGTTGTATCCTTTATGCTTTTACCAGCAGAAGTATCAAGGTGACAAGTCCTATGGATCCAACACTGTTCAAGCTCAGCAACCTAAAACAGAAAGAGCAGTGCTCTTTAAGTCTTAATCATCACACTATTTTACTTCTCTACTCATCTGACTGGGGACTACAGGCAGAAAATAGCATTTTACCAAAACCTGCATTAATCCTACATGCATTAGCCACATGCATTCTTGTTTTACATAATGTGTTGTCACTGATCTAATACAGATACATGAAACTTGAAAATTAGAGTTTAAATGGGTATGCCAACGACAATTTCACACAGTACTACTTAAAGGAGCACTGGATATGCAATCCCTCTATCAACATGGCTTCATATCAGGTAAAGAAAGACCAGATCATTGTGTTCAGACCTCTTTTAAGTCAATCTAGTGTATCTATCTGATAAGGACACTATAACATTTCAGCCCCTATCAGGAGTCTGTGCATAAAGGCTTTTCCAGCAATATTTAAAACCTTGGAAGATACATACTATAATGTTAGATTGTCTAAATAACTATGGTTTAACGCTTTCTGAATGTTACCAGATTAATGTTGCATGTTTTTTACAACAACGTACATTTGTGCTTTGAACATACATTACAATCACTGCTTTAAAGATCAGATTTACGCAAGCAAAAACTCTCATAGATCGTCATCTGCAAACCTGCCCAAGACCTTACGTATATATGAAATGCATTACAATACATTCTTATAAAACTGAAGCCTGACATTAGTTTATTATAAAGATATAAGGGTAAAAGAAAGCTAATTCTAGGTTAATGAGAACATTTTATGGAAACGTAGCTAACGTTAGCTCTTAAAGGTACAGCTGGCTGTTACCGAAGCTAATAAACACAGGTATCCTTCTGACAGTGGCTCTGTAATCTTAACATTGCAGCCAAAACAAGTCGAAATCGAACTAATTGGTTATTTTTGCTTCCAGAAATTCAATGCAAACGAATATTCATTGAAGGAATGAATGCTGAAGATTACACGCTTGCATTAGTTAGCCTATGCCGACTGGTTCTCCGTTAGCCATCACTGGAGTTAACGTTACAGTAAATACCGTTAGCGTTAGTTAGCCATCGACCGTTTTTTGATAAACATTTCTTTTCTATCATTAATTCGATCAAATAGAAATTTATTTGTGGACCTACAGTGATTTCTCTGCGCGGTAGCGGTAGTTCCTGTGATAGAAGATAATAAATTAGTGGCTTTAGCTACCTATATCTTACTACGTTATCTAACGTTGATGCTATTCTATCTAGCTTGCTAGCACATTTGCTAACAGCTAATGCTAAAAGACCTTCATCAACTTCACGCTAGCTGGCTAGCCCTCTTCTTCTTGCAAAAATCCGCCAGCGTTACCTCACAGACTGTGAAAGTATCACATTAGCTAAACGGGCACTCGGTTATCCGTTCGCCGTATTACAATAAAACTGTACAAATGGTGTCAGCCAACAACACATTTGCTGGTTAGCTGGCCACGAAAATAAACAAAAAATTCCTCTCCACCCACCACGCTCAAACTCACACACGCATTATGTGACAGGCGTGGCGCTGCTGTTTGTTACCGGATCTGAAAAAAGGGGGAAAAAATCACCTACTGTTTGCAAGCCCATGTAAATATATCACACACACCCGATTTGCAATTAAAAAAAAAATTTATTATCAGTTTTTACAGACTAGTTCAGTCCATTTATTCTGAGTATTTGTCTCACTGTATGGGGGTGCACTGCACCAGATGTTCCAGAGTATTCCTGGAAAGGTGTCCTCGTTTTTTTTTTATCCAATTCATATATCAGTTCTTTTACTCTGCAGTTCACAATCAAGTAAGTTGAACAATCAAATGTCTAATATCCAATTAATAAGGACTGGTTTGGTCTGGATAATCACCTGGGCAAAGTGGGCAAATAATCAATGCCCCCCAGACCCTCAGGGACCCCAAACGGCACAAGCAGTCTGTTTATCAACTGATTTTCGGCTAATCATACTAATATCTAACTTTAGACACTATTTCATGGAGGGATTGGTATCTGCACCTGAAAGCTGTTATGTGTAGTCTGTAGTGTGAACTGAAACCTTGTACTTGGACTTGGCCTACTTTAAGATTTCAAGGTACATATGCAATACTAAGTGGGCTGCAGAAATTAGGGAGGCAATGACAGCCCACAGCTCTTTTCTGCCCCATTGCTGCAAAGCAATATCAATCACATGACAATGACATGTTGAACTAGTTTATTTAACTTTTAGATATGTTCTACTTTCCATACACCACTTTTAAAAAATGGAACACGTGGAGGTGAGATAATTGTGGCTATAATAAGGAATCTAGGAGTGTAAAAACATACACATACATGAATGATTTTAAAATCACAGTGATATAGATGTATATACATTGAAAAAGACAGCTGATACAGTGCAGTCACAATAATGTCAAATGCCATTCTCAACTGCTAGAAAGTATTTACTAGTGTGTTTACCATAACACACCAGTAATATAATTACAATAAATTATCAACGATGTCTAAGGAAGTCTTGAAACCCTCTTTTCTTTTGTTGTGTGATGACTTTTATTGTAATATAAAGTCTCCCCCTTGTGGTTATAATATATTGTGGCATAACAGCAATGAAAACAGTGGCACTCTTAACTCTTCAATACGAACAAACAATATAGAGTTATGAACAAAGTTGCCATCACATAAACCTGCTCACATGTGTCGTTGACATTGATCCCTTTTCAAACCTTGTGAAAAATGATGCATTATGAAAAAGCAGCTTCTGATACGCAACTTACTGTAGCTTTTCTTCAACAGTAAAAAATAAAATCTCAGTAAAAATCTCAGCATGATGTGCTTGACATGTCATAGATTTGCCTGTATTTGGAAAAAACAATAATCTAAATAGTAAATGTCTTAAATGTCATAACTATGTACAATGTCAGTTCAAATTTGTGTTGATAAAATCCCATGAACACACAATTTATTAACAAATATTAGGCCTTGTTTCGGTGACAGATACTGAGTTTGCTGTGAAATGTTGTAATATGTTCATATATGATCTAAGGAACCACAATTAAAATCTTGTTTATGTATTTTATAAAAGAAAGACATTTATGCATTACAATAAGACAATAAAAAGAAATATATATTAATGATATACCAAATTATTTTGGAGAGGTAATGTTACTTTTTTCTTTTGTATTTTTATTGAAGCTCTGTTAAGGTTCAAGCAGTTGCAGGAACCTGCAGCTACATTAGACTGATCCTTTAAGAGCTGTCTGATGAAGTGAGAGCTATCATTCTAATCAATATGGACTTCCTCCAGAAAAGTAATGAAGGGGAACAAATTTTCTTAAAATCCTTGTTCTTCTTATGCTGAAAGTAGAGTAGTCTAAAAATCCCTTGAATAAAACGACTATGAGAAAAAAATACGTTGAAAAAAAGCAAATGTGCAGAATGGATCATAAAGGTGCATTAGGCCATATGCACAAGAAAACATCCATCTCTGTATCCAAGCTGTATTTTCCTATCAAAATCTGACTGTGGGAACGCTATGTTAATATTAAAAGAGAATAGACACAAATTTTTAGTTATTGCTTATCAACCACCACCCACCCCGATAAAAGACTGCATCAGTTTTCATCAGTCGACACCAGCTTCCGATGTGCAGTTCTGCACATTTTTTGCATCTTATTTTTAACCATTTTTGTTTTGTTTATCATAAATATATAATTTAGAGATACTAAGGGGGATGGTATGATGCATTTTTCTGTGTCAAAATGAGAGTAAAAAGAAATGATCTTCTTCTGAATTTCTGACTTCTGAATGTATGATCTTGGCTTTTTAATAAATATTTAATACAAAAATTCCACCCACCCCTAGTCACTGCGGTAAATTTTGTACAGCCCCCAAAGTCAAACAGCAACAAGTCGGAGTAAACAAAATAGTCTTTGCATGTTGCTCTTTTTAAATTTATTTTCCAAATAATTAAACTTTGTTCTTGTTTTAAATAGGCTCCACAATAGGAAATCAATTTGTCCACTGCAATTCAATATCTCTGCCCTGCACACTTGGCCTGTGTAAATCAGTGTGCTGGTTGAGGATCCTATTAAGTTAGAAAGTTCCACAGTGTTATTCCATTATTGTTATCTGTTTCAGACTGTTAACAGCAGAAGCTAGGTGATGATGTGACATGTTTTTTTTTCCATTTGTACTGTTGCTGAGGCCTTGATAAGGGCGTCAGCATGCCCGTGTCAGAAAAAGGAAGTGGGAGGGTCCAGAGGACACCAAGCAACCTGATGGCAGGAGTGTCAATAGAGCATGTTGGCGTTGGAGACCAGGAATCTGACACCACCTTCTCACAAATGCTGCCACTTGGAGTGGCGTCTCATCCTGAGTGACGGTCTACGAGACTCCAGGCTCTGACACCTTGTTATCACTGTGGCATGGAAGCGGGCAGAGAGAGGCCCGCCAGGCATGTGACGCTAAAGGGATGGGGATTAAGGTTGTTAGGTGGGCAGTGCTTTGATTACCTGACAATGAAACAGGGTGCACAACAGATCAAAAATTGCTCAGTGAATGTATTTGTTTTCAGATGTTTTATTTTAACAACCATGATAAGATTAATGTCGGTGCGGAATCAAAAAGCAGGATATGAATGGCTGAGGTGTAAGGACAGATTTCACAGCAGCTGACAGAAATGCTAGGTGAGAGAAATTGTATATTTTTTTCAGACAAGAAGCCCTGAGGAGCTTCAAGACACCATGAAAATCCTCTCCTGGTCAAAAGCAATGGAAAATATATTTTTCTGCAAGTTTGGCAAGCAAATGAAAGAGAAAAATGTCACATTCTTTAAACCATTTCAGTGACTCCAACATGCCATAAGGCACAGAAACAAATTATATCATTTACAAATTTGCAGTGTGCACATCTGCTCATAAAGCATTTTGGCAGGTCAATGATTCAATTACAGTTGAATTTACGAGACTTCTCACTTAAAAAAAAGTATATAGCATATTATTAGTAGTGCAAATTTATTATAATCTGCTGGCCTACCCTGAAATGTAGCTGTTTTTTAAAGGAACATTTCAGTTTGGATGAGCTGGAGCTTGTCAACTCATGCACTAGGAGTAATTTCCACCAGAACCAAATGTAGGCGGAAAAAAGAACGTTTTGACAAACGTCCACACTAGAACCTGAAATAACCCAAAGCTCAACTTAACTTTTTCTGATTCTGTACCTTGAAACTTTACACTTTGGGTACATCTTTTTTACATATAGATCTCAATTACATGTTTTCAAATTATTCAGAAAGCTGTTGTTGCATCTGATATCAAAGCTTCGGTATTTAACCTTCAACTTGCCCCGAATTACATAAAGCTTATGTCCTCATAAACACGTAAAAGACACAATTTTACTAGGTTGTCTAGACATGTACAGTCTGGTTTTTCTTTTCTTTCTCTCTCTTCTCCAATTGTCTGTCACTGTGTTGCACAACACTGCTATATTTGAATGAAATATGGAAAGTTACTGTCATTTACAATTAATTGTGGAGCTTATCCAGAAATGTTCTGAAGCACAGAGATCAGCAAATAATTATAATAAGTAGTGTCAGCCTGTTTGAAAGGATTTGCAGCAGCACTTGAAAAGCTTTGTATTCTACAATAATATAATAATAACCTTTATATTTTTATACAATTACAAATTTACATCATGTAGCACAGATTTGTGTCCATCCCTTAAAACTAAGTGTAGACTCACGTTTTTACACACCACTGTACTATGAAAACAAGCACATGAAATGACAGATAGATAGATAGATAGATAGATAGATAGATAGATAGATAGATAGATAGATAGATAGATAGATAGATAGATA
>JAQMCX010000027.1:4597305-4657638 GCA_029814765.1 Acanthurus leucopareius
TAGATAGATAGATAGATAGATAGATAGATAGATAGATAGATAGATAGATAGATAGATAGATAGATAGATTTTCTGAGATGATGATTTTTCTTCAGCTCTATCACTGCACAGTCTCTTTCTCTGTGTAATAGCATCACTTTCAGGACTATCTGCAGCCACACTCTGCCACCACCATGCCCTCATACTTGTGGTTGAAAGTGATCACCCCATTATCATGATAAAGGAGTGAGATTGGCTCCAGCTTGGTGGGCACACAGCAGGCACGCGATGTCCTCTTTGGACTCTTAACGCTCAACAGTGTCTGCACTATGGCGTGTTTGGTAGGCGAGACGTTGGAGGTCATAGGTGGGTTGCACACACCTTTGCACTCATATGCCTCGTAGCCCAGAGGCTGGATGATCCACGTGTCCCAGCCTATGTCTTTAAAATCCACAAAGAGAGGGGTCCTCTTGCATGGCTCGCTCTTAACATTGCGGCGGATTCGCAGAGGTGTGTCATTGATAAGGTTGGACTGCAATTGTGTGAGAGACTGTTCATCCAGCTTGTCCTGTTCAGCGTTGTGACCCTCATGTCCCCAAGAAGCTTGTTGACTCCAGTCAATGTTCTCAGGAAGGTCATTCTCGTGTTTAATCATCTGATTAAGCTCTTGTTTATCCCATTTGTGGTCTTGGCTCTGATCATCAGAGAATACAATCATCACTGCATTATGTTTCTCCTCCAAGTTCCTGTTGATATTGACCTCAACCGAACTTTCACCCTCCTCTGTGACCTCCTGTGTGCCACCTTCCTCCACTGAACCCAGGCTCACAATATGAACCTCCAGCCTGTAAGTTCCACACCCTGACTTCAGCCAGAGTGTAACCACATGAGTCAGGTCAAAAGACACCCAACTGTTATCTTTGGCATGGATGTGCTTTGTCATCAGTTCCTCCAAATCCTTCATCTCCGTCACCTCCTCTTTATCCCTCCCTCTCCCTTCTTTCCCCACCTCTTTTGTCCAAACAACGCCCTCGTGTATTTTGTAGATGGTCACCTTGCAGTCAATGCCAGCATAACGTCTCTGGGCCTTCTGGACCAGGGTGAAAAGGCGAAGCTCAGCTATTGTTATGCGCTCGTGGTGGCGCATTGAGATGTTGAACAGCAGGGGATATATCCTTATACCTGTTGGTGTTACTCTGTACGGGGAGGAATCTGAAATCAAAGTATAAATGGGCCTCAATGCATTTTGCAGGGTACTGCAGTCAAAACTTAGACTAAGCTAAATCAATGTGACCAAAATACACAGCTGCTTTAGTAGTTTGCTTGAATCATATAACATACAAAGTGTCAAGCCATGGTTTAAGTTGAATGTTGGAATTAAAACAAGTGACTTCACATTTACAGCATTTTAACTTTTCAAAATAAAAGTAGTGCAATATTTTAAATTGTATTATTAGCAGAAAGTCAAACATGATCCCAAAAATCTGCATCCTTCAAATTCTTCTCGTAAGTTGTGTTAAATAAATGCAACACAAAGTTACATTTTGCATGCAGTATTAAACATTTTGCAATTTTTTTTTTGTAGTTAAACAAATACAAGTTTGTACCTTCATTCTTGAAACTGCGCACAATGTTGGCTGAGGGCACAGCAGTGTGGTCATGTGCAAATCGGTTGTACAGCTCCAGCATGTACTCTGGTGGCTCCTTATGGGCAGCGAGGGGCCTTGGCTGGGGCCTCAGCTCTGTGAGGTTCATGGTGGACAGAAAATGATTCAGAAGATCCTGTGCATCCAGCAGCGGATTATCACCTCTACCGACTGACGACCTGTGATGGTTCTCGGCAGACCTGATGGGACTGCTCAAGCTCAAACCAGTCAACATCAGAAGCAGGACTTTCAGAGAGCAGATAAACCCAAGGTTGACTGAAATGGTCATGGCCGAGTGACGGAAAGGTTTAAATCCAACGAGTATCAGAGGAGAAGATGTGATGGATCCTTTGGAGTGGATACCTGCAAACTGTTCAACCTTTCGAAGGAAGGACTCTGTTAAAGGACAACAGGTTGCTGTTGGGGGCAATGAGGAAACAGCTTTGCCCTTGTTGTTGATCTTGTGGTTAGGTTCTGAGGGCAGGGCTGTGCTGTCCAATGTGCTGTGCTGACATGTTTGGAGATGTCACTAAGGCCCTGCTCGACCCTCCTCTCTCTCACCCTGCCAGGAACTTATGACCATCCACATGGATTTCTGCTTATATTCTGTCTCATTATGATGTATGCTTTTCTCTTACCTTACACTGCACAAATACATGATAGCCAGTTGCTGCAGCTGTTACATGCTAGTATTAATAGATTTTACCAAGTAATTTTAATTTTTAAAGAGTGCTATTAATTTCGAGTAAAGGAAGTTGTTGTAATTAGGTTTTTTAAAACTGTGGAAAAAAATTAAAAGGCAAATGACTTTGTGTGTCCTTTTTCAATTGCCAATTAACAATATTGGTCATTAATGCTTTACAATCTCCACCAGAGGCCAGTGTAGACTGAATATCTGCACCTCTTCCTTCTCGTTTTAAATTGAATTAAATGTTTTCATTTAGCACTGAAGAGGGATTTTATCTCATTTACATATGCTTTTAGCTAATTACTGGTTTTGTTTTAATAGCAGTTGTCTGACAGCTCCCATTTGAAATCGTTGCCATAATTTGAACGTACGCTCACTTAGACAGTAAACAAATACATGAAAACAAATCACAAGCAATGAAAATTAATTTAAAAATGCATAATTTCAGGATGCAGTGACTCATAACAAACCACACAACACAACATAAGGCAAGCATACATTCCTAGCCTTTCGTCAGCATGTATGAGACATTTGCATATCAAAGAGACGTATGCAAATAGAGACTGTACATTAAGATACAGCTTCAAAAAAACCTACAGTGCCTGCGTGTACTTAAATGCCACCACTTATGCAAGTGAGCTCTGCTGCCTGCAGGAAGAACCATGACTAATGCCAACAGATTTTAGTCCTCAGAGTGCAACAAGCAAATTCATAATCAGGCTTTATGGCTACTGTAAAGTTATGTGTCCTGACTGAGTGTGCATGAGGTGGAAAATGCATTAATCATTTTAATTTAGTATTAAATAAATGCCAAATGACTTATTGGGAGAAAATGTGAATAAAAACAAGCAAGATTGAAAGACAGAAAAACTCTTTTAGATGCCTTTAACGTGTTGCATCTCTATTCTGCGGATGTTAATTCATGATAATCCTTTGCTGAGTCAATGCTTAATCACTGGCTACATTATGCTGCAAGTGTAGCACATATTGATTATACATTTTAGAATGTTGTATTTGTAATTCTTCCGGGTTTCGTTGCAGTATTGTTACTTTTTGGGGGGTTTTTTGGGGGGGTGGGTACAAGAAATGTAGCCAGCTCTGCACAGACAAAGCAATCTGACAGTTCCTACAAAATATAGTCTACATCTAAAGTGAAACTGCTGCTGCATAGTTAGGTCATCTTACAGTGGGTTACATGCCAAACTGTTTCTTCCCGTAAAAAAAAGTTGTCCAACATATTCATTTTTGTTAGTTTGAGAGCTGTTGAGCTTGTTTTCCAGTCTGTTCCCCTCGAATAATTAAATAAATTTCCCCAGTGTTTTTTGGCCAACGCACCTGCAGTTTGGCAGGGAGGTGGCCTCCGGTATGCTAGTGGTTTGAAAACTTGCATATCATTGTACCGAATGCCAGCTGACAAATGCTGCTAACTGGCATGCAGCCTAGCATGACCCACCTTTGTAGCTGTTTGGAATTGTAATTAAGCCACTTTAAAGTTCAAGTCCTGATAGAGACGATGTTTATTCTTTCTTTTTAATGTGTAGCCTGTGTAGTGTGACTATTAATGGAAATGAACTCTGGCCGTGAAAACATGAAGATCAGACAACAACACCAATGCTTTACATTTTCAATTCGACTGTGATGTAGAGAAATTTACAGGAAGAACATGCGTAAGTCACTGTCTGTAGAGGTAACTCAGTTGAACTGGTTTTATCTCTTAATCTAAGCCACTAGGGGATATTTAGGGCAACAGGTTCTCGCTGATAAAATGAAAGAGGGCACTTTGCAATACAAATAGAGAATACAAATAAAAATGAGAAATTATGCACTTCATTTATTTTCAGTTTCATTCAACATCGCAATGCAAAAAGGACCACTGCAAAGCAGAGTTGTATTGAATGTAGGATCACTTACTGGTATTAGCTAATACACATTGATAATCTTTAATTAATAAGATGGGTATTACAATAAATATTACAATATAAATACCTTCATTTAGAGTATTAACAGTCCTTTGTTACACATTTACAGTCCCATTTTGCCTATCATGAAAACAAATGGAATAGAAAGGATTTTCTAATGATTGCACAGTCTAGTCTGATGGCAGGTTTGTCAAGAAACTAAATTCCAAATAATTTGGATATTTTTGATAAAAAGGCCAATACAGGCCCTAATCTTAATTATCTCAAACACTGATCAAAAATAATATTAAATTAGTTTATATAGCAGAATCTTCTTGAACCCACAATAAATGGGGATGGACAATAACAGATCCACACATCACTTTAGGTTTTAACAGCTTGATAAACTAGAAGTAATACAAATGATCTCATGTGTAGCAGTAAAATTTAAATTGTATATCTCATATATTCTTTGGAGTCGAGGTTCTTGCATATTTAGGCTATTTCAGATGTCATACATAATCCATCAATCATGAGTTTCAAACAGCTTATCATTCTAAAAGACAAAATCCATCAAATCTATTTCCAAATAACTTTCATAATAAATAATTGTAAATGTTTGGCACATTAATTCCTGTAAACAAAGGAAACTGTCTTTAATTGAATCGTGTTTCTTTGTCTGTACAAGAATGATCAAATGGCACAAATCCGTATTTCACCAATGGAAAGTGTCTCTGCAGGATTTTACCGGCTTTTCTGGCCATGTCGTCGAGTTTACACCCAGGAGTCCAGAGGTGGAGGTTTGTTATCCATGAGGCCCACTGCAGGCCTGCCAGCTCTAATGAAGTGCTTTCTCTCACTTATCGCCTGGGTCAAGAAATATGGAAACCACTCATGTAAGAAGATTTGCATTATAAACACTAACAACAATCAAGGCACAAGAAAGCAATCCTTTCAAACAAAATCCGGTTAAATAAATCTGTTAACTTATCTGCTTATCCTTCATATTTGGGTTAAGTAATGAAGTCAGATGTACTGTAAATAAATAAGGTTGTATGCAAAGCAAACATGTGCTGTCATTATGCTTATCAGCAGCATTCAGTACATTCAAACGGCAGATTACCTGAAGAGCATCTCTTTCCACAACAGGCCCTTTTCCATCCCCAACTCTATCGTTTGGCTCTAAACTGGAATATGCATCTGCAAAGAAATATTAAAATTATATGAGCAAAAGGTAACATGACAAAGGTGCAGCAAAGGAGAGAAAAAGAACAATTTGAACCTTTGTTTATCATTCAGCTGCAACAAGAACCCTCTTTTTGGGAATTGTGATTTCTTTAATAACCTTTATTCCTCCAAAATTCATATATTTCAAAGGGTGTTTAATTTATCTTTATAATTTATTAGGAAGCCTTAAGAGAACAGCCCTGTTTTAGTGAGAAGCTAGGGGTCGCTCTTGACGTTTCAGAGGGGGTGCCCTTTTTGGAAAACTTTCAAATGAATTGTGACTGGTGATGCGTGAGCGTGCCCTGCCTCTGGGAGAGACTGTTCAGGCTAATCAGCCAAGTCTGTGCACTGATAACCTTGGTAGCACATCATTGGTTTAAGGCTATGTTTCAGAAGAATATGGTTCGGGACTAAAAATGCCCATTTCTTTGTCCCTGACATGACAAGAACCACAGCATGTTCAAAAGCATTTTTTTTTTTGCTTTCCCAGAGCTAGAGGACACTCTTCTCATTTATATGATGATTTAATAACATTTTGCTGACGGAACGCATGCAGTGATTTGCTGACCTTGGTTTTTGTCCATGAGAGGCAAGGTGATGTCATCGCTGCCTTGCTTTCCACTCTTAGATTTTTTAGTCACTCCAGTAGTTGTTGGCTTAGAAAGACAAAAGGGATTAAGTGACAGTGGCAACCAGATTTCTATGTTTTCCTGTTCTTCTAATCTTATGAAAAAGGAATTAAGATGATTTTGATCAGACTGACTTGTTCTCAGTCTTGGACAGTAACACACCTTTTTTATTTTTCCTCATATTTTGGATGCAATAGAAGACTATAAGCTTCAATTTACTGATCCTTTTTAGGATGTCTTGCATCCACTGGAATGCACTCACTGGGTTTAGATGAAGCCCAGATTTGATCGAAAGTTGTTGTGTTTTCAACCACATAATTTCTATACACACAATACAACTAACTAATCGATAAAATAAAATCATGAAAAAAAGAAGTATCACTCTTAGAACCTATATTTAGTTTACTGTAGACTCCATCCAGAAAATAGTAAAAAGATACCTTGAAGTGGCTCTTGTTCCAGCCTGCCTTGCTCAGAGTGTTTCTCAGGTCCTTGTAGGCCCATATTGTCTGGAGCACATGGGAAGCTGCCTTGGTCTCTCGTGCTGATTGGCTGACAACAAATCATTAGACATTGTGGTAAACAACAGAGGACAGCTCTAAGACAGTACTGTCCTGATGATTAAAATCCATTTCTGATTGCCCTGGGACATGATGCTAATACAATATCATGTGCAATTGCATCAAGGCTGTGTTGTATAAACAGACATCAAGCACTCACAGCAACTAACACAAAAAAATCAATGCAGTTTCCATCTTTTTTTAATCATATTTAAAAAAGAGAACAATATAGGACTTTTACTTCAGATTTCAAGTAACTGTCTGACTGTTCAGCAAGCTGTACCATTATTTCAGCAATTTTTCCATTTGTTGTTTGTTTAGTTGGGAATTCTGTACATATTTAGACACCCCTGCATTGATATGAAGTTTAAGATTTGGCTGAAATATATTTAAGTACCTTGACTTGTTGATTGCCACCAGTTTTTGCACAGCATGGCCCTGTATGATCGCTCTGGCATTTTCCGGGCTGTCTGTAATGATTTCATGAATGGTGTTCAGAATAGACACCACCGTATCTCCCTCAAGATTCTTCGCCGGGTGCTGCTGCCCACACGGTAGGTTACCGACAAGGTCCCTCAAAGCATAGCTCCCTGTGGTGACAGACAGGACAACAAAGCAAAGTAAGTATGAGTGTCCAGGTGTGGAGCCAGGTGTATTTAGGTGAGAGTTATAAGCCTGTACCTATTAGGTCTTTATTCCTTCTGTCCATTGCCAGGTTGCGAAGAGCAATAGCCACAGCTCGCACCACTTTGTCCACATCTGAGCGCAGCAGCTCCACCAGAATAGGCAGCCCTTTCTCTTTTCTCACTGTGGCCCGGATGTAGCTGGACCACTACGAGAGCAAACACAAAATAAATGACAACTGACTGATGTCAGCTTTAACATTTTTAAGTTTATGTAAGTAAAATTTTGCTTTTCAAGCTTCCCTTTGTATCTCCAGTTTTAAAAAATCACTAACATCCACACAAGTACACTAGAAAAAAAAAAATGCCAATGCCAATACATCATAAGAGAGACTGAAGTTCTCCTCTCTGCTCTCTTCTGTATGATGCAACTCAATTTCAAAATCTAAGGGTTTTCAAACTCTTTTAATCTGTACGTGGCCTTAGCGTTGATCTTAAATTATAGTGACATTCATTGCACAGTATATCTTGGCAAAGCACAATATTTGACAGGTCTATGGATCCGCTCGGGGGACGTAGCAGTAAAAGTGATTTTTGATCATGCAGGCTGCTGACAAAGTCAATCTCTGGAGTCCAGTTAGATTAAGATGATCAACCCCACATTTTCCTCTTTCTGCACACTTGAATGTTGATGCAGCCTCACAAACACAACCTGACCAGCCAATAAAAAAAAGCTTCAGGTATGAAGGCACCCCTGTGCAGCAGGGGCTTGAGAGGTTTGTCTTCTTTGACCCTGACTTAAAGGGTAAATCCAGCGCCAAATTGAAGTGATGCAGGTTATTTATTCACGGCACACCTCTGTTTCAAGCTAAACAGCAGAGACAAATCCTGGATCTGCTCCACAGACCAAATAAAAAGGCAGTGAGACAGTACGACAGCAGCCATGGTGATTTACTATGAATACACATGAGTAAATAAAAATGGGCCAACAAAATGTCACTTGATAACCGCATCAATTCAAAGTTCAGTGCACCGATTTCCAGCTTTGCAGAGACCATTTTTCTGATTGGGACACACTCCAAAATCTCGACCCCTGTGAAAAGTCATGAATGCGAGAAATAACTGGCAGCTATACTCCATCTCACTCACAGCCCAGTGTCCTGCAGCGAGGTTCTGCAGTGCTCCTGCGGCTGCCTCCAGGGTGTTGTGGTTGTGACTGCAGGTGAGAAGAGAGAGGTAAAGCCTCACCACCTCTGGCTGGTACAGCAGCTCCAAACCTTTAACAAGAAAGGCAGAGAAAGTCAGGGACGATGTTCAATTATCTGGAACAACCGCTGTGTCCAAACGAAAATGGCTGTGCTTTTTTCAGCGTAACTAATAATTAGCTTCAACTCAACAAGCCAGTTTTTATGAATGCAAATCGGTTACATTGTTCTAGGTTTAGTTTAGGTCAGTACCTCAGTATGTTGGTGGAAATGTTTACACATGATTTTTATTAAACTCTTTCCATGAGAAAATTAGAACTATGTCAGACTCTGCAGAGGTTTTTTTTTTTTTGTACTGAGCCAATGGAGGCTGCTGGATGGCTGACAAGAAGTATAAAGCTGACCTGGGCCCGTAACATGCTTGTCATTCTGATTTGCATTCACTGGCTGCCAGAGTGTGGGAGGCATCAGCTTAGCTCTGATCTCTGTTCTAACAACAGCATACACAGTACAGTATTCAGCCCTACAGTACTATTGTGACTTTACCCACAGTTTCTATATACAGAATACATTCACGGCTTAAAAATGACCATAAGGCTGTACAAAAGGCACCAAATAAAGATATATCAGTGTCACAAGGTTATGCAATATCTTGATCAAATTCCACTGCATGCCAGAGAAAATGTTCCTCCCTTAGATTTTGCCAGATAAAACTGTAATCAGTCCTCGAGTTGACGGGTCATTTTGTTAATGAAACTCTCCTCAAGAGGTGCAGGTGCCGATGTGTGGCGTTTAAATGGATTAGGCCATGCTAACGACATGCATACAGAGCAAATACTGCGACACAGAAAGCAGGTACTGATGCTCAATTAGAGTGCTGCATAATGATGATGAAAGCCCCTGAAAATGCATCCACCTTCGATGTTTTAATGAAAACTCTCATGTATGTCCTTTTCAAATATCGCTGCATTAAAATTCCAATGTGTTATGCGAGGTTGATTTTTACGTTTCTTAAGTGTATACCTTTCATATGTTCTGTACGTTTTGGTAAATCCAATGTGCCGTATTTTCTGTCCATAAATCCATTTTTCCAACCTGTACATCACAAACACATACATGCACACAAACATACACACACACACACAAACACACACAAAGGGTTTCATTATACGGGTGCACCAACACATAATGTCAGCAAATTCAATGTGGTATTGAATTACAATATTACCGCCGCAAAAATATTCAGAAGAAACGGGCAGACTGACCTTGATTAAACCACTCCTCTATGAGGCCGAAGGGAAAAGAAGAAAGAATGTCAAAGATTAGATTATGCTAGAAAAGGACACAGCAGAAGAAAACACAGAGCTCCTTCATGTGGAGAGACACTGAGGAATTGACTGTATCAGGTTAATATTTGACTCTGAGACGCATTTGTAATTTTTGTGCAATTAACTGAAAGGTTAGAATTTGTGGGAAGCCATAAAAACTTTAAATCACAGTTAAATCTGACCGTATTGTTTCTCCATTAAGTTGTTTCCTGCAGCACAAACTGCTGCAGCCTATTTATTGTTGCACATCAGTCGTAATTCATCTTGTTCTTAAATGGGGCATGCATCACTACTAGACGTTTTCAAAGTTTAGAAAACCTTCTCGCTTGTTACATCAGTTAGATAGTGTAAGAATCACATAAGTGATGTAACAAAAGAAAACAGTAAACAAGCTTTGCTTAATTTTGGAAACTGTCACTCCTCCCGCAGAGCAAAAACCATCGCTGGCTCCTGCATGTGTGAGGTTATGAAATATTCAGGTTCTCAGTGGCATTAAAAGAGGGCAAAAAATGAAACCTATTCTCAAAGCCAAGATATGGGGAGACATACATTTTTAAACAGAGAAAATGGTGAACTAAAGGGGAAACTTATGCAACAATAAACAAGTATAATTTAATAAAAACAGATCACATTGAAATAGAGAAAATTAGAAAATTGTCATTTGAAAAAATAGAGACACAAGTTGTATGTTGATTCTTATTGGTGGAGATGAAAAAAAACTATAAAACATGACTCTGTGGACACAAGAAATCAATGTATGTGTTTTAGGGAGACCAACCCAAAGTAAAATAATACAACCAGTAATGATTATTTTAATGTCAGCATGCATGATGGCCAACCAACCAACCTTTGGGTCTTTTCCCTCCAAGACAGTCCGGCTCATTCTTCTTCTTCTGATGCCCCACAGCTCTCATCAGATGATTGGCGTGGGGTTCCTGAAACCGATCGGCTCCTGGTATCTCTTTGTGAACATGATAGGACAAGTTTCGCAAGATGCAGACGCAGTTCTCCACTGACTAAACAGAGACAAAGACAGAGGATTTCAATCAAAAATTTAAGCAGCAGGAGTTTAAAGGTGTTTACACTGATTAAGTCTTAAGTTTCCTTCTTAAAATAAAAATTTATTGATTATTTTTCAATATTGAAAGCCTGAGAGTATGTCACAGACTTTAGAGAACTTTATCCATATTTCAAGTGCATTTAATGTTTAAACCAAATGCAATTCTGCACAGGCCATCAACTTATATTTTATGCTAAATCAGTGAGAAAAAAATGTTTACTCTTCACTTATAAACAAAAGTAAAATATTTACTCATATAAAGCCATTATGAATATGACTTAAACATCTCAGAGCCTCTAAATTAAAGTCAGTGTGATGACATCAGCAACCTTATTGTCAGTGTCCTTGTTGACAACAGCTGACTGAAGGGCGTGAAGGAGCGCATCCACCAGCCCCTCACACTCCCTCAGCCTTTGTCGGGCCTCCGCCCCATCTGAGCTGACGTTCCTGCGGAAACGACTCTGTTAGCAAAGCTGCGCGCTTCAAAGTCAGCTTTTAGTAGCTGTCGTCATTTTGTTCCATCATGACAGCAGCCAAGGTTACCTCAGACATCCAGAGGTGTTCTTGAAGACCGTGGTCCACTCAGCACTCAACAGTTTGGAGGGTTCGGCTGAGTCTTTCCTCCAGCCCGAGTGTGGGATGATGATCTCATCGGTGAGAGTTTGAAGGCCGTTGTTGATAACGATCATCTTCAGCGGCTCATGTGAGGAGAGGTTCCACAAAGTGCCTGCAGGGAAGGGAAGAATGCAAAAGCTTTAAAAATAAAATAAAATAAAATCAAAGACTGCAGGTTTTGGCACCAGGAAAACTCAGGAATTGAATCCTACCTGTGGCTAACTCTTTGACCTCCATGCTGCTGCTCTTCCTCAGAAGCCTGACTAAAGCTTGGATACCATCACAGTTTTTGATGGCCATTTTGTTATTGTGGTCTTTTCCGTAGGATATGTTGCGCAAAGCACCGCAGGCCTTGCGGTGGACCTCAGCTTTTGGGTGGTCCAGCAATTCAACCAATATGGGCACCCCGTTCAGCTGGCGCACCTCTTGTTTGATGCGGTCGTTCTCGTAACACAGGTGCTGCAGATATGCGGCGGCGTTGGACTTGACGGGGTCCATGGGATGGCTGAGCATGGAGATCACCTCATGAAGGTTGGGGTCTCTCCAGCGCGGGTCTCTGCGGATGCTGTCCAGGCTGACCATGCTACTGCGTTTGTGGGGGAACTGCAGGGTCTGTGCCCGACACATTGCCTGGAAGAAGGGATTCAGGTTTCCTTCCAGCTGGGCCATGAACGCATCATCATAGCCACCTCTGAGGAGACAGAGTTAGACGTGCATACATGAAAGAGATCAGGGCAAAAAAAATGCACAGCCATCAGACTTGAAATTAAAGAATCAGTACATTAAATAGCAACTGATTAGCTTAGCTTAACCTAAGGACTAGCCTTGCTAACACCCTGTTACATCTTATTTGTTTATTCCATACCAAAGCATAAGACTCCAGACATTTTTTTATGTATTATCATTTTATCATTTTTAATGTTGTCCTCTACTTCAACTCTTCAGGCTAGGCTAATCCTCTCCTGGCCGCAGTCTTAAATATATAGAGAGAGTTCCCTATCGATTTTCTCATTTAATTATGAGCAAGAGGTGAATGAATGTATTTCCCTAAATGACAAACTATTCCTTTTATATTCAACAGGTTGAATGACAATTCTCAGTCCAATAAACTGCTCCAGTGGGTTTAACAGCGTATGTGAGTTGCTTGCATCTTTTGTAAACAGCTTTGTCACTTTATATAGGCTGAGGAAAAGCTTCTGGCAGGCATAACAGGTGAAACCTCCCTGTTTATCGACTTTGCAGCAGGCTGCCATTCCTGATTGATACCAGCTGCTTCCTAACTGCTGTCCATCTGTCTTTCTATTGTCCGGGCTGACTTACAGGAGCAGGATAGAGGGGACTACCAGCAGCTACAGAGTGTGATATTTGCTATGATCTTATCAAAACAGGACCTCTGAGATTAGAAAAGGCTGTTGTTATTATTCCTTTTGTGATGGTCCAGAGTGTCATTCCTCCTAATCTCTGTTCTCATGACAGATTTCAAACAAAATGCAAGGGCATATGGATTATTTGGATTATTTCATTTTATTAAGTCGGGCAAGCCACTCTTTTGTTTTCTTTTAAATCTCTATTAAATCACCCTTTCTTTTGCAGTTTTAATTAATGTGCGTTAATAAATGAATGTCTTCTATGTGTGCTATAAATATAATATGTTTATGTTGAAACATAATCCATTGCATTTTGTCATTATTTTAATATTTCACACTGTATATACATTTTAGTTTTCTTTCTTATACATTTTTTCAGAATACTTTAACTGTCAAGTTATTTAATTCAAATTTTTAAGGTAAAAAAATTGGATAAAATGTGCTATTAAAATGAAACTTTAAATAATTTCTTTTAATCACATAAAATATATTTTGTGATGTGTTCCCACTCTCCCTTTTGAAAAACATAAGTGCTGTACTGTTGTTAATTTTTGCTATTAATTTCAAAGGTGAACTGATTTTTGTTCACCTGATTTTTTCAAAGGTGATCTCATTATTGGATATCGCATTGATATTTCAGCTACACAGACTGAGTACCCTCGACCTTCCTCATGTGATATCCAGACAAAAGAATGTTCAGTGGAGTCAGAGATTTATGCTTAAAACTTTCTCTATCCTTGTTTATACAGTCACTGTTTAACATAGAGGTACATTTCTAAATAAATATTTTCTGGAATACTTTAGTGACTGTGTGACGAATCAATACTTACATTTTACAGATTCACTTTCCTGAGCGTCTGAGTACATGTTGGGTCTGATCTGTATTCGAGACTTCATCTAGGTACCACTGACACCACAAGAGTCCTTGAAATCCATTTACAGTCCCCCGTGGGATCAATAAAGTTTGATCTAATGTACCGTCCTCTTACCTGGTTCTGGAGGGCTCCCTGAGGAGCTCCATGGTGGTAATCGGCCTGAACTGGTGGATTCCCCCCAGTGTTGGGTAACTGGCAGCTGGATGGTCATTCTTCATATCCAGAGGGTTTTCTCCCCGCTCGCTGAGTCCATCCTCCTCTGAATGGCTGCTGAGGCCTGCAGGAGCGTAGCTGTCCCTGAGGAAGGGTAAAGTGTAGTGAGCTCCGGGCTGGAAGTTCTTGGTTGGCCAGTAGTTGTGGAGGGTGGTGCGTGACAGGCTTCCATAACCTGCACATAAGTCTCCCCCGATGCCTCTGTAGGTGTCAGGGAGGGTGTACACTCTGCTCTGCCTGTCTGGGTTCACCGGCTGAGGCTCCCCAGACTGCGGTACCACCTCGGGTTGTGGGGGGGCCGTGGTTGTTGTGGTCGATGCAACAGACTCAGACGGGTTAGTGTTTGCTTCACAAACAGGTTGCTCAGTAGGAGCACTTTCTTGAACCTCAGGAGTCGATGTCAGATCAGGCGCGTCTGATGTCTGGAGGTTTTCCTGCTGCTGTGTCTCAGAGGATTCTTGGCTCTCACTCGGGGCCTGTTCGCCCTCTTGTTCCACGGCCTTTGACTCCTACAAGGATTGATGCACAACAGCTATTATCTCTACAAAAGTCTAATCGGAACCCCTGTTAGTCTTTAAAATCCCATTTGTCTGAAAGGTCTAAAGTGTTCCTCTATCTGATTTAATGAGACCAATTGGTGCATTTGGAGTCAAAGCAGGAACTATTTGGTCTTAATTTACTTGAAAGAGACCAAACATGTTTCAGTTACTTACAGTGTGTTTTTGCAGCTCATTTAAACTGTACAGCTCACCCAAGCTCATTTCTCATAGCCATGATCAATCATTGTCATTTCAGCCCTTTCCTGGCTTTCTGAAGCACTGGTAAATAATGAATTCTTCTTCCCTGCCAAGGAGTAATGAATTCCCCTAGTTGAAAATGAGTTTAGATTAGAGTCTGATGAAACAACTTGAGGTCCAGCCACTGTTTAGAGGCAGACTAAATTACAACAAATTTAATTGTCCGGTTAAGTAAATTGATTTTGATTTTAACTCCTTCTTCCAACTAATAAAATAGAGCCTAATTGCATTAATTGCCATGGTATCATTGTCCCAGAGAGCAATTTCATGTGATATACTTCCATCTGTTGAAGAGGACTTTATTGTGTCTGTAACAGATGTTTCATGTAAAAATTTCAGGGGACCAGATTTATAAGAAGTGCTCTTGGAGAAGCAGGGTTGAATTTTGTGTGTGGGCTGAGAAGGTTTTGTATAAATTTATATATTATTTAAAACGCATTTTTGTGATCATGGATCACAAGAACAGTAATGATAAAAAGTTAGCACTACAGAGGAAGCTCAAAAGGTTCAATTAAGTCACAAAGCTGACAAAAGTTATTATAATATGACAAAGTACTCATAGCTGAATAGATAAATTAGAAAATTAAGTTAAAAATCCGAATGGTATGAAATTTTTTTACATTAAAACAAAAGTAAAAAGAACATTTTAAAGTTCCAGATACATTTCAGTTTTTTTTTACTGACTCATTTTATTTTGTTACACTGTATAAACTTTCCCTTTTCTCAGTTCTAGGATTACGTTGTAGGAAAATACTTGCACATTTTGCTTTTTTGAAAAGTCACTGTCACCTGAACTTTTTTTTAGTCTTTCAGAAAGTCTCCAGTAGGTTTCTTCAGTGCCCTTCAGGCTCTTTAGCTCTGTCTTAAGTCTTCTGCCAATCAATCAAAAACTTTGTGAATCACTCAGAAACTCTGTTAGTGTGACCAAATATTAAAAGATGAACCTCAGTGTCTGTTTGCTGCGGGGTGTCGGTCTCCGTGGAGCTCTCATTGGTCGAGGTCATCACAGAGGCAATGGAGGTGGGCGTGTCCAGTTCATCAGTGTTGGATGGGTTATCCAAAATCGCCTCTTTAGCCTCCTGGGGCAAAGACAGCGGAGGAGGCCCCTCTGAACTCTGCTCCTAAACCACACAGACAGATTTATGTAAGACACTGCCGCTGTTAAGCATCACTGATAGTGTATAATGCACTTAATTTTTACATAACACAACAATATGATCACGCATTATGTAATTAAAGCTGTCTTCAAATGTTAAAGGAGCTGCACTTGATGCAAAGCTGTGGGCAGAGTCGCCGTTGAGAGCTTAATTCATGTTATACCCTATTATTTTATAATTCCTGTAATTTGAGACATGAATGTCGGAATGCATGCTGGAAAGTGCTAATATACACTAATAAATGTCGAGACATTTACTCTACAATCTAATTAAGCAATGTGTTCATAGAAAAATAATTATTGTGCCAGTTCAAAGCAGTTCTGTCAGTGAACAAGTGTCAACAGCAATGATACAGAGATACCTGATATATAGACAAGAGATCTCCTTCACCACTTATTAAATGGTTTCTAACAACCCAGTGTCACAGCACGTTGTAAAATAGTTACTAAATTTAATATATGAGTCATGCTCTTAAGCATGAATGACAAAAAATTGTGTCCTTGTACATCATTTAAATATTGTAAATATTTGGGAAAAATGTATTTTTAATTCTTATTTAATCACAGTCTTTTCCTAATATTAACCAAATTAATTCCCTATAAAAAATATATATCAAAAATGGGAAAGATATTTTCTTAACCTAACCAAAGGGCTTCTTTTGTCTAACCTGACCTCTGAGTGGACTCCACCTCAAGATCCTGATCAGTTATGGCCATTAGCTGCACAGGTAATTAAGCTAACAAGGAAACAGCAACCACTAACCACAGAAGTACTTCTTCAAAGAAGTAGCCATTAGTTGTTATTCTGGCGGCATGTTTCTCCCAATTATTTTTGTAAATTTTCAACTTCAACCAATTACATGACTGTTCCAATAAAAAGATGATGTCCAAACCTGAACCAAAGTGCTTCTGTTGCACACATCTGACCACAGACTGGACTCAAACCAGTGATTCATACCTTCAGCTGATAGGACCATGAGCTGCACGGCAAGCTAACAGCAGCAACGAATATAATGAGCAGCAGTTATCAGTAACTTTAGTGACTCACCGCTAACTCAGTTAACAAGGTAACAGCAGCTACTAGCAACAGCTAAAGACAGTTACACCAAACAGTATGGTAAGCAGTAGTTAGCAAAATCCACAGCCCACAAACTGGACTCAAACCTAGAGTTTGGTGATACCTGTAGTTCTAAGGATTGTTAATTTTGTCACACCTTGATGAAATGTTGTGAAACTGTGTTGTTTCCCAAGTGTCATATCCTTGACTAGGATGCACAAAGTATCAGGTAGCTTATCTTTTATCAAGTAATAATTACTTTAAGGCATGTTATTGATATAATAAGTAGAAATTAATCCCCAGATTAGAATCATTTGATATATGCATGCATGATTGGTTTCCTCATTACATGCACACTAGAGTGTTCTTCCATTTAAATTAAATCCTAAAGTTTCAGGCTCAATTCCTTTTTAAATTTCTGGAAGCCAGTTTATAATGGAAAAGTCATCGTCAAACTTTCTGTGCACTTTTTGTCCAAGTTTTTTAATGATTTCAGGGAGTAGATATTTCCTCCTTTGATATGTACCAAAACTGACAGGCAGCATTGAACAAGGAGGCTTGCATAGCTCATACTGCTGTAAAAAGAAGAAGAAGTGACAAAAATAATACAAAAAAACTCAGTGTTTGGTAATAATTCAGGATGAGGTAAAGCCGTGTTACATGCATCAATGCCAGGCATCTCAGTTCGAGTTTGATAGATCAGCTTGACCAGGAACATCAAACATGAGAAACAATATCTCATGTTAAAAGCCAAAATTAACATTAACACAATTGGTTTTTATCAGTTTTATCTTTTCTTATGCTTAAAGAGCAAACCTTTTACTTTTTCTCAAACAGGCCATTTTTGCCATTTCTCTGTTTCTTAAGGCCTTTAAAAGAGATGTTGACATCCCTCATTGTGTTATGTAAGCATTTATAAAAAAAAAAAAAAAGGGCCCCTTCATAAAATACATCAGCAGCGTAATGGCATTGGATGTGAGCTGTCAGTTCTTGACATTTAAGTTATTTAGTGTGAGTCCTGATTTACCAACACTGATGCTTGGCTCAGTAATCCAGCTGCTGCTCTCCAACAACGTGTGGACACTTCTGTAATTTCCACTTGTTTATTCCAAGTAGAACTTAAATTCTCATTTCTTTTCAACAGGATGGGTTTCATTTACCACAGTGGATTAATTATTCAGCATCTTTGTCTCAGAAAGAACTGGAGGCAGTATTTGACTGTAAACACATTTTATGCTGATTTTCTTGCAAACTTAACGCTCATTTTGGTGTGCCTACAAAAATCTGCTTCGCTGCTTAATGATCTCAATCAATAGCTGAGTATTCAATATACCTTTTCCAGTCTTGAAGGCCCTCTGATTGTAGCTGTTGAATTTTTTTTTTGTATTGTGGAAAATCAATTCCACTGCATCTTTTATGGTCCATTTTACTGTTTGGGGTTGCTTATCCACAATTTAAATCAATTCCCATTTAAAGAAAATATGGCACAAATTCATATAATCTCACCTGATATGTATCACTCAATAGCACAGACACAATATGCTGAATGATGTACGGAGATGGGAAAAAAAAAAGAAAATAAAAAAACAAGTTAGCTGTTAAATCTCCCGAAAACTCTCTTCTTCTTCTCTCTCAGGCTGCAGCATTAAAGCGAACAAGTGCTGAGAACCCAACTACACTGCATTAAATCAGGCTGCAGCGAAAAAAAGCTCACTGAATGTGGAGGAGAGAGAGCTTTTAAAACACCTCACCAAACACAAGAGCCCCTCATATCCATGAACAAAATGTGTCAGAGGGACGAGGAGATGAAAGGGTCACACAGGAGAAATTGGCAGCAGAGAGATGATTCTCGCTTGAACACCTCTGGGGGAGGTTGATTGGATATTGTTAGGCAGCATTAAATGAAAGGCTGGCCAGGAGACAGACGGGGGTACTACTGTCCTCTACAGACAGCTTGATTAAGGATTGGAGGACGATAATAGGCTGGACAGGGGCCTGTGTGCTGTCCCCATCTGATTCAAGCTCCAGGGAAGGCCAGGCCTCTGTGAGTCAAAGCTCATTTAAATAACTCACTGCACCATCACTAACTAAGTGTGCTCACAGAGCCAAATAGGTCAAGATGATGGTTCTGAATCTGACTTAGCTTCAAAAAAATGAGGTATGGTATGTAGATGTTAGATGCAGCGATGCAGGAGACAGAATGACATGATTAGCATCTTGTTCCCGTCAACTCTCAGTATTGAGGCCAGCTGCAGCCAGTGTATTATTTTGGGAGACACAGAGTCTAAACTAATGCTGAGTGAGGTCAGATTTTGGTGACCAGCTCAAGGGCACATCAGCCACAAGCCGGGATTCAAACTTGTCACAAATCCATTTCAGAGAGAAAGGATGATTTAAAAAAAAAATAGGCACTCTGGATTGCAAATAAATGAGTGGGGCCAAGTCAATGCATGGTGATCAAACTTGAGAATAAATTAGGCTTAACAGACAGTTTGTCGTTATCAAGCTGTGGGACTGAAAGAGTAATGCATCAGCTGGATATTAAACATGACATCAGCCCACTGATGTCAGAAGACATTAGTCACAACTTTGTCACAACTCATCTGCCCTCCACTATCTGTTGAATCACTGATGCTCATAATGGTCACTGTAAATTCACAGAGTGTCACTATACATTGTGGATCAAAATGGCACTCAAGTGACGGATGAATTAAAAGACTCTTCTTAAGACTTGTTTCCTGCAGAAACACAGTTGTCCATATTGCAAAACATCTTGTTAAGCCATAATTCAACCAGGCTGATGGGAGAAGATGAAGGAAGGAAGGATATTCGTTCTCAAAGTTTCTATTTGAAGCCTTGCTGTGCTCTGATCCTTAAATAGTTAAATGCTGCATGGTCAAGATTTAATGTCTCTCTGATACATCATGGCATTACACTTACCAGAGTGTGTGCAGCATTCCCCCCCTGAAGGGACAACCTCTCCTCATAATGCAATCAAAGATTATCCCTTTAGAAGCTTGCCTAGGTTTTTTTTTTTGCACACATGCACAGCCATGCACATGCACGCACAGACACACACACACACACACACATACACACACACTTGATGAAGATGTTAGCATCATGTCCCCATGCACACAAGGAGACTGCACCGAACAGCAGTGAGAGGCAAGGAGGTGAAGCGATTGATGCCTCCTTCATTCATCATGACAGAGGCAGAATGCAAAGCTGAGGAGGGCTACAGTTCTCTGCAGGAAAAGAAAAAAAAAACTGATAGGCAAAAAAAGAGGGAGGGTACAGAGCAAATAGAGCCATTCCACCACACACTTACCTCTTTCACTTCAGCAGGCATTGCCAAATCTTTTCTGCTTCCCCACAAATGATGAGCAAGATGCGTCCCCCACTGAGACGTCTGTTTCTCTGCCTCTGCTGAATTTTGCCTTGACTCTTCCTTTGAGCATTTGAGGCAGTTCAAACGTGAGCAGCCATCCTTCCTCCCAGCTCTCACTAACACACGTCCGCTCTCTCTCTCTCCCTCTCTCCTTCCCTCTCTCCCTGCCTCCCTCTCTCACTCTCTCTGCCTCTATTTCTCTTTCTCTCTCAAACACACACTAGACGCACAGTGCACACATTTGTCCAACACAGACGTTCCCTCACACGTCCACACACACACACACACACACACTGAGAAGCAATAAATGCCGGGCTCTCTCTCATTACTGCACTCCTCCTCTGTTCTGTGCTGCAGTTAATGTGTGCGCTATTAGCAAGGTGCTGAATCAACTGTGTGGTGTTGAGCCTGTGAATGGCTTAGGTAAGTGCAGAGCCCTGCAATCCCTGTGCTCTACCCATATTTTCTGGCAGCTTTGGTGCACAGGCAGAGCACACACATGTGCGCACATTCACTCACACTCACACACACACACACACACACAGAAGCGCATACACCATTCCCTGTGGGCTCACAAGCAGATGCAGCTGGAGCATAGAGCAGCCCGCACTGGTTCAGTCCTATGTCACCCATGTGTAGCATAATAAAGGGCGAAGGGTGGGAAAAGAAGGGGGGGCAGGGGGGGTAAGGAGGTGCATGCACACTGTATGCAGCACCAGGCAAAGAGACGCACTCCATACTGAACCAACAGCTTTGTTCTGCAAACTACCAAGCAAATCAAACCCCCCCTTTCACCATCCATCACTGTCAACTTCACTGTCACTTGTTAGAAGCACAGAAATGAAACTAAAGATGATTTTTTGGGGGGTTTTTTTAACCAGGAAATAGATATCCTGAAAGTCCTGTTTTTCAAAACACCGTCACCATAGAAATGTTGAATTACTCATTGTAAATGCTGTCTGAGCCCCTTGTTTCCTTTTTTTCCGTGCAGCAGGTATTACATCATTTTAAAAGGAGTCTCAGATCAGCTGGGGTGATCGGAAATGATCACAGTTGATGAATTAAGACAAGATTCACTGCTCCACACAGCTAATAGAAGTCCATGTCTTACTTGTTCTCTTAATCCAGGACATCTTCCCATTTGCCATCAGACCATATGCACTGAGACAGCAATAATCCAAGTAAAAAATGATCTGCTATCATCCACAGAGCAGTGCTCTCTATCAACTGTCCTTCTTATTGATTTAAGAGCAGAACCTCAATATCATTGATCTCAGGGCATTTAGAAACCCTCATCGGTCTCTGTGGTATTTCTCTCATCTTGGTTTGTCTAAACTTTGCTAAGCAGTTTGTTTTTTTATTCAAGCCAACGCCTTTGCATTTTTAAGGTCTGTCTCATTAAAACTCTTTGGCTCAGTCAGCCATTTCTCATTTTCTTTTTATGTAATCCCTTGTTGGTGATATCCTCTGCTTTACACTCTTATAAAAAAAAGGTACCTCAAAAGGTTTCTAACCAAAGGTTTAAGTTCTACCCAGAATCATTTGTTTCTTAAAAACCTTTTCTTTCAAAAATTAAGGATTTTAAGGATTTTTTATAAGCACTGGTTCTAAAAGATCTTCACTCTCAAAAATCCCAAAAGTTTATCCATGTGTCAGACGTCATTTTTAAATGTAGATGTCTGGGTTGGGTCCATTTTTAGTTTTGCCCATCCATCATATGAGTTTGAACTGCTTTGATTTAATATGAACCAACATTTATCATCATTATATGATTTAAGTCCTGCCAGAGTTCAAAAGCCTCTGTGATTCAAACTTTTATCTCAAAGTCATACACAGAGAGAAAGGAGCAGAATAGGCCAGAACTTGCAAGAAAAGCAGTGGGATCCCTCATGACAGGGTACACAACCAGCAAAACAGGTGTGACATATCAAGAATGATTATTTTGGAGTTTCTGCAATTCAAGTATCTAATTCTGTTCATGAGTTTGCTCACACCCTTCGCTTATTTGCACACTTTATGAACACCTGTCCAGAAGTGTGATCACCTGCATCCTACAGTACATCTGTAGGGACTGATGCTAAAAGCTACGCTAATGTAACAGAACATCAGAATTAATGTGAGTCTGATCTAATATTTTAATTCAGCAAGCTTGAGTCTTGCTTAAAACTTTTAAGGTGGAAGGTGGACCAGTTTTAATGCTAGCATACTTTTCTGGCTCTTTGTAGAGGATAACTAGACATCCTGGACATACAATGAGATGTGCCAGTGAGGGCTGTTAGGAGAGAAGAACAGGCTTATTCAATCTCTCCCACTGTCACCATTATTATATGCCTATAATCCAACCACTCTCATTAGGCCCTGCATTAGTTTTCGCTTTGTGGATGGCCTATGATTCATCTGATGTAGTAAGTGGACCTTGGTATGATGCTGCTGTCTTTTTTCCTTGTTTCTCTCTCTTTATCACCATCACTGGAGATTACATAAATTCACCTGCTGAGGACTGGATCAGTGTGTCTGACTTGTGTCCTGTTATTTTTTTGTGATTCCTCAGGTCCAAAGCTCACTTTGGACCTATTTCCCCCGGGATCTACACTGCCTCTCCTGATCTGTTGACTATTTCTTATAAAAGTCTCCCTTTCATATCAGTTTTCCAAGACTGAAAAAAATGTTCTGTTCATTAAAAATATGCAGGTTTTCTCAATTTACACATTAGTAATTGTATAATTTATTTTTTAAATGATGGATTACCAAAGTTCATAATATATAGGAATCAATAATTTTTTTGCTTCATGTGTAGAATGTATTATGGTCCTTTGTAAAATCCTCATAAGACAATAGGTTTATAGATAGAACCCTTAAATAAAGGTTTAGAGTCAACTTGATAGGTTCAAGAAAAAGTCTTAGTCCCTTGAAACAGGCTGTAAAGGGGTTCTCAAGAGAACACCTCGGGTGGTTTTCTACATGAGACCCTTGATACAAACGCCTGGATCGATTCTTGTTGGCACCCTTAGAAGGTGGAAAGGTTCAGGGTAAAACCCCCAGAGAAAGTTCTGAGGAGAACCACCATTAAAAGGGTTCTCTGTAGGGTCCCTCTGTGGTGTGGATCAATTGCTCTGGGTGGAAGCTTTCACGGTTGGTTTCAGGTATGACCTGTGTGGTTGAGTCGAATTTTGAACACTGTTCAAGTGTTCTGGGTGGAACCTTTGTAAAATAAAAACCTTAATAAAAGGCTGCATGGTTCTAGATAACATCGAGAGTTCTTTATAACTCCATGAATTTACATTTATAAGTTGTAGACCAGTACAGTAGAAAACAAAATCGGCAGTGCAGTAAAACTTCAAATAAGAACCTTGAATTCTTCATTTCGAACATGAGAAGATTACCAAAGCATCCCACATTTCATCAATCTAATAAGAAAATGCCCTCAAAGTAAAGGGAACATTTGAGAACATCTCCTTTAATTTAACACTAATCTTTGATCCCTCAACAGTGTTATCAAAGCAGCATTCATGAAACAGCATGTTTTCACATTAGAAAAATGTACTGACGTGCCAAAATGGATCCATTTATATTGGAAATGATTACTGCTATTCACTGCTCTCCCACTGTTTCATCTCCACACTTGAAAAAATACAAGTTCCATCAAACTGAAAATACCAACATTAAGTGTCTTAATGGTTTGGGGTCACTGACAGACACTGGAGCAGCTTCATCGCACCAGGCAGATCTATTTTTTATTGTTGGTTTGATATTCTTTGTGACTGCTGACTTGAAGGGAAATGTACTTTACTTCATGAATATACAGAGAGGAGAGGGGGCAATAAGAGAGGCTGAAGGGAAATATATAGTTAATATAAGTTTTAATTGTTAAATTCTTCTTCTCTAAGGGCCAAAGTTATTTCGGATGTAAATAACACATCCTGTGTCTGAGACTTATTTTTTTTAGTTATGCTTAAAAAACTCATTATAAAACTCATTATTGCAGACCAGAATGAAATCATCAATAAAATATATGATTCCCAGTTTTTGAATGGTATTTTTAACATTAGCTCATCAGAAGTTGCTCTCCTCGCAGCCTTGTCGATCAGAGCAAACAGAAGTTGAAGTTAAATATTAAGCGGAAACCCACACAGGTTATTGGGAGACAGTGTGAGAAAGCAGAGAATGTCACCTTTGTGCAAGAGCAGAAATGTCACGCATGATAGATGAGACCTTTCTGCACTTAAAATGAATTATACTGGATTTATTGACGTTTCCTCTGGGTGTAAATTTTCGGAAATTGCTTTGAGTTCATTACACTTAATGTTCGAAAATATCAGCCGTATTGATCGATGAGCCAAAACCAATGTTTCATTCAGCCTCTTTTTTTTTCTCTTTCAAGCTGCTTAACTTCACCTGATACATCGTCACACACAGGCTCCTCTTCTTTCTTTCTGCAGTGGATCGCGCACACAAAGTCTGGACCATGACTTTTTCATCAAGGACTTCTTTCTGCATCATCTTTGCAGACTGAATGGAAAAATTGCTTTATTGTTGAAAGGACAGCAAGAGCTGTTGTTACATAAAGAGTCTTTATCCACTCAATACACACACACACATCTTTTAGTCGTCTGTGCGACTTGCCTGCAGGTTAAGTCATTTTCTCTGAATTGCTTTTACTTCTAGGCATCAGTCTGAGCCTGAAGTAAGAGACTCAGACTAATAATTTGCAATATTTTGGGGGAATTTTGCATATTTTTTTCAAGTATATATTGATCTGCTAAATGGAGTAAAAGCCACATTTTTTTTCCATTTCAATCAAACTACCACTTGAGGTAGAAAACTGCACTTGTACAAGGACAGAAAAGGACTCACTGAAGGCTTTATATTCACCGAGATTAGTTCAATCCAGTCTGAATTCATGCCAGGAACAGCAGACTCACAGGGCCCTCAGAACCAGAAGGACCAGCTGAGTTATTGTACTTCTGTATGTGTGACACATGTAGGAGATACTGAGCACACGATCTACACACTGTATGTCTAAAGCTCCTGTAAATTTAATGAAAAGTTGTTGTTGGGGGACATGAACAGGCTTATTTGTATTCCTGTGCAGCCTCGGTGATGCTATCTCTCTCTCTCTCTCTCTCTCTCTCCTTTTTCCATTTATCTTGCTTTCTCTGTAACTTGTGCACACTGTTTCGAAACAACTCCACAGACATTCTTGAAGACATCGTAGGTTACTGCCTTGTTTGTCTCCTTGTGCCTGAATGTACAAAGAAATAATCTTTACAGAAGAAATACAACACAGAACATGGAAAATGTCATCAAGTGTACTTTTTGAACTTGTTGACAGCATGAAATGTGAGATATTTTCCAGCTTTCAGTTGAACAGTTATGTGTTCTTTGACATAGGCAGTCATATGGACTGAATGGATCGTGATGCTGTCAGCCCACTTAGAGGCCCTGCTCAAAGTCAAGTGTTAAAAGCTCTATTTTGTTATCAGCTTGGTCCGCAGATGGAAATGAATGCTGTTGAACCAACGAAGAGACAGCTTTCAAGACACCACATGTTGAAATTTTGTGTGAGTATTACGTGGGATCTTTTAAATCATTTTAATTAATTTAATGCCCTATTTCAATTCTTTACTCTCCGTGCTCGTGTCAGTTAATGGACACAAGATGGTTTTTAAAACCGAAGTTTTAACAACCAGCAGTGTCCCTTTATAGTATAGCAAAGGCCTGAAAGACTTAAAGGAATGAAGGTGACAAAGTGCAATGAGCATGCACAGTTCATCCACAAAATTTGGACAAGTCACTTGTAGCATATTAATATTTCAACAGTTCAGCATGGCAGAGTTGTGATTAAATGGAAGCCTGTATGATCTATATTTTCTCACCAGTATGTTGGTTTGGAGGGGGTTGGCGTGAGACCTTGGTGAGGATGGTGGTGGTAAATCACTTTGGTGCAACAGCTGCCAAGCAGGAGACAAGTGTTCGAGCCCACATCAAGGTCAATAGTTTCCACCTGATATAATTTAGTGACTATCAGAACATGTTACAGGTGTTATGTGTTCACCAAACTGAGCATTTTTGAGGTGACATTGAGAGATTTTCCTGACGGTTTTGTTGCAACCCAAACCACTTGTATTTAAGGAGAAAATTGGAGATTTTTTTTTTTTTGTTGCAGCTTTTTTCTTTTGTAAGACAATGATATGAGAGTTTCTTAGCAACCAGAAAAAAATATGCCAGTACATAACCAGATATTTACCCTTAAAATGCAAAGTTTCAATGCAAAAAACTTTTTAAAAAAACACACAGTTTAAACATATCTATGTAAAAATGTGTAATGCCAGCATCAAATTCCTGATGATTGGGTTGGAGTAGAAGTTGAATCAGTATTTATGAAAAAAGTCAAATATTTGTCCATTTAATTCTGCACAAGCTGATCATTTTCAGATTTTCTATTTAAAACAGAAAGTTGGGAGGCTTTGTAGTCCAAACTGCATGCTGTGTGTTTTGCATTCATGCGGTCGCAGCGTCCTAGGCTGGGGACCATTTTTTTGAATGTTTTACCCTCTATCTCCCTCTTTCTCTCTCCCCCCCATATTTCATAGCACCCTTCAGAATTTACTATCTGTTTACTAACTAATAAAAAGAGCCAAAATGCCTTACAGGAACCTACAGCAGCAAACAGCCTGCATACCGGCACTCTGTTGATGCCGTCAAGGACTTTCTGTGTTGAGATTAGAATGTTTAAACTCAAACTAACATGTTTTTTTTTTAAATATAATTCAAGGACTTTGTGTTCTCTTACCTGAACCCCTATTATACCAGAAAATGTTTTTCTTTTTTTTTCACTTTTCTGCAGTCAGTGATTTATTCTGTGCTACCGTCTGACCTGATACGGTACACACACACACACACATGCACACACATACACACACACAAAGGAATTATTTTCTATACGTAAATAGCAGCAATAAATGCTGTTTTGTTGCACCTCTACAGATGATGAAGCTCTTTGTCATCATCACACTTACTGGACAGTAAAATTGCAGCTACTATGCGACAGAGATGAATGTAATTATTGCTTGCCTATTATCTATACACACTGGGATGAACAGAGGGGGTACAGCGCAGTGCAATACGCAGGATTTGTCACAAAAACCCACATAGAAAAAGACGTTTTACATTGTAGTGGCACATTGCTGTATTAATTGCAATGAAATGCCCACGCAGTCTTTGGTGTTCAGCGGGGTATTTTCACATCCTTTTCCTGTGGACTCACAGAGGCACAGTCAGTGCAGATTTTAGTCCTAATTAAACACCCACACGACCCACCTCTGCTCTATTCAGGCTGGCATGTGCAGCTGAGGCTAATTCAATTTAACGCGCAGACAAAACGTCTATGAAGAGTTTGCTCAAAAAACAGGAGAAGGTGCCAGCAGCGCGTTGAATGCTGCTTGTATTTCAGATGGCCCTGTCACACAGGCTGCATAATAACACTGAAAATACCAGAAAAAGGTCAAAAATTGGGCTCCGTAAGAGAAAGGTCACCTTTCATTTTCATAATCAAATATTCAAAGAGGATCTAAGAAATTTAAGCTGAGCGCAGGCAAACTGTTTAATTTGCAGGAAGTGAAATGTGTGGAAAAAGTCTGATGCTTCTGGAAATAATCCAGTCAGACTGACAGCCAAAAAACTATGAATGACAAAGCCACACCTGACGTCCTGACTTTCACATCGACTTACTGCTGCATTTCTTTTGGTGAGCTATAGGAAGAGCAATAGCTGCCAGTCACGATCACCTATACAGAAAACAACTTCTCCTAAAGCAGCACTTCAACACATCCACTACATGGTAATTTGATAATTAATGTAAACAGTATAATATTATGTATGCAACCCTTCAAGGGAAAAAACAAGGCAGGCTATCAATCCAACTCCTAAGTGTCACTGCAGCAAGTACTTAATCACACCAACAGAGAGACCGGAGAGGAAATGAAATGCATCAGTGCCACTGCAGCTGAAAATGACAATCAGCCAGTTCAGCGATGCCTCTGATGATCAGGCATATCAATGAGCTGAGAGAAAGAGCCCGAGAGTGAGCGAGAGAGGGAGAGAGAGAGAGAGAGAGAGAGAGAGAGAGAGAGACCCGCTGCTACAGAGAGAGAGAGAGAGTCATTGGCACAGATGTAGGTCAGTCTGCAGCATCACTAGAAGTATAATAAAAGATTCAGGTGACTGGGGGATGGATGAGAATGAAATGAACTCGTGTCAAGAGGTTATCGTGAGTCCACATCCTCAGATGAGGCCTCAGGATTATTTAATCTTTTTTATGGCTTTGTTTATGATAATATCACGCATCTAAATGCTGGAAGAACCATGGCAACGCAGAGCAAACAGTGATCCAGAGGCAGGAAAAGTGAATCTGTTTAACCAGTCACTGGTTATTAAAGTGTAATTATTCATTTGGATTTAATTGGTGAGATTGAAACCTTTATGTTCACAATAAGGTCTGGATTAAAGACGGACTATAAATAGACATTGTAATTATTAATTATTTATTTATAAATAGCCATACATTTCTTTTAGGTAACCATAAAAGTAAATGTTTTCAAAGGTTTCAAAGTTTCAAAAACTATTTCCTCTCTTAACCTTAAAGTATCTAGCCATACTATTTCATAATAAAAGCAGTTTTGAGTTAACTGTGGTGGTAATATCTTACAGAGAAAGTTCATGTATTTAAACCCAAAACAAATAAAATAGACTGAATAGGATTTGTGTAAATAGGCAAGATACATCTTTTTTTTTGTGTCACAACTTTCAATCAGAAAAATCTTTATAATGAGAAAAACAACTAATCACATTGTTGTTTAGATCAGCATTGAAATGCCCTCATGCTTCCAACCTAAAACATATTTGAGACAAATGCAGACCACGAATCTTCTAAGACATATTTGTCAAGCAGACATATTGTAAAAATAGCATGATGTAAGATGGAGGGCTTCTCAGACACCACAGCCTGCATGAAGCACGTTTGATCCACTCCTCCAAGTCAACGACTTACAATCCCTCTTTGCACAGCAGCCGCGTCATTACTGTCATTACCATTTTACCCCCGGCTACAGATACCAGGATGAGGGGAGGGGGGGGGGGAGCAAAAACAGCAGGAAAACAACAGAGAAGAGAAGACAGGGAGACAAACATTAGCAGAAAAAAAGAGTCTTTTCTACCACATTAGCTTGTGTAAAATTTTCAAAACAAACAAGCCAACCAGCAGTGAAAAATATGGATGGGGATACTGACTCACAAAAGGTTTGGTTGCTTTCATTTTGAGAGTAATTTCAAAGAGATGACAAGACATCAGCATCATCATCATATTCCTAAATCACAAAAACAGATAAAAAAAAAAGAAAAGATAATCATGCAGACACAGTGAAATGCAAGTGAAATAGGACGCTTTTATAAGCTAGAAGTTTGTGAGTAGGAGCTCAGACACCAATAAAGCATTCAAACATATGATGACTAGCACACCGTCTGACCGTATGAACATATCAACAGCCTTAAAACATCTGTAGTAAGAAAAAGCAAAGAAAAAAACACCACCCTAACTACTAAAAAGTCCTAAACCATTTATTCCATCAGCCTGAGCACTGGTGAAATTGGAAAAGTACAATGGATAGCAACATATGGTAAGTGGAAATAACAGTACTATGTCTCAACAATTTCGAAGTAATTTGTTTGGAGTCGCTCATCTGTGAACACAGAAATTTCAGCACAATTACCTCCCTTCGACAAACAACAAGAGAATTACAGAGGCTACAGAACAGGAAGCACGACATGATGTACGTGTGAGGAAACGCTTTTTTCCAAACTAAAATGCATGTACAAACACTTCAATGTGAAGAAGAGCATTATTGTAATTAATTTCTGTTATAATTAGATTGTGATGAGCTGTTTTCTGTTAATGAGGTACATTTCGACGGAAAAAGAAAAATTGATCAGTTCTTTCCGAACAGGAGCTGAAGCCATACGGGTAATTGTAATGTTTCTTTTTTTTATGCCTAATTGATTTGTCTGTTTTGTTGTTACAGACATTGGAGATAGAAAAGTATTTTTCTTACTTATTTTTGTATGACATTTGCTTATGGTTTAAGTCCTATAAGCCTCTTAATATGAGCTTAATCTCTTCTTCTTCCTCTTCTTTTTAGTTGGTTAGCAACAAAACTGTGCATCACGGCCAACATCTGGCAAGTGTTGGCACAGAAGCAGCCAAGTCAACCCATTATTACTTTGTGATCTTGTCGTCATCTGACAAAATCAGCACTGTGTGTTTGCTAAAGTGACATTTAAAGTGATTAATCCCAGAAAAAGTTTCAGATAACACAGAGTTCTTTTAACATCACAGCCACACATCACTAGGCTGGATTGCATTATCTTTTTTTTGCTAAAGCTTTGCTGAGCCAGCATTTTAACAATCTTCCACTCTGATGACTGCTTGAAAATTGTGATTTTTGATTGATTAAAACACTGTTTTAGTGCGGAGAAATGGCTAAAACAAAGAGAGAAAAAAAAGGTAAAATGCCTCAAATACAGCCAACTTTATGTGGATGTACTGTTACCCACCAAACCTCAATTTAAGATTAGTGACAGTTTTAGAGAACTGGTAAGAAGAAACAAGAAAAACCTGTTTTTTGAGTTCAAAGATACCTGAGTGGAGATTAATCATATAAATAGCAGCATACTCAAGTCCCTCTTGGGTTCTAGTGATGATTTGACAGCTTAATAATGTATTCATCTCTCTCTTTTATATTCCATACTGCTGTTTGTACCATCTATTGAGTGAAAAAGCTGTGTAATATAATGCACAATCTTGTTAGACATTTTTGGCACAAACAGCTGCTCCCATGACTACTGAACAATGTTGTTTACACTTGTTGCTCTGCGGCGCTTGCTAACTGAGAGGCTTTTTTTTTGTTATTCATGCTCCACATCTAGTGTTGTCTTTTGTCAGGTCTTTAATTAATTCTGTACGAGTTGTTTTTACATCCCACTGAATTTACCGGTCTGGTGAGAGATCTGTCAGTTATTCAGCTGTGTTGGAAAATTCCTGCTGACAGTTTAAACCAATCAGGGTTTCCAGGATTTCTTTTTGTTCCTCCGCCTGTTACAAGGTCAAGTGCAACGATAAGTCACATGAAAAGCTTAATGTGGCAAGTTTTGTCAGTCATTGCTTTAACAAAATGTGAGTTTTCAAACTCAGCTTAAGGTGATAAAAGAAATCATTCTGACACAAAGACTCTGAAAGGCTTGTCTGTCTGATGTGAGACTGAAGGCCAGAAGGAGGGAGACTTTCAAGCATCTGAAAAGGCAAAATGCAAAATTTGTGACTGGATTTCAAAAGAGACTCCTCTAAAACATTTTAAAAAATTCACCTCAAATAAATGCTTCTTTTCTCCCAGAGATTAAATGAAGAAAGCAGATTGAATTTTTTTGTCTTTATCATTCTTGATTTTTTCATTACTTCAAGGTGAACTACCTGTAAAGATAATAAACTGCTGTGTAAAATGAACCTTTTGAAACACAAGACACACTGCAGAGCCTCTTCTGGTCTTTTCCATCACTTGAAGCCCTTGACATTAAAAAAAAAAGCTGTTTTCTGGCATTTTAAACACAATAGCATCATCTGCTGGAGCTGGCTGCCTCGCTGACATCAGACCACTCTCTGAACTGTCCACTAGAGGGAGCAGAGTATAGGCACCGTGCAGAAACTGGCAATGCAGAGCTAGAGGGTATTTCATTTAACTCATTACATGTCATAAATTTAAATTTTTCTGCAGTATGATCATGACTGCTATAAAAATGTATGCATTTATGCATTGTAGCAGTTTTATAGGGAAATTAATGAACATGTCAAAATGCATTTTGGCTCTACCTCCATAAAAGCATGTCATCTGTTGAGTTATGAGCTGAGATTATCTTGTGATTTGGAAGAAATCAAGCGCAAGTATAATATCTTTGGAGCAAGATTGATAAGCAACAGTGAAAAGCAATTTTCCTTTTGTTGCTCAGAGCGGCAGATGCTTTAAATATGTAAAGGCTCATTCACAATATCATTAAATTTGTTTTGTACCCTATGCAGGTGCGTTCTTTGACAGCCACTCACACAGGTAAATAAATGAAAAGAGAGAGAGAAAATGAAAATTACAAAATAAGTTTATTCATATAAACAACTACAAAACTCTATTAAATCGGGTATTTTGCAGCGGGAGACAATTTAGATGATATGGTATTACATTGTTTCACAATAGCAATATCAAAACACATACAAACAGACAATAAGTTAATCTGTACTCTTCACAAAGCCCTTCTGCTTTGACCTTTTGAGTTTATACAGCTCGCCCTGTCTGTAAGAGGAGGCACAACTATCCTGAGATTCACCGTTTTATCGGATTTGGTCAAACTTCTGACTTTGCAAAAAAAAAAATTTCTAAGTTTATCCATCACTGTGTATTTGTTTGTCACACACCCTCCCACACAGGAGAGTCCCAAATGGCCTCTTATTTACAAAGTATTTTGGAGCCGTGAAGACTGAGACTAACACTGCATAGATGATTCATTCACACCATCGGAAACACGGATTATGTTTTTTTTTCTATTAATTATTTCAGGGCTCCCAGGGTGACTGAGTCCTTTCCCTCGGTGGAGTATGTGAGCGAGGATCGTTTCGCGGTGGCGTAAGAGGCGTATGACGGGGCTGGGGAGGTGGAGGAGGAGGGTAAATGCGGTAGAGTGGCTGTAGAGGAAGGGAGGGGTTGAGTCTGTCGTTCAGAGGTGCAGTAAGCCGGGGAGGAGGACCTGCCCTTGCTTTGGAGGCTGCTGCTGCTGCTGCTCTGCAGAGGAGAGCTGGACGTTTTCGGGCCTCGAGACAGAGACGACGTGGAGGAGCTGGACAGAGGTGAGGTCCTCAAGCCATAACCGAGGATGCCTGTGCTCATGAGAAACTCTCGTGATCCATAAGCAGGAGGAGTTGGTCCACGGGAACCCGTCGGTCGGATGTTGTCTGGGGGTAGACTCCTCCTGCAGGGGATGTCGTAGATCCCCACATCTGGGCCGTAGAGGGCCTGGGATCTGGCCTGGAGGCGCAGCATCCTCTCCCTCTCCTCCATCTCCCGTCTCTCGTGGATGGATGCCATGATGGTCTTTGAAAAGTTGTCATAGCGTGCAGCGGCAGACTTCTGAGGTGTCAAGCCTTGTGGCGCGAGATCACGAAGGCTGTCTCTGAGACTTTGAGAGGTCATATCTCGCATCCCCAGACCTGGAGGGGTGAGGTCTCGTGATGTGATGCTTTGAGATGCGAGGTCTCTCGGCAACAGCCCTTGAAAAGCCGGAGAGGGGTCTCTTTGAATGAAACCTTGGAAGGAAGGCGATGGATCCCTTGAGGTGAGGCCTTGCAAGGAGGGTGAGAGATCTCGAGGCTGAGGAGATTGTCTGGTGACGCCCATGAACACGGGACTGTAGGCGTGAGGACGAGGCCGCTGCACCACAGTCCCATCCGTGCCCAGAGCCATAAACTGAGGGTGATAGCCGACTGGAAGAGCCCCTCTCTGAGCCAGAAACTGAGGATCTGCAGGTTTGATGAGGTTATCGTAGGAGAGGCTGCTGCTATGGTTGGCCAGTAGGCTGGAGGAGGTGATGATTCCCGGTGTGGGATTGGATCCTAAACCTTCTCCATGCATGGCAGGTAGCTGGGATTTACTGCCGTGGCGATTGCCGTGTTTGAGGGTGAGAGAGCGGGAGTTGAGGGTCATAGAGTTAAACGGCAGTGAGGCAGAGATGCTGTTGGTGTGGACGGGCAGGGCGGCATGCTGGCTGCCTCTGCCAGGGCTTCCTCTAGACTCGGAGCAGGTGTCAGGACCTCTGTTGTTCCCTTGCTGCTCTGTTGTCTTCAGCAACTAAACAACATAACAAAACACACAGCAATGTCCGTCAGACAAGGAACAACACTAGGGAATCCTGCTCCTACAACATGTAAATATCAGACTTAAAAGCACCTGCTCTGGAGGAATGGGTGAGGATCCTCTGGATATGGCTTCCAGGACAGGCCGTAGCTGCGGCACAGTGGGAATAGATACAGGAATGATGGATTTGGTATGGTGTCCCGTTTCTGGAAAAAAAAAAATTCTGTGTTTAATCATAGAATACAGAAATTGTACTGAAAAACTACAAAAACAGTCTAGAAATGACATCAAAAAGGAAAGTTTGAAAGGATAAGACTGGCAATAACATAAAACTATGTTCCTTTCTGTGTTTATCCCAAGGCCTTTTGGTTTATATTAAAGACCAAGAAAATTTAAAAGCAAGCCACAAATGCAAATTTTACATTTAAAAACAGGCTAAATCTTGTTCTTAAACAGCAGGAAACTGTTGGAGGACAGTTTGCTAGAAACTGTAGTTTCTAGCAAACATAATTAAAATACAAGGACATAATGTATTTGTTTGGGACTACTTTGAGTGTGGATTAAAACACATTTGGAAAAAATACTGCTTTAGTGCTGTACGGTACCATCCATGGCAGCCAGTTGGCTTTTCAGCAGGCCGTGGTCTGGTTTTGGTGGCAGTGGTGGAGGAGTTTTCACTTGTTTGATGTCTGACAGCTCGACAGCTCCGGCTGACGTTTGCTGGCAGGATTGAAAAACATGATAGATCAAATCCCTTGACAACTTGAGTTGCAATCCTTGGATGATGTGTGAGAATATTTGTGAACCAGTCATCATGTCATTTTTTTTTGTGCATACTTTATTCTGGAGATCTTGACTCTGTATGCCGTTGTCTCTGACTTTCACTGGCATCTGCCTGTCGATCTCCGGCCTCAAGAACGGAGGCTGAACGTGGATCACTGTTTTCTTAGTTGGCCTCGCTGTGTATCTGGTGTCACATGACAAGTGGGGTGTCAGTCAGTGAGCTATAATGCTCCATGAAAAGATTAAGATTAAGCTTTTGAAATGTCTCTTACTTTGGGGAGATGGGACTGCAAACCAGATACTCCAGGTTGTTACAACAACCCCGAGAGAACGGATTTACTCCTCCTTGAAACTTCCCAGTTACCTGTGAAAACATGATGAGATAAAGGTACAAATCTGTCATTTTTTTTTTTATCTCAGATGTAATTTAACATGTATATGAGCTATTCTTCCATAATAATAAATAATAAATAATACATCAAAATAACATTGTAATCAAATGTCAGTGTGTAAAGGATTTAGGGAGATTTTTTAGCAGAATATGGCAGAAATGGACTATTCATAAGTAAGTTTTTCTGAAGCAACCCAGAACAGACAAACTTAACGATGGCTTTAGAAAGGGGCTTTTGGTTTTTAGGGGGGGTGGTGGGTTGGGTTTTTTTATTGTTTTATTTGGTTTTTTGTTGTTTTTTGAGTTCCACAGCCACCGTGGATTCTCTCCTACAAGCTTTCAATAGGAGGGTGAAGCAAAAGGTTAATTGCAATATGCATTTTCATCACTAGATGTCACTAAATCTTACATACTGGACCTTTAAGTGTAAAAGCTCTACTTAATCAATATAGGGCACTTTTACTATGGTATTCCTATTGTTGATTACATTAGTTTACTATTTGAAAATAAAACTGACTTGTTCATTGGTGGTGCGTCCTCTGGACACCAGGTACAGGTGGAATCCAGTGAGGCCCAGGACTGGGATGAGAAACAGCCCTGATATACTGATCACTACCAATCTGCACATGCTGTTAAGAAAAACTGCTCCATAATAGTCTCAGTGAGAAACACTTAATACATTTAAACATATACATTGCAGAAAGATGCACATTTCCACAGAGTGTGTAAAAGGATACGTGACGGTGCAGTGCAGCTTCCACAATTCATCCATGTGGTGCATCACATAAATGAGGCCAAAGGTGAAGACGCCAATCATGTGAACTGTCAGCGACAAGAGAAACAGAAAGAAGTAGCGGTAGTTTCGCCTCCCGATGCAGTTGTTCACCCAGGGACAGTGGTGGTCAAAGTCCTGAGAGGAGAGCGTGGAAGAAAAAAAAACACATGCAGGGTCTATATTGAACAACTTGTAGTGCTGAAGATCAAGAAGTGAGGAATATCCACTTTGCTTTCTAAATACACTTTGTTTATTACAGGCCGTCTGAACCCTTTTTCAAATTGCATTTCTACGGAGACTACAAGGGATCTGAGAAAAGGATTAACCTGATTAATGAGATCTCTCTCTGCCTCCATCACACTCTGTCCATCATTCACTCACTGCAGAAATCCCCTTTATTGACTTTCCCCACACACACTGCTACACTCATAAGCACCCTTCTTCACTGATCTGTCCATCCATGCCTTCTATGTTCTTATATTTATCACCACATTTGTTTTCAACCTTCCTTTTATGCAGTTTTCTTACTAAAAAAGCGACACTATTGGTGCAGTGTCTCTTATCCATCATCTGTCCGTGCACTGACCTCCACACAGTGATCACAGACGCTGCAGTGGGAGCAGCGTGGAGGTCTGTAGAAATGGCAGGAAGCACACCACTTCATCCGCACTTGAACACCCTTGACGTCCACGTTCTTGTACAGCGGAGCGCGGAACTCGTCGTCCTTGTCCTCGTCCTCGTTTGCTGAAAGAACAATGTGCGAAATCGCCACTGTATTACTTCCATGATTTGTTGTTGTTGTTGTTGTTAACGTTGATATCGCCTACTGTAAGCATAACATCAATGATGACAAACCCATTGGCAGCACCCCAGCATCCATAAAGGTTGCCATGGTGAAGTTGGCCAGCACAAAAAGGAAGAGGATGGCACAGCATGGTGGCACAGCAGGGCAGATGGTCAAAGCCAGCCACGGGCATCTGAATATGCAAACAGAAGAGGGAAAAAAAAAATATTTACAGTACTTGTCATCGACAGTTCATTTGAGGCAGAATTCATATTGCAAATCTGGGAGTTTGGACATTGTTTTTAAGCCTAACAAGTATCCATCCCTTAGAGGTTAAGGTTAACACAAATCAGAGCTACAACAAAGATTTCAAGAGATAATCTTCATCCCATTTATTTTGATGGGAGCAGTGGATACAAAATGTAATTGTTTACAGTGAAAGATAAGCATGTATTACTGTGTGTTCACCAGTGCCCTCAACAAGGGATTAAATGACGGGGTACCCTGCGGCGAAGACAAGACACTTCCTGTGTCTGGGTTACATGATGAAGCACCTCTGGACACTTTAAGGGCCACAACTAAGGATTACTGTTAATATCAATCAATTTGTTAGCTATTTTTAATCACTTTTTAATCATTTAGTCAATAAAATATTAGAAAATAATAAAAGACGAATCACAAGTTTCTAAATCCCAGCATTCAATTGTCCGATTGCTTATTTAATCCGACAAACTGCCTAAAGGCCAAATACAGTATAATCACCTTAAAGTTAAAATAAAACACACAACAGATGCAAATCCTAACATTTTAGAACCTTAAACCAACAAATATGTAGAACTTTTAACTTTAAAATTGTCTTACAGAATTTCTCACTCATAAAAAATGCTGACAATTTATTTTCAACTTCATGATTCAGATAGAAAATTGATTCAGATAGAAAAATTAACTTCTTAACTTCTTTTGCAAGAATGACAAGATTGGTGAAATCTGGTGTTTTAGGTTGACAGTCTGGTGATTCCATTTTGACAAATCATGCTGTCAACCTAGGTAAAAGCCTTTTGCAGACATTGATTACAAAGATTCCAACTGGAGAGAAAGTGAATGGTTAGCTGCAGTCCAAAAGAACAAAAAAATCAGAAAAATACCATTGGCACATTATAGTTAAATTGAACAAGATAAGCAATCAAATAGCCATAAATAAAGGTGTGAAGTCAAGGAATAATTCAGTGAATGATCAAAGAGAAAAGAGAAAGAACATGAATTCAAATTGGTGAAGTGTTTCATTGAATTTTTAATTTTTTTAAAATTACATTAATTGTTTAAAAAATTGCCTTAAGATGCTTCTAAGCTGACAAACTAAGTCAAACTGTAATTTTCATCTTGGAAATAAGTCTCCTTACCCACACATTTAACCCAGTTTAAAATCTTCCTTTGTATTTGTGTCCTAAAATCTTAGAATACCATCACTTATCTCTTCCACCAATTGTGTGCATGTGTGTGCTGAATTATACCGAATGGGAGTATGATTATATCTCTACTGTGTGAGATTAGAGGGGGGGGCAGCGTAATCAGGTTACAGTGGTAGACAGAGAGGAAAAGATTCTCTGGATTATATTAACAGTGTTTGATTGAACATCACATGTTTAACCTATATACTGTTTGGGTATTTTCTCATGTTACGAGAGCTGTTCAAGTGTTACAGTTTTTGTTATAGTAGCTAAAAAAGAAAATGTATAAATCCTGCATCTTTTAGGACCATTGAATGGAAATAGTATAACCAGTAAAACCAGTGTCGGGGCCAGAAAATTAGTCAAACTGGTTATATATTCTGCATTTCTTAAAATATGAATCAGTGAACACTGATGAGTAATTAAACAGCATCTTGTGAAAGTGAAAACACTGACGAAATTAAGAGTCATCCGCCTCAATTATGTGCTTCATCCCAGTGCAGCCCCAATCCTCAAACCCCCCGGCTGGTTTTAGGCTGTGGGGGAGGGGACCCCACTCCCGAGAGGAGCGCCTGCTGATACTGTGCCAGCTGCAAACCCAGTAATCCCTGGATTATAAACTCTGGATTACAGACCATTTCTGCCAGTCCAGTGCATTGTGTGTTCCTCACATTAGATACAAACAGAGCATGCCATCAAGGCTCACTGTATATCACACAGCACGCTACTACACACTGTACATCATGAGGTAAATCTGATTCACTACTGGCGGTCTGTACCTGCAGAAGATTCCCTCTTAAAACAGATGATGAGGAAAAACTGCAAATAGGACCAGAATTCCTTTGAAGATTTGAATAAATTTAGCATAATGAAATTACAAGGACCTTAAGAAGCAGAGAATGTCTGACAGAAAGGAGCATAATATAACACACACACACACACACACACACACACACACACCCATCCTTCCCCCCTCTCTCACTAAATACAGCCATGTTGGACATGTGCTTCATGTGCTTAACTGTGATAGCTGATCAGTTATGTTAAGCTATGTAACTCGAGCTGGTTAGTTATAACAACATGGCTCATCTATAGATTTTGTTATTATTTATTGCTGTTTTCCATTTATTATCCAGAGTCTATAAAATAAAAATGTTGTTCCTGCTTTTTCTCTTCAGATAGACAGACTAAGACATGGATAGAGAGACGGACAGAGATAGACAGTTCTTTATCAGTTTCATTACATTCACCAAATTGGCTTACTATGACATATACAGCCAGTTCCACATCAATTACGGCACTGCAGATGAAACACAGAGGGTGAGCTGAGTTCATCTGAGTGATTTCTTGTGGACTAGATTACAGTGTGGACGCCTCTGCATGGTCGACCAGGCCTCCATCATCGGTCTGGGACCATCTGGACCGCAGGGAGAGGCAGTTCATTACGCCGCAGTGTGGCAAAGACAAGCCCCATCTAATGAAACAGCTCGGGCAGAGCTGTATTAAATCACACAGAACAGTAAGCTGCTCTGCAATCTGCACGCTGCCCTCATCTCCACAGTGGGTCAGTGGCACAGCAGACGCACATTTGGTCAAGCGGTAGGTTCTCTACGGCTGACGGTCAGGGCTCCTTTTGTGACATTATTGTCAAAGTTACATAAATGACATCAAAAACATATAATCTTTTAGAATGATGGACACAATGTTAATACAAAAAAATCAAATGGTAGTGAATAAAAATCCTGCAGACTGGATGATAAATCTGCACATAACATGTGCTAACAGTGTTGTGTGTGACGTGATCTGTGACTTGTTTTATCCATTTTTTAATCATTTCTGTTCTTGCTGAGCACCACTCAGCAAAGATGAAGGCGGACAAAGGATTGTGGTTACGTGAATATTTTTGGAAAATGATGAATTTCAATGGTTGCACTTTTTCTTTTGATGGATGCAAGTAAAGAAATTAAAAGTTTAAACTGATACAGAAAATGAGCAAGAACATACAGTATGTGTTCCTTAAAATAAAGATATAAGACATTCTTGTTCTTAAAAAGGAAAAGTTGAGTTCATATGTAATAAAATTAATCATTGCTCAGTGCATTACGCCAAAGCCTTTTAGGTGCCACAGTCTCACTAAGTCTAAAAGAGGTAGATGTTAGGTAATGATAGTTAAATCTAAACAGATAATGCAGAATAACTAAAAACACACTTTCAAATCACTGGCTTGATAACTTAATAACTTAATAACTCTTTCTTCTTTATCTTTGCAAATGTATTCCTGTGTATATGTTGTGCATCTATTACCTTGCATATTGTAACCCCAAATTCTAGTGAAAGTGGATACTAGCATTTAACATATCGTTATCACTATTTGTAGCCACAGTAACATTTAGCCACAGTGACATTTAGCTTATCGTAATCGCCAGATGTGACTCTGTGAATATTAGCATTTAACATATCACTTAAGCATATCACTAAGCAGCCACAGTGGCTATTAGCATTTAGCATTTAGCACAGCAGACTCACTATTTGTGTCCACAATGAAAACTAGCTTCTAGCAAATCATTTTGCCTTTTAGGTGCCACAGTAATATTGATAAAAGTAAGTTTGGTGCTTAAACTGAAACTGCAGATCCTGTGCAACATTTCTCATGCAAAGAATAAACATTATATGACATTTTAACCTGTGAACAGTGTACGCGCCAGCAGTTTTTAGCATTAGCAAGCACACTTCTATTTAGAAAATGCCCTCACTAGCTTAAGTTAATTTCAGTAATTTGGACACACAGTTAACTCAAGGTTGTCTAAGGTGTAGGCAAGGTTAAAAAAAAAACAAAAAACTTAATCAACAGGGGACATATTTCTTGGTCTCTCTAATGTCTGTGGCCTTTGTTGGGCGTAGGCGATCTGCCCATGTTTAACAATGCACTAAACCTTAAGCAATAACCCAAACAAAAGTTCACGGTCTGACGAACAAAAGCAGGAAACCGGCAACTGATAATTTTTTTTTCAGGCGAAGAGAGACAAAAGAGCGTCTACAATTATAAAGGTCTTTTCCGAGCTCTACCAAAGCTGCAGTGGAAACAGAAATGGAGGCATGATTGCACTACTTATGCACACACACTGATAATTGCATGAATACCAGATGAAAGGACTGGGACTTTATAATTAACATGACTGCAGGGTTTAGAATTAAAATTTAGGATAAAAGTGTTCAGCAGTATGAGAAGTGGCAAAAGGCCTGACTGGATGGTATTCATGTATGTTCCCATGATTCATAGTTAAGGCCCAGGTTGATGTTATGGCAGATGACAACTGATGTCCCTTTGACTCAGTGTTACCAAGGCAGGGCTGAACGCAGCGTGGCACCTGTCTATCTCTGTTTTAGGAGGAAGGGAGTCACTTCAGCTGCAGCTGCTGGCTTGGCAGCATAAACAGGATATTAAAGGAAGTCGTTGCTCTTATCAGAAAACTGTGACATTAACAGGCAGTCAACAAGCACTGAATTTCCTTTGACCAAGTATATTTCTAAAATCCTGCTGAAAGCTATACCAACAGCTATTTAGCCTACTGTAGGTACTTACAGGTTACAGGAGCAAACAAAAAGCTAGTAAAGTATTTAAAATACAAGTTAAACCGCAGATGTTACAGCAAAATAATACACTGCATGTCATCCACACAGTACAGGTCTTCATTATTTTTTTAGTTTTTAAGGTCATTTTAGCACAAATGCAAGAAAATGATGCATCTCCTTTTCGTACAATCATTTGCAGTGTCCTGATTTTGCTGGTTTAGCATTGCAGTCCCAATTAAGCAGTCTCTTTTCAATCTATCACGTCCAAAAGCCATTGATTTTTCTCTCTCTCACAGAGCATAGATGGAGTCCATCAGTGCTTCTCTGCCTTTTTCTGGCCTGCCAGCCCGTCTCCACATCCCAATCATCTTATGACTTCTGCAATCAGACAGCTGCCAAATTGATATGTGAATTTGAGTGCGGCATACTTTTGTATTCTAGTGTGGAGAAGAGCTCCAAATGGTGTGAAATGATTCCAAATTTCAAACCATTTAAGTAATTTGTGCAATAAAATCTGCACAAAGAACACCAGTGTAGAAAACTGTAAAAATGTAAGTGTTGGATATACTTCTCGCATTATATGGTATAATCTCATTTTATTACTAAAAGCAGTTTAACTAGAAAACCACATTTCTTTTAGAGATATACAACAAACAAGAATCCATGTTTCAACTGTTATTTATACCTAATCTTTTTATATGTTTTTTTAATGAATGGAAAAGGAAATATTAAAACATTACAAGAGTGATTTAATAGTTTCAATGATTTACAATCATTTAAACCATTAAATAAAAGTATCTTATAGTGAAAGTCCACATATATTCCCAGTATTGAAGTTCCCAGACTCCATTTTTTTCCAGATGGGGGATCACACGGCATTGGCAAGAGGATCCTAATCCCATACTCCCAATCCGGTGTCAGATTCCAGTGGAAACGGTGCAGGGCTGAAGAATACAGGAGAAACTAGGACAGATATGGCTCCAGAGGTGAAGGGTCAGTATACTGGCATTGAGCTGATGAGGTGAGAGCCTCCACTCAAGTCATTAGTGGATATTAAAGGGGGTTTCATATTGGAAGCGGAGTCTTTAATATCCAGCACAGCTTGTTTTCTTTGTGCAGTGGTTCTGAATATACATAATTAAAGGCTTTGAAATACGCACATAAATCAGACTAACCTGTGGTCAGTTCAGTTGTATTCTCAGGCATCGTGGGATATTATATCTAATTCTTTTCCTGCAAGCCAGCGTTTGCTTTCCAAACTCCCACTAGTTCTGCAAGCTCGTCCTTACAAGTAGGTCAAAACCAGGAGGCTAAAATTAACCACTTTTAACACGTTCACCAAATGTTGTATAAAAACTTTGGACCAGAATGTCTAATCTGGACACGAATCACACTGTAAGGTTGAAAATGCCTCTGCAGGGTGTTTATTTTGATTTCCTCCAAATAAATTTATGACACATGTGGGTCATAAAGGCGCGTTGATACATGTTTGATTGTGGGTGGCTTATCTCCTGAAGTGTGCTTATTCTGAGTCCCCAGGGTGCACTGGGCAGGCACCCAGACTAGCCCACAATGTGAGCCAACCAGGTCAGATGTTAGCCGCCCCTGGTGGGTCTGCCAGCTGACTGAAGGCAGTAAAGAAGAAAAAGAGGAGATGGGGCTCTTTTTTTTGCATTTATTTATGGTTAAAGCAACTTTTTTATATGAGAAATTAAAGATTAATCTCTCAAAATGTTAATACAGTTGTGCAGTCTATATTCAGCTTAATGACAATCAAGTGAGGAAGATATTGGTCAACATTTTCTAACAATTTAGTCTAAAAATGGAGTTCTACATGCAAAAATACAGAAGTGTTTGAGTGACAGAATACCTGATGCATGGTGGATGAGGAGCAATGGGTGTCTCGATGAATGGATGAATTTTTTTGTGGAGCGAACCAAACAGTGCAAGTCAGCAACTTTTTTTTTTTTCATGTCTGGGGTCGCACTTACGTAAAGACGAAGAAGAGGGAGGTAGAGCCGACCAGGAGGCAGGCGGCCGTGCACACCGGGATGAAGGCGCTGGGTTTCAGTGAGTCGGCGCCGCTGGCGGGCATCCTGTCCTCCACACACTCATCCGAGTCTCATTACTGACGAAAGCGACGGCAAACACGCACCGCGCAAAGTACCCCGTTTGTTTGTGTTTGTCTTCGGATGAAACCCTTCATCAACCTCAGAGCACCGGAGACCGAGAACCATAGTCAGAGGAGGGAGAAGGGAAAAGAAAAAAGAGAAAGCCCGCAGGAGCCGCACTGCTCACTCCCGCATCCCGTCCCGTCTGTCCCAGCGAGCAGCAGCTCACAGATGCCGCCTCCAGCTCACCCTAAAGGTGGAGCTTTCACTCGTGAATCACGTGAAACGCTACTACACTTACCGAGAGCCCACGCTGGGAGCCGACACACGGATTATATTTCTTTAAAATAAATAGGATCAAATGTAGAGTGAATTCCTGCCAATCTGTTAAAACTGTCAGCCATGTCCGTTGTTGTCCTTGTTAGGAAGTTAACTGAATAAAAGAAACTTTACCATCAAAAAATAATACAAACTTGAGTTTTTTCTGTAAACTGATATAAACTGATGTTGCCAACCTTACTTTTCACAAACATATTGATTAAGTTGTAACCAATAGCTTTAGTTATTGATAAATCTAAGGCACTGATGAGACCATAATTTGGATTGCAGATTATGTGAACTAACTTGTTTGTCATTTAGCAGGTTTGAATTCATTAGTAGGACCAGTGGACCAAAATGACCTTTAGAGGGGGCTTTTAAAATTAAATCCAGTTATTAATAACTTCCTAACATTCACATCTGCAGACTTGGGGGCTTTTTCACTGGTTGAAAGTAACTATATTTCTCAAGGACTGTACTTCAGTACAATTTCTACATTAATCAATACTTGATTATTTTTCTTTTATGCTACTGCAAAAATCTACTGCTACACCAAAATGCATGGGAGATGTTCAATTGAAAATGTTGTACTTTCTATGCTACAACAACTCTTTTATGATAATTTTCTGCTTTTTCTTTTATTTATTCTTTTTTTAACAGTTTTGAGATTTTAGTTGTTGATCAAAGAGAACAAGCGTTGTTAAGTAGTCACTTGAGGCTCTGCAATTGAGACACATTTCTCACTATTTTGTAGAATTTTTAGACACCCATCACTTGATGAATGGAGGAAACGATCAGCAGATTAATCCATAATGAACGTAATCATCAGCTGCAGTCTAAAACAAGAGGCAAAAATGAGCTCTAATTCAACCAACTACAGCAGCAAAACCTGCTTTCACATTAATGCATTTCTAATCGTAATCACATGTGTATAACAGTCACAGGGGCCATTTTTTGGTCCTTTTACTTTCATTTTGATTTTTTAGTATTCAAAGTACATTTTCCTGATCATATTTCTCTCTACTTTGGTAAAATTTTCAATGTGATTGGTTCTTTTTTGAGTGGAAATTCTGAATACTTCCTTTACCATTAGGCTTTACAAAGAGCGAGAGACCCATGAGTATTTATTGATGAATTTCCAGCACTTTTAAGACATTAGTTGATAACTAATAAACCACTAATAACAATTTTGGTTACTACCGCATTATCTTTAATAAAAGGAAAAGAGAGTCGTTCTATAGTTCTGCTGGCATTAGATAGAAACTTCATAGATGTAAAAGGTGAATGCTAGAATATTTCATAAACCGCACACAGACAGTGAGCTTCAGTTCAGTCAGTTTTTGTTCATTTTTCAACATGAAAAAAATCAATGAGAAAATCGCACCATTTGTCTTGTCTCTGTGGTGTGGAGTCAAGTGCTGCTGCATTGTGAAATAATGGGGCAATCAGTTTGTGCAGCTGTGAGAGGACAACTTGATTCTTCACACACACACACACAAACACAAAAGAGAGTTGATTCCCATTTGCATACAGAAATTTTAACAAAAATCTAATAGTTTCAACAGAACGGCCTGTGCTCCACTCAGAGGCTGTTTGTGTCTTTTGTCAGATTTTGAAAAAAACCCCCCAAAAACTGACAAACGCTAGAGTGCAGAAATACCAACAGAGTAACATCTTATTTGTAATTCATCTGAACACTCAAAGCTTTAACTGGTGGCTCTTTAGGGATTTCCACAGTTGCTCAGTGAACATTGAGATTCTGCTCTGTTTGCTCAGTCAGATAATATACTGCTGTGTAATTTTCAGTCGTGGGAAGCTTCTTGGGAAAGCCTGTCCTGAGAGAAATACACCTCTATCTCAGTGGGATGACACGATGGAGGCTCCTTAATGGAAAAACTAAATGGTTAGACGTTTAAACTCTCTGGTGTGATGGGGTTGGGCTTCTTTGCCTCCTCTATAAATGTCCAAGGACTGAAGCATCCCAGACTGCAAGGTTTGAAACTGTGAGGTTGGTAGGTTGGCAGTGAAGATTAGTAGAGGTTTCTACCTAATCTTGTTAAACTATGGACGCAGAGGAGTTGATTGAATCCATCATCAGAGCATTCATGTTCCTGGCGGGGATCCTGGGGAACAACTGGCTGGCTTTATGCTCCCTGCCCACACGGAAATCTGGCATCCGCACCAACGAGCTCCTCTTCATCAACCTGGCCGTCTCCAACCTCATCACCAACTACCTGGTGGATCTGCCCGACACCATAGCAGATTTTGCTGGACGTTGGTTCCTGGGGGAAACCTTCTGCGGTGTGTTTCGCTTTTGCGCTGACCTCTCAGAGACCAGCAGCATCTACACAACCTTCTTCATCAGTGCTTTCTGGCACCAGAAGCTGGTTGGGTCCCTGAAACGAGGAGGTGCACCGGTGCAGCTGGACAGCCTGTGTTTGGTGGGCTGTCTGCTGGCAGGCAGCTGGACGGTGGCCGTGGCCTTCAGCATCCCACATTTTTTCTTTGTTAAAGTGAAGGCATCAAATGACAGTGAAGAAGACTGCATAGATGTGTTCCCCAACGCTTTTGCCAGACAAACCTATGATATCTTTTATTTAACCTTGGCTAACGCTCTCCCTGTCGCTGGGATTGTATTCGCAAGTGTTCAAATTGTCATCACTCTGCTCCAAAACCAGCAACGCATACAGAGTCATAATCCCGACAATAACAAGGTGAAGGTCAAGGATGAAAACAAGCATATTGAAAACAGAAATGAGGATAAATCAGCAAGTGCTGTTTCAAGTTCAGGCCCCTCAAACGATCTTAAAGATACCGTGACCCCAACCCATGTTTACACAGGTGTGCCCGCTCCTTCCTGTCCTAACAGAGGGCTGTTGGATCACGGCTCCGACAGCTCTCCCTTCAACGGGGAAAAAAACACAGACAGTAAAGTTGGAGCTCCACCAAATCTTTCAAGGCCCAGCCAGATGCCGGCTAAGCCCAGCCCCGGCGCGAGCTCTCAGGTGAGGGCAGCCAAGAGCGTGGTGGCCGTAGCCAGCGTGTTTCTGGTCTGCTGGCTGACTCATCTGCTCCTGCGCATCACCAACAGCATCCACACCTCGTCGATTGTGGTGGAGGTGGCCAGCTATATTGCAGCCTCCTACACCTGCATCATCCCCTACATATTCCTGCACGGAGTTAAAAAGCTCTCATGCTCATGCAAAAGGTAGAAACATGCACATTATGTCCAGTTTTTAACTCTTGGACCAAATATTTTCTCATATCTTATGGTTGTTGTACTGAAAAACCTTGATTGTTTCTGTTTCTTCTTGAGTATTTTTTTTTTTACTCAAATGTTCAACTGTTATGTGTTTAACTGTTCTAATGTTTGTACATCCACCCATGTTGTTAGTGCCCCATTAAAAACTCCACCTAACTCAGCCCGTATGTTGCCCTTTTAAAAAAGGTTGAAGCGATTATATTGAAAATATGTGGTTCAAGTAAAAAAAAAAAAATATCAAAGAGAGTTATGAGCTCATCTCTTTTTATAGTTACAATTCCAGGTTTTTGTTTCCATGCTTTGAGTCATTTCACGAGCAGAAGTACCAAACATTTCCTGGCTATAAAGATTTACTGCACTTCTTTGTCTTACGTGATGGAAAAGTGAATTTTGGGTTTTAGACGTTTGGCTGTACATCTTAAGGCTTCACCATGGGCTTAAGGATATTTTGATGAGCATTTTCATACTATTTTATGCCATTTCACAGACCAGACAAACAGATGATTTATTGACAAAATCATCTCGCACAACCGGCTGCTTCTGGTATCTGTTCAGTCAAAAGTTGGGAGTTTTTAACTCTGCTTTGACATAAATTTTACAAAGAAGTCAACAAAATGCAGTACTTTCTTCCAATCTGCTGTACAACTCATTTTTAAAAAAAATACTCATTACAATTCAGGTTGTTACTGGACCTTAATTGCACCCTGAGGACATCAAACATATGATATATACATGCAATATCTTAAGCTACCTTTAACCTTATTTCAGTACTTCATAACTTGTTCTGTTATTTCTAAACTAGTGTTTCTCAGAGGGTGAGATGCAGCCTAGTCTAGAAAATTATGAATATATTCTGTTTTGGAAAAACACTGAATAATTATTGTGTACTTGAGCGCACAGCTAATTGGAGATAAAGACCTTTAGCAATTACTGCCTCGTTTCTGATGACTCCAAGAAACCATGATTGCCATTTTCAATTAAGGATAATTATATAAACACAAAAAAATGATGATGTGAAGGCCGTTATTTGACACCTTCTGCAGTGTCACCTTATCAAACCACAGCAATTCAATCCTCCTTTCTGCTGCTATTTATTTGTAAAATTGAACAAAGGTTTGTTGGTTCACAGGTAACAAATTGTTTCTGTAGTGTTTTCAAAACATCCTCTCACACAAAATCAATGACAGAATCAAAAACTGCCAGTTTTATTTCTTTAAAAAAATGTTTTATGAATTTTTTTTCCCTCCCCAGTGCAGGTCAGAGTATGTAATGTAGCACTGATCTACACCGTTAAAAAGTTGATCTACAATTCAAACAATCACAAAAGCACTCATACACAAATGCACTGTTAAATGTATCTGCAAATAGGCAAAATGCTTACTGTAAATAATACGCACAAAAAAAAATTGTTTAGGTGTGTGTGTATATCCTTTGGCAGAAGAGACATCATGGCCAAGTTATGTACATAATTACAACATCCAACACTGAACTCTGTGATTGGAGGCAACAGTGGAACAATTAAAAAGTTTCCCCTGTGAAGTCTTCTGTTAGGTTTATTTACCAAGTGGATTCGTAAGAAAGTATCTTAAATCAATCATCAATAAGTGCATGTTTAGTACATGAAACTGAATTGCAAGTCTTGAGAATTTCATCTCTTTATAAACAATTAACTCAAATCTCTTGTAAATTTTTAAGATATGACAGCTATTTGCACACTATGCAAAAAACGTGTGTCCTGCTTTCCAAAGTTGTATTTCAGCGTAATGTAAAATGTACGAAATAAGTTATAAAACTTGTCTCTTTGATCTCATCTTAATCAAAAGACTGCTTCCACATTCACCAACAAGCAACACCTCAGACTGAAGAGAAACAGAGGTGTGCTGATTGTGAAATCATATTCTCAATCAGCTGTTTAAATTAAGGCCAGCAGTGCACGATCCAGAGGTCACCCGTCACTGTTTTTGTGAAGAACGTTGTAGGTAACGTCAGTGGAGTTTCTCCAGCTTCGCCTGCAGCGACTTGAAGTTGCCGATGGTTGTTTGAAGGGCAGAGTTTGGGCTCAGAGACTGCAGCTCCACGAGGTAGCCGCAGATGTTATCAAGACACACGTTAGTGAATCTGCGCCTGAAATGGAGGGAAAGGAAGCTATTAAATTAAGTTTACTGCCGGTTTATTGCAGATTTGAGAGGTTCAGTAACAGACTAGGCACTTTAATGAAGCTAAAATGGTGCTGCAGGAGTCTAAGTTAGTCAAATCATTTGATGTTCCACCATTTGTCTCTTTTTGTGCAGAGTTCCCTTTTGTATTACCCCAGATGGTTTTTATTTGCTGAGGAGGGAGAGTTAAACAAAGAGGGAAATTTGTAATAAAAAGACAGTAACTATGGAAAACATCCACTTGGTATGACTCAGACCTCTGCAGCTTCATATCCAGACATGCATTTTTAACCAGAATGAAGACTGTTGATTTCTTCTTACAGAGACCAATAAACCTTTTAATGCACATATTTGTGTGTGAGAATTGTTTTAAGACAAACATAAATATGAAGCTTTTCTTCACACAAATCTTCTGCACTGAATATCTCTGATGCAAATCTTTCCAAATTCTCACAGAGTTTCAGAACAGAAACAATAAGGACAAACCTAAGTGGGCATTAGGAGTTTAAGATCAGGTTGCAAACTGAGTCTCTGACTTCTGCATGCTGCTGTTTGCAATACACAAGTGATTCACAGACGTGATGTGTTGCCTAGAAACTGCAAAACTGCCTCTTGCTGAATTTTGTTGCCATCACAGGGGAAGCTGTTCTCTAAATTTTCTGTTTTTAATCAGACTATGTTTAGGCATTCTCCCTCCAGTGTAGACAGTGAAAAGTTTAATCCAATACCACAGTTTATTACAACAGTTTATCTAGAGCAGCTTACAATAGAGCAGGAAATAGGGGAAGATTCTTGTCTTGCTAATGGACACTTTGGCAGGATACATCATTAGTTTTCATGGGGGTTTTATTCAGAGACAATATCTCATGCGCTCTGTAAAATACAAAGCAAATACAAACACTACAGCGCCCACCACAGGCCAGCAGCTGAACAGCTACTCAGACAGTGCTTACCTGTCATAGGTTGGTACTCTGCTGGGATCATCCACGTATCCTGACAGAAGCACATGGATACACTCCACCAAGTGGAGAGGTTTCTTCAGCCGCTGCCAGCAGGGATCCTACAGGGAAGGTTGATGGAAAAAATTAAAGGACAATTTAATCCTCAGTTCAAAAAAGATGCAATTCATGCTTATAATTATGTAATGATTTTTTTTTTTTTCCGAAACTGAAACAGTGATGCATTGTACCCGAGTTTTGAAGAGTTGGTCATAGACTTCAAGAAGACGTGGCAACTGTACTCCAATCTCCTGCATGGTGGAGGTGACGAAGCCCACGTCCCAGTGCAGCCGACACACCTCCTGCTCTAGAAACTTTACCAGGAACTCTACAATGACAGTGCACATTGGCACCTCGTTAGCAATGCATGCTGATCAATTTGGTCATTACGGGAGAAAATGTGTTTTGCATCTGAGGTGGTTGATGGATGTATAGAAAAAGAATCATTGTCTCCACAGAGAGGACAAGTTTGAGCAGGCTGGTTGTAATCAGAGATAATTAAACTGTCACCTAGAGCACAAATGTGACCCTGCAGACCTTTACCACAGAGACACGCTAACATAAATGATGCAGGGGGGAAAATCTAATTGTTGCACTGTTAACAAAATAGTAGATAGCAAGCTGGAAAATTCTAAGAAGGAAGACTAAATATAGAAGGGTATGAATGCTTACCCAGAGGGAAATATCGTGGTGTTCCAGCGTAAATCTTTCCAAGCGAAACCAGTTTTAAATTCAGAGATCTCATCCTGTCTACTGGACTCATGATCACAGTGTCTCCCAGTTCTAGACAACACAAAACATTCACTGAAATTACGTAACATACAGCACATGAAGAGCTTTTTTTAAAAAGTCTGAGGCTAGATTATTTGTTCGTGGTGTCGACATTTCCCTTGCCTTTCTCCATGATCTCCTGCCACAGCGAGTGCACCAGGATTGGGTCAGAGTGTCCAGCACAGTGAATGATGGCCAGCTTGCACTCAGACAGTTTGAAATGGTCAGCAAACTCCCCATAGAGCTACACGAGAGATCATCATTTAACATTTGTAAACATATTAAACATATATTCACAGTAGAAAAATTTCTTAATAATCCAGATATCCTGATCATCATGGAGAGCTTGTGTTACCTTGGTGATGTCCATGAGCTCTGAGTCCAGCTGAGAGATTACATTCTTCACTGAAGGATGATGGGAGTACTGTCTGATCAGGGTCTCTTGAATCTGTACTTGGATGCGCACCAGCTAGAAAAAAAACACACCGAGAATGAGTGGTTATAACACTAAATTTCATTGCCGCCTATATTTGATTACCGTGCATACTATCCATACCTCCATTTTTTCTTCCAGCTCGTGAAGGAACTCTCCATCAGATGCCTGGGCTGAGATGCTGGAGGAGCTCTTAGCAGACAGGATGGCTCGTGCAATGTACTCCAAACGCTGCTTCAATGAAATCTCAGTGCTGTATGAGCCGAGAAAAAAAATTAGGAAGTGATTTTTGATCATGTCCTTGAACAATTAGAGTCCATATATATGTGCATACGAGTCAGTTTTGGAACTTGTTCATATTTTTTTCTGGAGATATGTTGAGTGATGTTAATCTGGCAGAATACATTTATTTTTCAGTTGTGTCCAAACCTGTGCATGTCGGCCAGACGAGCCAGCACATGAGCCGCTTTGCCAAAGTTGCGATTCTTTTCATAGTAACGCCACAACAGGTCCATATTGTGCACCTTACTCTGGTCCTGCTTGATCATATGCATCAGATGTTCCTCTAGGTACGGAGAATTCACCTGGACAACAGAGGACAAATAAAAGGACGACTGTCAGTCAGATGGCATGTAATCACTCTAACAATGCTGACAGACAGATGCTTACTATAGATTTACATAGGACTAGCAAAAACAGAATACCGCAAGATTCCAGGTAAAACATAGATTAGAACAAACAGGAACTTTATTTAGTTTATTTTTTTTTGTTTTGAGGTATTTATTTGCATTTCTTCTTTATTTTCCATATTTACTACAAAGATCTATAAAGTTCTAAAATTCATCAGATGACAGAGCCCTCTGTGGGTGTGTGGAGCCATAAAATCTGGATGAAATACTGTCTTAACTGATGCACTTTTTATATAAAACCTGGATGTTTTTAATTTAACATGAAAAAGGAAAACAAGAAACCTAGATACACAATACGCCCAAACAAAAACATTATTAAAATCCAAGTTTCATTCAAAAATACAATAAAAACACACATTAATAGACACACTACCTCCAGCAGCTTGTCAGTCAGATCGGCTTGAATCAGCCAGTTGTACAGAGCGATGTGAAACAGCTCGTCCTGAGACCTCTGGGCCAGACCAACTATCTGCTCAAACTACAAGGCCACAAAACACATCATCAGTAAAAATGCAGAACATGTGCACAGTCATGGCTGGGGAAAAAAAGAATCAACAGTCCCCTTCTTACTCACATGAGCTGTGGCTTCTTCGTTGCTGAGCATGTTAGGGTCGGAGGTCATGACTGGAGGTCCAGGCTGCTTTGGGACACTGGGGGACTGAGGAGCAGCTTTGCTTTGGTTTACTAACTCCTGCATGGTATCTGTGATGCACTTGTAACATGAAAGTCTAGAGGAGAGAGGGGAGGAGAAAAAAAAATGTCGGTGACAATTGGCAAAAAATAATTATAGATGCTCCTGATTCATGCATTACTTCTTTCTAGCGTTACCTTTCCTGGAAAGCTTGCTGCCCCACTCTGTCGTCCTCAGGCTCTCCATTCTTGTAGAAATGGGGCCCCAGTCTCTGTGGATCCTTCTTGTCTGCTGCTGTGAGGCACAATTCAAGTACTCCCTCGTAGAAACGTACTGTGACAGATTAACAGAATTAGTGTCAAAAAAACATTTAACATATCATGAATACAAATACAGAAAGAAAGGTGTGGGGTCTTGTGTGTCAGTGTACCTTGTCTGTACTGGGAGCAGACCAGTGGCAGGTCAGTGTGTTGGCTGATCTGCTGATAGAGCTGTAGAGATTCCCTCAGTGTTCTCTCTTTATCTGCTTTATTCTGGATCTGCTTGGAGCTCTGCAGCAACTCATTAGCCTAAAAGCATCAAATTCAGTATTAAGACACATAAATCAATGCGGGCGAATCAATAGCTTAATGACCTTGATGCTCCCAAAATTATCACGAAGATTGGAAGGAATGTGAAAGCACCAAGACATCGATAAAACAAAAAATGCAGAATCATGTAACAGTGGCCTTAAAGGTCTTCAGATAATTCAGCTCAGAGTATTTTGAGGGACCCAAAAGCACCATATGTTTGCTTGTACGCACCTTGGAGCAAACGCTGTCATCGCTGCTGTACAGCAGAGGACAGATGTCTCGCAGGTGATTGCTGATGGCGTCCACAGAGGCATTATCTTTGATGTACACATTAATGAGTGCTGTGATGAGTGCCCCAGACAGCTCTTTGCCCCGGATCACCACATCCTTAAAACTCGCTCCTTTCATCTGTTCTTGAAACTCCTACAAACACAGGGGAAAAAAAAGTGGCAGAGTGAGCAATGAACGCTCCGGGAACAACACAGAGCTCACGCTGTACATGAGGCTAAAAACAAAAAGGTGCTGCATTCAGAGGGCACGTGGATGAAGACCGCAGCGGTGACGTATGGGCATCTGCAGCTGTCGTACAGGAGATGTGTTTTTGCGCTCGTGTACCTTTGGCAGCTCAGACATAATGAGGCTGAACTGATGATCACAGAGAAGCTTCCAGAGGGCCAGAGTCTGATAGGAGCGATGCACTAACTGCTGGATTCCCTGCAGGGACACCTTCTCGTAGACCTGAGCCTTGGCTGGATACAGATGGAAACACAAAAGAGACAAGAATTACAGGAATGCGGAGAAATTAAATATGATGTGATGAGTTTGAAACACAAAGTGAAGTCCGCACTTACTAAATTCATGTTCAAGTAAGATTCATAATATTATATGTGGGTTTCTGATTCTAATGACATTCTTCAGGAAAAATGTGGACACCTGCACTCATAACTCACAGTGATATTTCCTCTGAAGCTCCTGCTGGACCTGCTGAGAGCTGGCACCGTCAGGACGCATAAATCCCAGCAGCCTTTGCTGCAGGTTGGCAGGGGAGCTGAAACTAATACAGAGCGGAACAGATGTTAGATGTGAAATAACATTGAGTTACAGCGGACTTTTTGCAGATCCGGATCCTGTTTCACCACTTTCTACTTTCATGAAGGAAACACTGACCGGGACAAAGTACAAGTAATATGAATAAGAAAATCATTAATAAACTCTCATTTGTAGCCAGGGATGTTCTGATGAGGAAAGTGGTATGTCTATGTGTTTGTTATTTTCTCCTCCTTAAAAATGACATTTTTTAAGATATGTTACATTTTTTCCAGACAAAACAAAAAAATCAGGACTAACAAAAGCAGAGAAATTCTTGATAGATTCACAATTGGGAAAAAAAAGAGGAAAAGGTCATCTTTAGCTTGTATCAGAATATTTTTTACTTATAAATTCAAATTATTTATTACAAATTAAAGAAAGACGGAAGCCTGAAATTCAAGAGGTATAAAGAGAGGACAGAAAGGTAATGTGCCCTGAAGCCCACTTAATAACCAGCGTAACTTGTGGAGAGAATTTACACATATTCTGGTCATGCTCTTTTAATGAGGTATATCAAGCTCTTAAAGACGTATTTTTTAGGCTGACATCAAATGATCTCTTATTTAGGGTAAAACCTGAAAGCTTAGAGGGAAGAGCTGCAGGTTGTTTATTGCAGCAAAAAAAAATTGTTTGACAGTCAACTGGTTAAAGCCTGAGTCACACAGACAATTTGAGAAGCCACAAGATCTACGATATCTATGAGATGGACTATGCAAGACTTACTGCTTTAATGCAAGACTTAGCAAGCAGAACAAATAGAAGGGAGCTCTTACCTTGCAGCACCCAGAGAGGATGGACTGGACTGAGAGTTTTTATCAAGAAACTCTCGCAAACCGTAGAGCTCCAAAAGAACTGACTCCAGATCGAACAAACCAACGCTGCTTTCCAACTGTGGGAACAACAGATAATAGTTAGTGTTAACTAACCACTACAAGTCTAAAGTGTATAATCACTAGTGAACTATTAAATAAAGGTCTGGTTTAACTATGATACTTACAATAGCGACAGTCTGATTTCCTTTGCTTATGGTTTTCTCGACAGCCATGCTGCCATCCCAAATATTTCTGTTAGAGCAAAGTCAGCAAGAAAAAAGAGAGAAAGACATGTTGATCAGTATGGACACCATCGTCACTCATCAGCATCCACACCTCAGACTAAAGAGGCATGCTTAAGTTTTCTCTCAGAAAAACAGATTCAAAATGTGTTAGATTGACAAATGATTTACTTACCCAAGAATGCGAGCGAAGTAGATACAGATGCCGTTGTGTTTTCCTGAGAAAATGACCTCTGGACCAGCTGACATGGGTGTGATGGGGGCAGGCCCAGAGTGCATCGGTGCAAAAGGTGTGGCCAAAGCTGGGGGCACAATGCCTGAGGGGAGAGAAACGAAAATTTGTGCATGTACTTTAAGACTGCTATCAAATTGAAACATCTGAAATGTTTCAGCATTAACATGGACATCTTTCCTGGTTTTCTTTCAAAGCCAGCAGTTGGAAACATGGCAGATCTGTTCTGTGTGAAGCTTCACACAATGTCACAGAAGCAAAAGCTGCCATGATCAGTCTAAAGTATTTACTTGTCGTTTACCTGGTGCTGGAGAGCTCATCACAGGTCCAACAGTACTGGGAGATGTCATGGCTGCAGGGAATCTCATCTGTGCTTCTCCTCCATATCTGATCACAAAAAAACAACAACAGGAGGACCGCTTTTACTGTGTGTACAGTGAGATAAAATGTGATCTGTGCATGTGCATCAAACATTCTTATCTGTTACCTGAAGAAGGCTCTGGTGGCCCACTGTGAAACCTCTCTGTCACAAGCTGCACTGGAACACGCCAGGATCAGTGATGTGGCACAAGCCTGCTCCTCCTGCACAGAACAGAGTGATGTAAATATGAATAGTATGTTTGTGTTTGTTTATGTGTGTGTGTGTGTGTGTGTGTGTGTGTGTGAGAGAGAGTGAGAGAGAGAGAGAGAGAGAGAGAGAGAGAGAGAGAGAGAAGAAAAACATGTCTGCATAATTAAGGCTGCGTGCCTTAATCCTGTGAGAAAGCGTTTTTTTGTGTCATCCACAGGCTTAAGGGTGAAGGCGACGATACTGGAATTATAAAATATTTAACAGTGAAATTTATGCTTTTTACCCTGTGCAGCTTGAAGAAGCGCTCAACCTCTTCACTTTCCCCTCCAGCACAGCTCACCAACAGGTGACGAAGCTGGTCTACTGGTCGCAGTTTTTGGAAAATATGACTTCCCTACAGGACAGCAAGAAGTCTACACTTAGAATACATTGCTATGCTATATCACACTATGACAGAAAGGAGCTCTAGATACATGAAATAATCATGACAACAATGACCTTTGCAGACAGAAGGACAAACTTCTGTGGAGGGATGTTGTGCTGTTGGACCACCACAGGTGAGTCAGTGATGGGGATCTGTTCCTTGTTCAGAGGAGTAAAAAGCTTGGTTGGTCTCTCCTCATTTAAGGCACAAAGAGCCCAGGAGTGTCCGTCTACGTTAGACATCATCTGCAATAGAATTCAAAAGAATTAGGTTAGGGTTGTAAAGTTCCCGTCAACCAGTGTATTCTGTAAAAGACAAAATGCACTATAGAAAAGCAACAAATGATAGTAAGACATGTAAACTGGAATCTATAAATCTTAATTCATTTCTTAAATGTGCCAACCTGAGTCTCCATTAAGGGCTTCTTAAAAGGAAAGGAGTCATGGTTAATGCACCACAGAATGTCACTGTCCTCTGTCTCAGAAGCAGCCATTAAGAGGACACCTGCAAGGTTTTAACAAAAGAAAAGACAAGTTAAAGCTGCAAGCAGCGTTGGTGGGGCCCTCGCACCCTGGCGCCTGTCGGAGCCGGCAGCAACTCGCCCCGGACACGGCCGACCGCTGGTGCTCAGTGCCCACACTGCCACCCAAGCGCAGTACATGCCTTCTCGCACTCATGCAGGCAGACCAGCACATAACTGCACTCACTGCTTTAAAGTGGAAATCAGGCAGTGAATCAACTTAATTGATGTGCTAAATCAAAGTCCCCTCTATTCAACAATCACCTGACATTAATTCAAAATGGAAACATATTAAAGAAAAAACAATGTTTCCTTCTGTATTTCCTAGCATGGATGCCACCATCTTACACCACTATAACCTGTGACGTCACCGGATTGCTTGGTAGCACAGGAGTTACAGAGTTAGCAGTGACGGTCCATGACACAATGACTAAAGGGAGGTCACTGCTGTATTGATCCTGGTTGTATAAATGACTTTACATGGTAAAAGCCATAGACTGTATAAAAAAGAAAAAAGCTAAGGGCAAAAAGACAATTTTCATAAACTACTGCTGGAGCGGAAGGCTGTACTGCAGCGCCAGCTAGCAGCAATAAAAAGAGCAAATCCTCAGATGGGCGCGGACTCCATGGTTTGCAGTAAACATATTTTGGAGGAAGATTATGTAGAAATTAAGACATTTTAGTCAGGCAAACTGATTTTTCGCCGGACCAACAGACTCAAGCCTGAAGCTGCGCCCTCTGTTTATAATTTTAATGAGTACCGCCCTGGCTCTATCGACCGCCCGACGTACTCCAACCACAGCTGTTTGGCGGGAGAGAGACAGGTAAGGCAACCCGCAGCAGTCGCCAGGTAACCATACTGTTACTAAGACATCAACTGTCCCCATACCAAAATGCAACACTCAGCACATTTTGGCATTTTGGTTAGTTTTCCATTTTATAAAATTTTTCACTGGATCTGATGTGCATGCCAATTTTATGAGTTTTTGAGCATGTTTAGGGGGTCAAATTAAGGTTCAAAGAGACCTAATAATGATAATAATAAGAGGAAGAAAGAACAGTACAATTACAAGGGCTCAGGCACCAACAAGGTATAACTGAAAACTCAAAAGGCACTTCACTGCAGGCTACTGGAAATGTAAAAGTCAAGTTAGGTTGTTAATTCTTACTATTACTAAAAGACGAGGCTGTCAGAAAAAAATAAAATAAAACAAACATAGTAATAAAGCTGAAGAGTTTGGACCCAAACACTGTCATAGCCTGAAGTCCTCAGACACAACAACATATTGTAACTCACCATATGTCACAGTCGCCAAAATGGCTTTTGTATCAAAATCATAAACTGTAATGGTTCTGTTTATAGCTACAGTATTTTCGATTGCACTTCCTTCATACCTCCTTGAACAAAATAGCTGTAAGCTTAACTTAGCTTTGACCACTGATTTTCATGTATTTTGAAAGTTGCCTTTGTGGTGCAACCGCTTTTCTTTAAGTGATACATATATTGCCACATGGTAGTTATTACTGTTGTAGGGTGACTGAGGTTGTGCAGAGCCCAGTGCAGATTCGAACCCGCAACCAGCAATTTATCACCCCGCGGTCAAGATGATCACTCTTAACCACTCGGCCACCGGCGGAAAATGGCCTTTCACTTGAAAAAAACACGTGTAATATCGCTAGCGGAGTTTATGCAGCTCTGTCAGACACACTAGGAAAGCCTTTAGTTAACGTTGGTGTAATTAATAAAAAAAAATTAAACTGTAAAACCTGTCAGCGTGGAAAAAACAGAAAATTACAGGTTTACGTCCTAATGCAAACTCATATGGCACGTGACTGCAGGCTACTGGAAATGTATCAGCATGATTACAGCGACAACTGTCATTATTTAAAAGTGGGGGTGTCGGAAAGCAAAAAAAATAAAAAATAAAAAGGAATAAATATATAGATGAATACATAAAGAAATGAGAGCTTGTAGATCCAACTGCTGTGATAGGCGAATATCCTCAGACAGACTAGTGGGCGTACAGTAATTTGCCCAATGTCAGGATCGTCAAAATGACTTCTGTATCAAAGTCGCAAACTGTTCGCATCAAAACAATCCAAAATAGTAGCTTCATTAATTGCCTCGGCCATCCCGGCTCAAGCTCAGCGACTACAGCGCGGTGCTAGTGTTGTAGGTACTATGTTGAATTTCAACCTGGCTTTTCCCTCAGGGACTAGCTTGGGCAAACTGACTAGTTTTGCTTTCGCAATTACCGAAACCCCTAAGCATCAGAACGCTACAAATACGACATGGAATTCAAGACGTATTTAACAGGCTCTGGTCTCGTATCTGTTTCACTGACGGGGTCGACCCATGAAACCCGGCTGTTCTCGTGTCCCACACGGTCCCCATTACGATCTCCGCAGCCTTTCACTGTTTTCAGATTTAAATTGCCCCGACTTTCACATGATTGGCTCTGATTTGGCTGTGGTTGCCTCTTGGAATTCT
>JAQMCX010000027.1:4657738-4717567 GCA_029814765.1 Acanthurus leucopareius
CACTGTTTTCAGATTTAAATTGCCCCGACTTTCACATGATTGGCTCTGATTTGGCTGTGGTTGCCTCTTGGAATTCTGGGTAATTGTGTAAAATCAATGTTCGAAGAATTCTCATGACGACTTTATAAAATAATAGGGTCGAGTCGAGTCGAGTTAGGTTTGATTCCTACTTTTACTAAAAAACGAGGCTGTCGGGAAAAAAAGAAATTAAAAAAAACATAGTAATAAAATTGAAAACAGTTTGGACCCGATCACTGTGATAGCCGGAAGTCCTCAGACAAGAGGACAAACAGTCATAATAATTAGCAAAACATCCATCTTCGTTTACCCGAGTCCGCGTTTGTTTGTGGAAAGCGCCCTCGTTGTACTCGAAGCCGCTGACGGTAACTGTAGTGTCTACGTTTACTGTAACTTGGGAGATTTTGTCACAGTTGGGTGCAGCTTTTATGTGTATGATATATCAATCATGACTTGGTAACAAATGACGTTATTTCATAACCAAGGTTGTACACAAACAAATGGTGGAAGAGCGGTCAAGGTGTCCAACTCGCAGACTGTGAACACAGATACAGAACATGCACTTAGTTAAAAGCACTTGATTTGCTCACTCCCCTCGACCCCCCGGTCCGCGGCGGAATGGCAGGCCGTCGGAAGCCTGAAGCTGCGCCCTCTGTTTTTAATTTTAATGAGTACAGCCCTGGCTCTACCGACCGCCCGACATACTCCGACCACAGCTGTAGGCGGAAAAGAGACAGGTAGGGCAACCCGCAGTAGTCGCCAGGTAACCATACTGTTACTAAGACATCAACTGTTCCCATACCAAAATGCAACACTCACACACTTCAATAAAGTTTCACAAAAGGTTTTCACAAAAAGGGCCCCGACTAGTATTACAGACAGATCTGGGTTCTTGCCTGTAGTGAGCCTGTTAACCATTAACGGAACACAACAGTAAAAGGCAAAAAGAATAGCAGAGAAATTAGTTTTACCTTTGCTGTGTAGTGCCTTATGGACCTTTGCAGGTTTCTGCAGGGTAGAAGATGCAGAAAACCCTGGTGGCAAACGGACATGGACCAAAGCTAACAGGCTCGGTCGAACTGCTACATTCTTCTGGTGTGGAGGGGCAAAAGGTGTGGTGCTGAAGTAGAGGCGCACACCTACAGGACACATGCACACATCAGGTATAAATATTTCATATTACTTTACACATAACTCTCTATTTTTGTTCATCTAAGCTGTCCTACAGCCTTTACCTGCATGAGTGACAGCAAGCAGGTGACAGTCTGTGGACTCAGATCTGTCAATCACAGAGATCTGGACAATGGGTTTGAAGACAGAACGATCAATTGTCCTGCAAAAGAGAAAGAGGTTCAAACGAACAGAAAAAAACGGTCTCATTTTCCCATAAGGAGAATGAATGAGGGACAAGAGAGACACATTTGTGGTTAAACCATCCATAACATACCTGGCTATGTTTCCAGCAGCAGCAACAATAGAGCTCTGTGACATGGTTGCTACACGACTCATCCCCTGCCCATCAGCACCCAGGTCGTACACCTAAAAAACAGACAAATTGTCATTATTTCAGCACACTGAATATACCACTTATTTGTTAGTTTCTCAGCTGACCAGAAACTGTCCTATTGATGCAGTTCATTATACATCGTACCTGCAGTACACCCTTTTCTGAGCGTGTGAACAGTGTGTTGTGGGAGTTGTCGATGGCAATCTGCACAATGGGGTCTGAGGAGCACAAGAACAACACACGTTTAATGTCAGTTTTATCAGATTGCAGAAATCTTTTGCTGCTGAAAATTTTTGTCTTGACTCTCACCATCTTCAGAAAAGGAGAACTGGAGCACAGAGGGGATGAGGAAGGACAGAGAGCTTTTGGAGTGGTTGATTTTTCTGCAGCGCTGACTCAGCCACCCTGCCTCGGCCTGGTAAGCTATCTCATAGAGGCAGCCGTCCTTTCCTGCCATAAAGATGCGTCCCAAGTCTGTGGAGGTGATGGACAGGATGTAGATGTTGTCTGTGGGGATTGAGAAGAGGGGGTCCGGTAGCAGTTGCATCCCACCAGATATGCTGTCATTCAACCCTACAACAAAAGCAAGAGAGATACAAAGATGACCCAGATACACATGAGGATATTAATAGTACTTTTTCAACCAAAGCGTAGAGAGAATGAGGTACGTGACACCTCTCATCATTTATTTATTCTCTTAATATGTGACCCTTTTGTCTTTATGTGAACCATATCAGTTGCATACAGCATTTATCTATGTACTTTTTCTGACCTGTCTGTAAGTGTAAGTAAAACAGCGTTTTGGTAAAGCAGCTGTACTTTCCTTGCACAGTTCCTGGCCAATGAAAATCTAGTGCTTGTTAAGTGGAAATTACATAAGTGGAAACAGATAGACCTTATGCCTGCATGTTTTGCATGCCTCGTGTAATTTTACACAGTAAAACATCGTTTAATGTAAGGGATAATGATATTATGGTCTTATTATGGCATTTACTCAGACTCAGGATAAGTGGTTCAACTTTTAAGGCAACAATTAAAAATAATTTGAAAACAGAGAGACGTTATGAGAATATTCCTCTCAGGCATCTAGATAATCACATCCTATTGGTAATAATTTTAATGCATTGCTATGATAAAGCTGTAGAAAGGACTCACCAGCCTGGCTCTTGGGGAAGCTCAGCCCAAGGATCACCACATCCACAGAAGTGGCCAATACTAAGAGGTAGTGGATGTGGGGTTGTAAAATCCCTGTAAACATAAGCACAACTCAGGAATATTAGATCAGATAAAAATGAATAATAATAACATCAAAAAATTTAAAATATAAAAAGAAATCAGTGTTCAGTTAATTACACATACCTTGTTTTGGTTTTACAAGGCCTACTGCCAAAATGGTTTCAATAAGGCCATCAAAATAGGCCACATCTCCTCTGCAAAGAATATAGGAGAAAAAATTATTAGCCGTCTTCACTCCAAGTTTATTGTTAATGGAAGTTCAGAATAAAACACTAATAATGCATCTAGGTACACGGCGTCTGCACCTCAGTTTGTTACATGTAATGCTTATCGTGTTAAGTTGTCACTCAGTCCCATTTAAACTACATGTACTCACCCATCCTCATAATTCCACATGAAGATATCATTGTCAATAGTAAGCCATGCTCGACAGATCTCAGGAAAAACTCCCATCATGCAGTTACATTGCATATCTTTATAATGGTTAAGTTAAAACTCAATTTTGACACAAAATGAACAATGAACATAACATTTTTGCCACATGTCTGATGGAAACCTCTAAATCCATCTGCAAGCATTTGATCAGCTTTTCCAGAAAGACCAAAAGGATACGGCTGAACTGTTCCACCAGCTCAGGTGGAAGAGGGACTCGGCGGACTGCACTGAGCTCTGGAAGATTCGGAACACTCAGTAAACCAGGTCCCTGGAGCGGGTAGTCCATGTCGGACACTCCAGAGAGGGACGGCATATCTATCAACACAATCAACAACAAGCCTGATTAGGCAGTATCCCCAGATCAAATTTTGTTTTTCAATTAGAATACATTTTTCTTATATGCGAACAAATTCCATCATAGAGCGCTCCGCATATATATATTTAAATCAGTGGGACAGATTTTAGCACCCTTAGTTTTCCATTTCTTGTGAAGCTTCCTTCTGTATAACCTGTGATAGAAATTTTGACAACCATATTCTTTCTCCATATACTTATGCCATTTATAAAAACTATGACCAATGTTATCCTGATCTATCCAAGGTGGAATAAAGAGGAAAGACTATATGGCAGCCTGTATTTGCTCAATGTCAAACTTTCCAACTACTTCATCTTGCTTGAAAACTGGTATGCACAGGAAGCACTGAGTCTGATACACATCAGCTTCTTGTAATGGGTTGATGTGGGAAATGTATTTAACTGTTATGATAGCTGGCAAATGATGTAATGTTGTTAAAAGTCCTGTACCAGTATTAAATTTTTAGGAAAAATCTTTTGCAGCTTTTTATTTCATGCATTCAAACTAGATCAGACAAAATAATGTACCTCCGAGAGTCTAATTCTTCAGATCTCTCTCTCGAGTTGTACTTATAATTGTGTAAACAACCCTTAAAAACAAAGCTGTAACAGATGACCGGGTACAGATATTTGCTCCTTTAAACGTAGTTCATCCTTCTATTTTTTCCTGCCATTCAAAGTTTTGCATAGCAGTCCTTGTGTCACTATTTGAAAGCTAAGTTTGAAAGCTACTGTTTGGTCCTTTTCTTCTGCTCCAACCCTGAACATGACCTACTATGAGATGGTACACCGAGCAGCTCCGACAGGTCAGGAAAACAGCGGTCATCCTGCAGGTGTCTGTCAATCAGCCGGGCAGAGTTCTCCAGCGCTTCGGCGAGTGCAGCAGCGGGGCTGCTGGGTCCAGCGCTGGACGGCATAACTGGGATACCACCGCTAACGTAACTACGGACAAGAGCGTAAGCTAAGTCAGGCTAGATGTCATTCGTGAGTAATTAAGAGATAAACTGCCAACCTCAACAAGTTCAATGTTTACAGTGCTAGCAAATGTTAGCAAACTGATGAAAACTCCCGGCAAGTTAGCTGACTACTAGCATTAATCCGTTATTATTTGGCATGCAGGCTAAATGCTAGCTAAATGTGAAATAAAGAGTTTTAAAGTGAACTCGTTGCTTTACCCGAATGAAAGGCTTTGGCGTAAATGGTGGGTTATTAGAATAAGAAGTTTTGTACCACAGTTCAACAGCGAAATTTAAACTAATACATCCAACACATGTACACACGATTAGCAGCCCGCCAACCTCATCATGCACAGCGGCAGAGGTAAAAGGTTTTTTTTCCGGTTGACTGTCTTCTTCTTCGTGACTTGATTTTTCACAGATTGGGCGAAGAAAAATATTTGCTGCCATCTGCCGGTCAATACAATATTAAGCAAATTAATCAGTCCGGAGATGCAAGCATTTACAAATGTAGAACTAAAACAAATTTTAAAAAGAACAAACTATTGAAAAAAATATAAGGAGTAAAATTTAACTTATTTAGTTGTCTTGAGTCAAGAGGTTTTATAAATTAAAGTGTGTTTTTTTTCATGATCTAATCATTTTTTTCAGTTCATTAACAGATAAACAATGGCTACTTTGTGTTTGTTTTAGCAGCAAAATGAGAAAAACATGATTCCCTTACAAGACATATAAAATCATATTTTCTCACACCCAGAGACCCTGTGTTTATCTCTTTGATCTAATTAAAGTAATTTCAATTTTAAATAGGCATGTCAAATAGAATCAAATTATGTAACCTGCTGTTATAACTTCTCAAGTGCAAATCAGAATCAGAATCAGAATTCCTTTTATTGTCATTGCACCAAAAAGGCGCAACGAAATTAAAAAATGTGGATTCATGTGTGGTAGCTTTCATATAGAGCAGAGACCAAAATAATACACAGGATCATGGTAGCAGAAAAGGTGCATCCCTGTTAAAATTATTCACGCTTGACTTCATTTCCTTACAGGTATAAATAGTACAGGGCATGCTAATCATAGTTGAAATATAACTGGTGGGGTAAGGTCCAGCATTTTCTACCAAACGGCAGAAAATCTAAAGCGTAAACAAAAAACTTGTGCACAGTGCATCAACCACTAGTGTGGGGCAAGAGTTATACAAGCTTTTAAGGTTTGAGTAAAGTAACCAGTTAAGGCAGATAGACCTGTTTGCTGTCCAATGACAACTGGAAAAAAATCCTCCTCAAACTATGATTTTTTTATTCACTCTCATTGATCTCTGTCACACAAGTGATCAGATCACAGTATAAGCAAAAAATGAGCTGATGATACCATTGAAAATTACACCATGAACATTCTGATGTAGTGAAAAAAATCACAAACAAGTAACAAAGACGTAAGAAAAATTTATTGCAGTATTTGTTCCACCAGAAGAACGGGGGAATCACTTTTTTCTTGCTCTGTGTTCTATAACATCAAAATCTATGTTAGAAACAATATAACATCCCCTGCATATAGGCACATATACTGCACTGCTTTTTAACATAAATAAATTATATCAAAGATACTCCATTACACAGTGTGGGTAAACAAACAAGAAAAAAAGAAAGTTAGAAGTTGCTGGAGCTCAGGTCAAGTAAATAAATCCATCTGGTGCTAGTTTAAACTCCAAAAACACTTTATTAAGAACATCATCAATACACTAATTTCCAACATTCAGTTTCTTTTTTTTTTTTTACAGAATTATGTTCAGATATAAACATGTGTTTAGTTAAACTATGATACAGTGGGAGTAAAAATCAAACAACGAAGCTGCTGCACAACAGCGAAGGAACTCCCACACAATGATTTCTTATTTGTGTTAAATAAGTTTGTACTAAAACACACCAGTGTTCTCAATACTTTTCCTCCACCACGTCACACTGGACAGGTTCCTCTCTGAATAATTTCAGATGATTAACTCTTAGCCCCCTCCTTGGCAGCGTACAGCGCCCTTAACGTCTGTGCCACTTTGTTCGTCAGCTTGTGTCCACTAGTCAAGGATATTTTCTTGTAAATAATGTCTGACTCCTTGATAGTGTCAACCCAAGGCACCTTTTTACGACCGTCCCGTTTCTTTGCCACAGCCCAGGGCCCAGAGTACGATCCAGTCATCCAGTGTATGCTGTAGCCATTTTTGGTCTTCTGGATGACCCTGGCGATCTGTGGTCTGTCTTTGTACTTGGGACGGCAGATGGCAACGACGTCCATGGCCTCCACTGCCTTGTTCATGTGACCTGAATCCTCGCCTTTCTTAGGTTTCCGCTGTGGGTAAAAGGTGTGGAGTTCGTCCGACATGAAAAAAAGAACTCATCACACAAATCTTACAGACGTGTATCATATTAGTATAATGTGTGAACAGTAAAGTGGCTGCGTTACAAATGCCTGTAGAATTGTATTCTGGCACAAAAACTCAAAATCTATAAATATCATTAAGATGCCTGTATGCCCTTAAGGTGAGAGGCATCAGGTTGTTTTTCCTTTCCTTTTTCCCTCCTTTTCTTATAACATGGCAAAACTCAGAGAAGTCCACACTTCCCCAGATTTCCACACATTTCCATAACAGTAAGAAGTGACCTCTGTTGTATACCTCGCATGTTGTGTCTCACTGATGCCCAGTTTAAATAGTTTCTATGCAAAACTCACTTGAATGAAGATAAGTTAACAGGAAAATTCTGGAAGCAATTCTTACTCCCACAAATTTTAAAATTCTTACCACTGGAGCATCTTCCTCCTCACTCTCCTCCTCATCTGTCTCCACTGCAGCAGTGTGATCATTGTGGTTGTGGTTCAAAGGTTTTGAGCCCCTCAGCAGTGAATTAATGGCTTTGTTTCGGGCATTGGCACTTGCTTCACCCTCCTCGTCCTCTTCGTCACGATCCAAGTGTTCCATTAGCACCTTGAACTAACAAAATTAAAGCAGTGCCGTTGATATTAGTTAAACAGTTTTTTAATGTGATTATTTCTAGCCAACTCAAAAGTGTTTCTCTGCTTCACACTTAAAAAAAAATAATACAAACAGTTAATGAGGATGAATGCAGCAACTGTTTGTATTAAAGATCTTGCAAACCTACATTTATTTTCATTAATTCATAACAGTTTAGTTTACTTCAATGGCCAAATATGATTAATTGATTTATTATGATTAATTTAGCCACCAGACATTAAAAACATTACCACAATCTCTTTCATCTTCTATGTATTTCTTGAGACTGAAACAACAAATAAAAACTTGAAATAAACAACTGGATGCTTACGTCCAAATACTGTTTCACAATATTTTTCTTAGTCTCGTAGCTGAGATCCATGTTGGTTATATCACTCTTCAGGTAATCCAGTGTCTGACGTGGGTTGAAGTGAACCTTAGACTTCCTGTTCACAGTCTTGTCGTATACTTTGGCAGACTCAGTGGGTGAATATTTCTGGATTTTGCTGGAGTGTAAACAAAAAGCTCAGTCATTTTCACAGCTGTACTGCTGAAGAGGAGTTAATGAAAAGTTTGTTGACTGGCATTTTGGATGTGACCTACCTGTCTGAGAAGCCGTATAAATTCTTCAGATGCTGTTTTAGCACCAGCAGCAGCAGAATACCCTGTGAAGCGCTGGCAAAGTCCAGCAGAGGGTTGGGGTTTTCAGGCAGAAGGTCCATCAGTGCGTCTTCATCTTCCATGTCAGAGTCAGAATCCACAGGTTTCTTTCGCCTGTGGACCACCTCATCATCCTCATCACTGCTGCTGGATTCGCTACTGCTGTCGTCATCGCTATCATTATCATCATCGTCATCATCAGAGCTGCTTTTCCTCCTCCGAGAATGCTTCTTCTTCTTTTTCTTCTTCTTCTTTTTTGCCTTCATCTTTTTTTCCTGCTGCACCGGCTCTTTCCTTAAAGACTGCACAGAGAACAAAGCCAATCAAATACAGACCAAAAAAATACAGTGAATATTTTACACAAGTATGGATTTTCATCTCAGGACAGACAAAACAACTAAGAGTAATAAATCATACACAAAATGAAACAAAGCCTGTTACCTCCTTGAAAGACTGGAGCAGGTTGCTACCAGAGACAGACAGCGTGATATCTACATGGTGCATGATGAAAAGAGGCTCCTCCTGGGTCTGGTAGGGGAAGCAGGCCAAGTTGTCGGCTATGAATAACAGCATGTTCACCTCTGTTTTCTGCAGGGGACAAAGTGTGAAACATTACTACTTAAAATTAGCAAGTCGTGAAAAGCAGTGAAGTGAGGAAGTGAATGGGAGAGAAACAGACTACAGGAGAGGGGTGGACTTACAGAGCTGTCATCAAACAGGTTGAGCAGGGAAACAAGGAAAGCACGTCTGTGTTGTCGGTTCCCGCGGACCATAGTGTAGAGGTGAGAGCAGAGAGCTGAGTCTGAGTCATCGTGACGAAAACCTCGAACCACTGTGCTTTTGGATCCATTTATGGCCTGTTGCACCTGGTAAGACATTTTCAACCCTGCTACGGCCTTCATCTGCAAAGTCACAGACAGACACAACTCAGTAGGTTAAGTAGATAAAACAAGAATGACTGATCTAGATCAATTTTTTTTGTTTTTTTTTTAAAGATTTTTCCAGCCATTACTACTGTGAAACACACAAGTGCCCACACATGCTGCAATGGCAAACTATGTAATCTACACTTTGATCTACACGCACTAATAATAAACAGGAGGCCACTCACATGAATGAAACCTGAATATTTTTTGTCGATCTCCACCAGTTGTTGATCTGCCTTGTTCTTCATGGTCGGCTCAGGGTCTGTTCCCATGGCAATCAGGTACGGCACACACTAGAAAAACAATTGTCTCTAATCTGTGATAAGCTCATGATGCATTCAAGGCAGCAGAGGATGTTGTCAGATAAAGAAAACCTCACACAGATCTTGCTTTTAAGAGGTAATGTATGTTTTAATTTTGTGCAAGGTATGCCGGAGCGAGATTGAGGACATACCTGTACGGGATGGATGAGGCCCTGGCTCAGAGTCAGTGTGATGACGCTCAAGGCAAAGTGGCGGACAGTGGACTGCGTGTGGAGGAAGGAATCCAGCACCTGCTTCAGGTATATCTGCATTATGGAGCTGCTCATGCCTGATGAGATGTCTCCCATTTCTTTCAGATCCTCCTGCTTGGATTGATTTTTCCCTAAACATATTTTTTAAAAAAACCATCGGATGGATCAGTTTAGGAATGCTCTTCATGATAGACATCTTCAGTGTAGATTAACACTACTGAACACAGGAGGATGATCTTTGGCATCAGTGGCAAAACACATGAAACACTTTTGTTGAACTCACATTCACGGTCTGCCTCCTGCATCCGAGAATCCTCCTCCTGCAGGTATGTCTGCAGGTTTTTTAGCACCTGGATCTTCAAACTGACCAAACTGCTTTCATCTGACAGGATGCTGTTATACAGAACCTTTACGTCCTGCACAAACATGAGCTCTGGGTGCATGATGAACTGGAAGCCTTGAGACAATGAAAATAATTCAAATACAAATGAAATTCCTCAAGGAACTTTAATCAAGATGTGCAAACAATTAAGTATAAAGAGTATAAATGCAGACTTATATGAGGTGCAATATACCTAAACCTATGATGGCCTTGATCTGGACCTCCTCATCTTCATGAGTGGTGAAATACAACAGAAGATCCAATACTTTGTCCTTGATGATAATCTAAGAGACAGAGGAACAGATAGGAAGTCAGTCATCATATTCTGTAGTAGTTACGCATACTTTCTTTTGGCAGATTTTAGGTGTGTACCTTGTTAGCACCCTTGAACTCTTCTTGATCAAAGTCAAAGTGTCGACAGAGAGCCCCCACAGTAAACAGTGCACGCAGGAGGGTAGGTTTGTTGTTAGCCAAAGTTGAGCTGCTAGGGTCCTCTTGGTGCTGTGTCTTTAGTTTAGCCAGAGCTCCTGTAGAATGGATGTGAAATTAAACAATGAACACGGGCTTAAAATTGAACCCTTTACTTGAAAATAAATAAACAGGCGAACAATTCAAATCTCTATATACATGTTATCAAAATGTTGGCGTATCGAAGCCTTTTCCATTTCAAGTATATAGGAATTACATAAAAATATGTATATATGTTACTGCATGTAGGCCTTACCATAGTAGCGGTTGAAACAAGCCCAAACAAACTTGTAGTTGTGTGTCACCTTGTTGACAACAGCACCAAGACAGCTTACACAGTGTTGCACAACCTGAAGGGCAGAAACAACAGGAGACATCATGCTTAAATCAAACCTGCAAGCTCAGAGCACCAGTTTCACATCAGTGTGGTTCCATTAAAAGCTACTGGTGATAGCTGTAAGTGGTACATGACACTGACCGTCATGCCATATTTAATGATGAGCTTCATCAGGTCTTCTTCTATGGTGGTAAGGAAAGTCTCACTTGGGTTCTCCATCAGAGGCACAACAAGCTCCAGGATTTTTGCCACGTTGCATATCACCATGAAGTCATTCTGAGTCTGAAATGTCGATGCAGAGACAGTCACACAGTCCGAAGCTAAGCTGGAAAAAACACTTTGTGGATGACTTTTTATAATAACTAATAAAAAACTTAATTAAATTAAATTAAATTAATCAAAACTTAATTACTTGTCTGACATGAAGAGACAAATGTAAAATATGACATTGCTTCATTTTGAAAAATATTCCATTTTTAAAAAATTCCTCAGCAGAAACCATTTAAAATGATATTATGTCTTGACTCTTGAACGTACAGAAGTCCCATGAGGTTATATAACTCAATACAGTTGCTATATTGATTGGATTATTCCTGTCAGCTCTGGAATAAGCATGGTTTTACAGTCATCTGGTTAAAACTGTAATACTGTGCAGTTAATCCTTGTTTGTTCTGATAAGACATGTGAGCATTTTTTTGCCACGAACAGTCCTTATATCATCATGAGTGACAGACTGTCCTTATAAACAAGTGTGTCCCTGCCAGCTGATAAACCACCATTTGCACGTGGCCTTAACAGGCAACTGGGCACTGCGGCAATCACTAGAAATAAGTCACATAAGTAGGCACTTAACTACTCTCAAGCAAGTGTGAGTATTTGGATGGATCCTGTAATGATCAATCATTTGTGATTTCATCTGGCTGCCACTAGATGGCCCTATTGTACAACATAAGAGTTGGTGCTGTTGTTTTCTGTCCAGTCCTCACCAGTCTCAGCAAAGATTTGTCATGCTTTTCAGCAAGTACAGAATAAAGTAAACTCAGGACAAAGCCGTGTTGTACTCACATTGCACTTTGTGGTCAGGTAGGGCTGCATAGACATGGCATGTTTGACCATTAACTGTGCTCGAATCTTGCTGAACAGGTAGAGAGTGGTGATGCATGCAACCACACGACCTGAGTTGACCCCTTTGTCCTCACAGTCTGAAACACAACCACAGAAAACACTACCATTTGAAAAAGCAAAGTAATGTTTAAAAAAGTAACAATGCAGTTATAATTATTTATGCAAACACACCATTATGTTTCATTTAATTACCTGCAAGAGACTCCTCATACTTAATTATGTGTTCCACCAGGTTGTCCACCAGCTGAACACAGGCCTTCTTGGCAGGCTTGTATGAAGCTTGCTCTTCTGACTTCAGCAGCTAAACAGTTGCCATACAGTGGTTAGATAAGATGCTTGACAAAACACGCATGCAGCAGCTATTTATAAAGACACACGAGCTGCTGTTGATAAATCAAAGAAGCCACATGAGTTAAACAACTCACATTTTGGAGAAGCTGCTCGAACCAGTCATAGCCTGAGTCTTTACATGCCAACACCTGCAAAGAAATCAAAACACAACATGAGTCACATAATGACAATGTCAAAGAACAAAAAATTTCTTCATAGAACAATGGGAACTATGTTTTCACCACAGGCCTGGGTACTACATACCACATCTGTGATGTTCAGGATTTTGCGGGTCATTGCATCTTTGTCATGACTGGGTGTGGGGGTGAACCAAAGTTTCTGGAATGTCTCATTCACCAGTTTCTGTAGGGGATAATATGCATGTATGTAAATTGTAGATTAAAAACTCTAAGCTGTCATTTTAAAGCAAAATTCACATAAAAATAAAAATGAACACAAACCTTGATCCCCTCTTCATCGTTGACCCTCCGGATCATCTTGACACACATCTCAGTGATCTTGTGGAAGTCCGGCTGCTCCAGGCAAATATCCCTCAAGATCTTAATGACCCGCTTCCTTACACTTATACCTGTGTCCTAAATAATGAAATGAAAAAAAGTAAAAGGTAAGGGACAGCGATAAAAGAAATACACTTCACAAGTTTGTAGTCTCTTAAAGGGTTGCAGTTCTTAATCTGACCTTAGGGTGGCAGTGTAGGGAGCAGATGGTTTCACCTCAGCTGAACTTTTGCACTTGAAATGAACTTTTGGGTCAGAGATTTGCTGAAGTCAAGGGCAAAGTTACACTTGAGCCTATCTTGTGATAAACTTGATAGACTTTTAAGAAGACTTGTTCAGGTGGGTGGCAGGTAGATAATTTTTGTGTTCATGTTGGATTTGACAGTGATTCTATATGAGGGACATCCCGATTGTATTGAGCATAATACATTACACTGAGGCATTAAAAAAGGTAAAGAGGGAGGCTGTAGAAATTACCAGTATTCTCTCAATGAGCATGTCATAGTATTGCTCAATGAGCTGCGGTCGACTGAGCACAAAACGGCCGAGGAGCTCCACAGCTGCCTCTCTCACACTGGTGGAATTGTCCATGAGGCGACAATGAACCCCACGCTGCATATCCAGCTAAAAATTATAAAGGAGAGGGTTGTCAAGCACATATGAACATTACTGAATATTATGGCTGCTAGTTTGACTATGGCAAACTGGCATAACTGGCTGGCAATGTCTTCACAACTAGTATGGAATGTGCACAGTCCAGGACAGGAAGGCTCTTCAGTGGATAATTATACACCAAGAACATCATTTGGTGCCTATTTACCAAGCATCAGTAATGCCTGCTTGTGCAGAGCCCAGAGGATACTCAAAAACAATAAACATCCCACCCACAGCCTGTTCATGCTGCTGCCATCAGGTAAGCAATACAGAATGATCCTCTGCTGAACCACCAGACCAGGCAGCTTCTGTCCTCAAGCTGTGTTCATCCACTCTATAACTCATGCTGCTAACTCCCCTCTAAAAATGTCTTTTTCTTGTGTGCAACCCTGTGTTGTAGACTGACAAATAAATAAGCATTTATCCTTCAACTTACCCGTGCCAGAATACTTGGATCCACAGCTACTACTTCAGACAGACATTTCATGGCTTTAGTTCTGACCGCAATGGCACTCTCACCCAGCACTCTCAAAATCTACACAGGAGAGACCGCAAGAAGAAAAGGTTTTGATGGCCAACATAATATACTCTCTCACTTAAATGAATTTAATTCAAATCTTCTTACCTGTGATAAATAAACATCAAAGCTCTGTGCAAATGGCCTCATGGAGGCCAGATATCTGACAATCAGACAGGAGTCCTGATAGTCTACAGTGTGAGAGTTTGTACTGAAAGAAAAAAAAAAGAGACCATTCAACACCAGGATATGTGAACAAGTCAAACAGTGAGATCCAGAGTGAAGTAGTATTTACCTCAGAGAACTGAAATTTGATGGTGATGTCTTGATGACCTTGCGGAGGAATTTCTTCCGTGCCTCAGCCTTCTGCACAATCTCCGCTGCTGAGTCAACATCTTTGGAATACCATCGACCTTTCAAGTCCTCATCGTTCTCATTTTGAGACTTCATCGCTTTCTCTGCTTCACTTAAAGAGTCCCTGAACCACTGGGCGATATAAAACTTCCTGGCAAACTACATGAAACAAACGTATACTTTTACGATTTCTCCTTTACACTAGACCTAACAATAACATAAAGGCATTTAAGAGCTTGTTTCTTCATACACAGAGTACACAGTCCTTAGGAATCATAAATCTGTCCATATCAATTTATGTGAGAATGAAAATTAAAAGACTTACCACCAGAGATGGATCCCTTTCAATGTTCTCTTCAAGGTAGTCCAGCAAGGCCTTCTGGAGTTGCTGTATTTCATCACTGCCTGGGGTCTGTAAGGAGATCAATAAGCCATGAGCATCTCATAAGTAGTTTAACACCACTGTTAATTTACATCTGTGACTCATAGTTATCCAAATTATCTAGTCTACCTCTCTAAGGATGCGGTCAATAGCCTTTTGGTCCATGTTGCTACTGACAGTATCTTTGCGCAGGCGAGAAGCGACAGTGCCGAGGTAGTCCAGTGATGCCACCCTGAGCGCCATTTCTGTCTGCTTGTTACTGAACTGGTGCACCTGGAGCACAAGGAGTGGAGGAGAAATGTCACAGTAAAAAACAAACATCAACAACACCGGACAGGTGTTGAGAGGTGACAGATTTGGAGTAAATGATGCTACTCACCAACAACCGGCCCAGTAAACTGAGCAGCAGTTCAGCTGCAGGCCACTCAGGCTTGTTGACTGAAGACAGCAGGTCATGAACAAAGTTCTCAAACAGAGGCCTGTAGTCGTCCTCTCCCTGCTTGCTGCCACACCTGAAACACACAGGAAGAAGTATTTTATTATAACATTTTTAAACATCAAACAGTTTATTTAACAGCAGTGATACTGTGTAAGGACACTTAAAGAAAGTACCCCTTTGACAGTCTGCTTTGACAGAGCTTTCGATTATGGCTTGTGATTAAAGAGGAGAGGTTAAGAGTGTGAACATGAGTCATGGTGTGTAGAGAGCGCAAGAGCAAGGACTTACTTCTTCAGAAACACTGAAAGGAAGTTCTGCGCTGTCCTCATGGCAGTTTCATACGAGTTTGTGATGAAGACGTCTTTATCGACCTAGAAAATAAGTTTATATGTGAAAAAAAAATTCTTAATTAAACTCTTTTTTTTTTCTCAGAGAAGTGTGGTTGAAACACGAATTCAATCCTCTGTAGTTACCTTCTTATTGTGTTCATCCTCTTTTTCCCTCTCTGAAGGTAGTTGTATCACACACTGGATGAGCTGAAAAACCAGTGCTGTCACCATCTGGATATACACAGGCTCTTCATCTGACTCACTGCTGTTTAGCCTGAGGGATATGAAACATACGCATTCTTAGGTATACTGAGCAATGTAGAGGATTTCATTAATCAGTTTGATTTTCATTCAAGATGTAGCAACCTAAAGTTCCTGAGGCTGCGTTTATTAGTGGGCAGTCTAGCCAGGGAGGTGAAGATCTCTTCAAGAATGAGCTGCCTGTGCTTCTCGTAACGAGTGAACACCTACAAAAAGAGGAAAATGCAATGTGCCGAATCAAAACAAAAGAATCTAGACATCATAAAAAAGTCGGAGGCAAAATAATAACATAATAACTGCAAAAAAAACTGCTAAATAAACTGCTAAACTGCTAAAACACTTAAATTACATGTCATGCCAGACTTACTGCTGTCACTAGTGTGATGGCACATAACTGCAGCTCACTAACATTCTCCACAAAAAACGTTGTAATACCCAGCGCAGACACCTGAAAGTGAGGCACAGAATTTGTTACCATTTAAAGGTTATATGAGGTCATGAATTTGACTGATGTCAGATCAGATTAAGAGTCCCACCTGGAGAATCGTGTTGTCAGTTAGCAGCTGGATATCCAGGAGCTCTGAGATGTTGCTGACGATATCACACACTTTGTCATAGAGCACAACTACCACCTTCTGTTTGTGGGTGGAACTTTTCGCTTTCTTGGACTTTGAAGTATGCACGCCACCTTAAGTTAGGAGGATAAAGGGAAAATAAGAGTGGAACATGAAAAACACTTCAAACACCAGCAGCAAAACACCAAGGTTACAAAGTGCTGGAATGTGTTTCTTGCCTTTGGTAAAAATTTCAGGATTCAATACCAGAAAATATGACCAAAGATTCTTTATCATCAACTTTTATTTTCAAAAAGTAAAATAGTGCCTTACTTTGAGTGCTATTTACAAAAAAATGAAAGTTTTTTTTTAAAGTAATTACATTTTCATATTAGGTTATTCTGTGGTATAAGGTATAAAGACAAGGTTAGTCTTGATTGCTCCAGTCTGGACTTATGACTTATTTTTCACAAATAAGTGCAAAAAACTTAAGCAAGAATATTCAGCGTGCTAATTTGTTGACTTTGTTTACACAAAAATACACCCAAAAAGTTGGGGCACTAAGTAAAGCATGAGTTAAACCATGTGATAATCTTCTAATACTTTTTGACATTTTGTACAAACTCCATTGAAAACAGTAAAAAGACAATTTATTCAATTTATTTACTTAATTAACTCATATGAAAGGGGCATATGTTTACAAGCTAAGATGGGTTAAGGTTTACCATGCTTTGAAGTGCATGATTTTATTAAGATATTTCTAAATGAGCTCAGGAACTCTTCATAAAACCATCATCAGTTTACTCAGTTTGATTGCTTAAGATAACATTCTGTTTTGTTTTTTTTTTACCTTTCTACACAGTGTTCTTTTTCGTAATCAGAAGCTCTTTGAAATCAAGATTTTTGCAATCTTTGTATAACAACTACAAGAACAGAAGAGAATCATGCTCACTTCCATGGGGATCCACTCTGTAGGCCGGGTCATACTGAGGGTACAAAGTATTTTGCAGATGGAACTTTGTGTATTGCAACACCCTCTCAATCACATCCTCTATGTAAACAGCTTTGGGCATGTGTGGAGATGTCATAATGTTGAGCGCAGTCAGACAGGCATCAGCAGACTTGGTAACTCGCTCCATGATAAGATCACGCCACAGCCGCTCCTCCTCCATGGAATCATTCTCCTACAAATGCCAAAAACAATTGGTTAGCAACAACAAAACAAAATAAAACCAATGAAACACTGTATACAAATAACTGAAAACTAACTGGATAAGAAAAACATCACTTCTATGGGTGAAAAAATAATATCAACTTACATGGTTCATTAACGTGGAAAGTTTTATGCTGTCCTTAATGTTCATCTCCAGGATATTCAAAATTCTCACCAGTTTGTCAGACGAGAACTGTGGACCAAATAAATAATTATAATTGCTTGCTAACACCATGGTGCAGTTTTGAACTGAAAGTCTTTGCAGCGGGTAAATATCATCTTGAAATCACATGACAGCACACAAACACACTTCCCTTACCTTGTTAAAGATGCCCACGTCTTTAATCTTAGCAGAATCACTACCTAACTCGCTTAACTGGTGCTTTCCAAGTAAGACCTCTTCAGGTATCTCATCATCATCTGTTTGTGTGCACAAAGATACAATGTTGTCAAGTTGTTTTATTCAATTCAGTACTTGAACAAAAGTCAAGAACTTAAAAAATCTTTGCAGAGTCCGATGTTTACCTGCAGCAGTGAGGTCCACATCCTCAAGACTTTCAAGAATGTTATCCAAACTGGCAGTGAACCTCTTAAATGTGGAGGAGTCCATTAGTTCTGTTAAACAAAGGTAAAAAAATGTATACATAATAAGACTTGAACATGTAAAATTCTTTAATATAAGACTCCAGAGAGGTGAAACAATACCGTCTAAGGACATCTTGGAATCGTGTGCCTTCCTTTTTTTCTGTTTCTCCTTTTTCTTCAATTTTCTGGCAACTGAACAAAACAAAAACCACCAACAACATTAGTCAAGATCCTTGACAGCAGCAACTAAAACTCAAGCATTAAATACTTTATAGAGAAAAACTTGGGCACAGTAATTTGACTATCCAGGGACTTGGCCTGACTGATTGCTGGTTTTAGAGGTAATAAATAGAATGACGACCATCAGACACAAGAATCACACAAAAAATCCTTTTGTCTTCTTCTAAACCAAAGAAACTACATTAATAACACCTCCTATGCTCTCTATCACATTTGTTTATTCTTTTTTCTTTTTTGCCTATGCCCACTGGCAAGCCTATGCAAAAAAAAAAAGACTCACCGTCACCCAGGCTGGGTGGTGGAGAGCCTTCTCTCGACCCATCAGGGCTCCATTCACGGTGACGGCTACCAGACCCCTTGTGAGCGTTATGAAGACTTTTGCTACGCTTGTGATCTCCAGAACCTCTCCTCTCTTCGTACTTTGATGACTTGTTGTGATCTTTCTTGCACCTTTTCTTTGCATCTGTGGTAATAATACAGGGTAATTTAAGCAATAACACAGGATACTTCAAGCACCAATTATCACCAAATAAACAATATTTTTTTACTATAATATAGAACATTTGCAGGAAGATCTTTTTCATCTTAAGGATTACTGCATGTTAAAATATATTCTGTCAACAGTGGAGACAGCATGCTGCTTTTGACTGGTTTTGTAGTACTCTGCTGTGCATGTGCAGTGTGAATATTTTTGGTTGAACACTGACATTCATTGTCGGAGTCATGGTCTTCGTCTGCACTTGAGTCCACCTCCGCGTACTTGGATTTCTTACTGATCATACTGTGCTTTCTCTTGTTTGCCCCTTCACTAAATGACATCTCTGGAAGCACAACAGGTAAAGGGGGTTTTTAGTACAGAAACAATCTATACTTAAAAAAAAAGATAAAATCAGCATCTCACTCATTAATGGCTATTTATCTGGATGACGACTGTGTGATCATTTTGACTGAGAAAGTAGTCTAAAGTAAGCAAATAATCCAGAAACAGATCTCTGGAAAATGCTTGATAAAGTAAGTCATACCTCTATCTGATTTTTCAAAGGAGGACCACTTCCTGGATTTGGAGCTGTGGGCATTCCTGCTCTCCCTGATGATCCGTTTTACTTCATCAATATTGAGTTTCTGAAGCACAACAACAGGCTTAGGACCTTTGTTAAAGTTCTCTACCAAGGACACTCTCTGCAGCCTGACAAGGGGCTGATTCCAGTCATCTTTCAATTTGCTTGGAGGCTGGGGACAATCCTTTTCTTTCCCATCCCGTTTCAATTTGGGAATGACAAAGTTTTTTAAACTTCCTGACTTGCCACTCAGCAGGAATGAGGGGAACTCGCCGGGTTTTGTCTCGAAAGGTAGCTTTTTGACTGTAGCTTGACAGTTAATGCGGCCATCCCCACTTCTCCTCTCTTCCTTTTTTTGGGGGTGTTGAAGGCTGGAATTCTCTGTCCTCTGTCGACCATTGAGGTCAGTGGATTTTCTGATCCCATCTCGCTTCACTCTAGGGCCGTCAGGTTTAGTATGCCGGTCAGGAGATTGTCTGTCGCAGTTTTCCCTTGACATCTTGTGTTTCCTCTCCTTTTCCCTTTCCCTGTCTCTTTCTTTGTCTCTATATTTTTCTTTAACTCTATCTCTATCTTTTTCTTTATCTCTTTCTCTATCTTTTTCTTTGTCTCTTTCTCTATCTTTTTCTTTGTCTCTATCTCTATCTTTTTCTTTGTCTCTATCTCTATCCTTTTCTTTGTCTCTTTCTCTATCTTTTTCTCTCTCTCTATCTTTCTCTTTGTCTCTGTCTCTGTCTCTATCTCTTTCTCTTTCTCTTTCTCTGTCTCTATCACCATCTCTATCCTTTTCCTTATTCATATCCCTGACTTTGTCTTCTCCATGTCTGATGTTTCGCTCCACCTTGTTCATAGTTTTTGGAGTCTTATGTTGGTTGACATGTAGTCGGTGACTGTTGTGGTTCTTCTCCTCTTTGTGGCCCGATTCTGAATGTCTGTCATTTTTCTGGCGTGTTGTGTCTGGCCTTCTGTCATCTGAAGGTCCCTTGCCGCTCTCAGTTTTGCCATCATGTCTGTGTTTGGATTCACGTCGCTTTTCCTGCTTCTGTTTATGGGTTTCTGGTTGACCACCTGAGTCAGACTTCTTAGGGTTCTCAGCATGTTGTTTGATGATCCCAGGTCTGTTTTCAACAACTTTATCTACCTTTCCATCGGTTTTTGACTTTACGTGCTGTAGGTGTTCCTCACATAACTGCGGTGATTCCAAGACCACTACAGGCTGTCCTATCACTCTGCCAGCTTGCTGCAGATCAATACTGACCATCAATGCAGGCCGACTGGCACCATTACTTGCAGCATTTGTCTTTTTGGGTGTCAACTTTTTTTCAGTGTTCCCCCCTTGTATAATAGGCCCATCACTTGACTCAACTCCAGATTCCTGAGGATACGAGTCTTGCTTCCGTTTCTTCAGTGGCTTATCTGCAAAACAGAAAAATATAGCTTAGATCTCCTACAAGTACAAAAAACCCAAGGTCATGGAATAAATTCAATAAGGCACAGGCCAACAATACCTTTATCCTGAACTTCTTTAGACCACCGTTCTCTCTCACTGCCCGACTCACGTTCTATTCTCTCAATCTCTGCAAATGTGTCCATCTCAGCGTCATCAAACACAACCCCGCTGACTCCCGAGTCCTTGTTTTTTGACCGAACAGGAACCTGTTGACAGTTTACTTGCTCCTCGGTACCTAATTTGCATGAAAAGTCCGGGGCAGTCCTTGACAACTGATTATTATTTATCCAATGAGTTTCATGGTCCGAATGGATATGTGACCTGTGAGGAAGTTCTCCACGATGGTCCATGTCTGAACTCCTTACACGGGACAGTTTTAAAGTCAGTCTGGCTGAGTCTTTTGATGGCGAACTGACAATACCATACAAGGCATTGTTCTCCATATCTTCATTACTTTCATGACTCTTTTCTTTCTGCTTCTTGTTGCGGTCAGCAGAGTTGAGGAGCAGATCAGGTGCTCCATCTGGTGGCACATCAGGTGGAGGTGACTGCACAATAAGGGGAGGCCTGGACCGGACTGAAACGCACATAAATCCAACAACAGGTCAGCACCAGAAAATAATTCTTGAATAAATCCTACAATAATACTTTATTTTGAAACACAAAATGAGGAAGAATTGACTTGTTGTTAAAGCAGCATACTTTTTACAGCTTTTTCACTCCCAGCAGGGGAACACACAGACTCTGGTGATTTAACTGGAAATGCTGCAGCCCTCATGGAGGGGTCATTATCCTGTTAGAATACAACACATTTATCAGCACTTTTGACCGTCAGCATCTGCAAAGGCCCAGGTCAGAATATCTTGAATGTCCACATTACCTCATTTCCCAGCCTGTGAGCCATGTTCATGTAGTCTTCATCTGGACCTAATCTTACATTATGATTAGATGAATTACTTGATAGCTGTCCAGAGACTTTGTTGTCATGGATATTTCTCACACCACCAGCAACTAAAACAAAGAGTGCGATAAAATTATCAGATTAAATTATTTGCGATGTATAATTCCCACCTTTGACCAACATATAAATATGTCAAATATTAAGCTATCTTTTATGTTGTTCTTCAACATCAAATGTTCGCTATTTTCTGTCCCTTGCAGATGTGTGACAGGAAGCTAATTGGACCTGTAACCTAACTTAAATTAAACTTACCTTGCTGAGTCTGTTGGTGTTGAGAATAACTTGGTGGATTGTACTGCATGTAGTCTGTAGGGCTCTGAGGTGTATAGGGACTAGGTATAGGGCTGTTCTGCTGAGGTACGAAACGAGTAACTGATCCAGACTGAGGAGATGTAAAGCATCTGTAAAGGAGAAAGAAGCTGTCTTAGTAAAAGTAAAAATACTTCTGCTTCTTCATCATCTGACATCCTGCAGGCACTGTCTTACCCAGAAGGGCTTTGAGAAACAGTGGTGTGCTGATAGTTTGATCCTGGACTCCCATGCACCTGATTCTGAGACATCTTATACTGTTGCATCATTGGCTGTTGCATTACACCTAAGAGAAAAGGTTAAAACAATCTACAATTAAGGTCATACAAACAAAGATGTAACCATTCACAATTCTGTTGCATCAAAGCTCCCTCATATACCATGGAATAGAATCTCATTAACATAAGTTCCCCTTTCTGAAAACACCTACAACTAAGGTAATTCAGGTTAAATAAAATATTCAAAAGTAAAAGTGAAATGGAAAACCATCGCCAGTGTAGCAACAGTCTCCAGCTAAACCAAACACCATGTTCTCAATAGCAAACCAAAGATACTACGAAGCTACAAACTTCTTTTTTTTCCATCAATAGTGTGTTAGAGAGATGTTCACAAAGATAGAATTCATACATTGTCACTGTAATGGCTTTCATTATCTATTAGACATATACAAAATGAACTTTTAACTGAGTATATGCTTGTAAAAAGTACTCAGAATTTCAGTCATATTTACAGCATAATGTCTATATTAGTGGATAAATAGTAGTATGATGTATGACAATAGTAAAAATAACAAGATAATTATACAATATGGTGAGGAAGTACTGTTTCATGTATTGCAAACTTGATTATGAACATTTACATTTTTTTCTGAAAATAAAATTTTGCTCCACAAAAAAACTAATTAAAGTTCAGAGTGATGAGGAGGAGGTTGTAGCAGCAGAAGAGTAATGAGGATTTACCAAGGGGCAAAGTTAATTTCATCCTATCTGGTGACAAATGCTCATATAGCCCATCTTTGGGGAAGAATTTCCCAAGCATTAAAAAAGCACTAAGACGTTACTACACGCTATAATTGCACAAATAATGATGGTAGCACCACATACTGAATGACAACTGACAACAACAGAAAGGTGAACAACAAAGGCTGATAGAGATTGTGGCAAAAAAACAAAGACGTAGGATTAGGTGTGAAAAAGAGACACAGAGAGGGAATGAGAATGAGAAACAAAAGGACAGTCACTGTGATTTCCATGTGTTTACCATAACAGGTGGAACTGTACACACAACTATATTCCCACCCATAGAGACTTTAAAAGAGAATCAGAGATCTCTGTTTGTACATGTTTAAAGGGTTGGATTATCCAAAATAACTAAAAACATACTTATTTACTTACCCCTTTTGCTATCTAGCCTTAGAGATAGCTTTGGTTTTCTTTGGTATGGTTTTAAAATATCCATCAAATTTCTTTTGCCACCCCAATGCAATGAAGGCGAATGGAATTTCATTTTGATGCTAACCATGAAATTCAATATCCTCGGTTTGAGTTCGGCTGGGGACCTCTGTTGCATCTATCTCTATTCATTTCCTGTTATCTCCGTGTTGGTGCTGTCTAACAGAGGCATAAAATGCCCCAAACCTACATGAAGAAAATCAGAAACGATGTGTCCTTCCAGGATCCATGTACTGGTTACTCTGAATAATCCCATACTTTGTTGTGAGTAGGTTTAAACCACTTTCTACCAAAGCAATAGACATCAGATTCCCTATGGACAACAATGACAGTGTCTGCTGCATGACTACCACTAGGGTTAGTCAGAAAGAAATTACATTCTTTGTTTCATTTGGATCAAATCAAGCCACAGCTGTCTTACTTGGATTATGTAAGTTATTAGCCAGCAAACTACATCAATAAATCATCCTTGCTTTGTTGAGCCTTGGCACTGCACACACCTTACAACCCCACTATGAGGACAGGTCTTTTGAAATGTTTGGAAGGTTTAGTGTCATGTCACCGGATCCAATTACTGTTGATCAAGAAATAGCTTAAGTGCATAAGTCAAGCCTCTTGAGGGGGGGCACATACTGTTTAAACATCTAGCCTTATAACTTTTGTCCGTGTCCTATCTTGAGGGTAAGCTTGACTAAAGATGTACAGATAAGTCTTTATCTGTGTTATCATTGCTTTTCACTAACCCTTGTCATCAAAACAAAATAGCTGCCAGTGTTGGTCAATTAAGACCACACCTAAATTCAAAGATTAATTATTATCAAACGTGACAGCCAAGCAAACCACTGTCTGATGCTTTCGCGTAAAGAAGACAATTGCTGATGTTTGCTAGTTCTATTCTAAACCTTTTTTTATTATGACACTATTTGGAAACCCCCCAAAAAATCTTTTGACTTGTTAAAGCAAAAATTTATAAAAGAGGTCTATTTGAGTTAAGTTCCACTCCACAATGTCACAACTACTCTGCCCTCAATTTGGGAACAACCAGTGTGGTAAACTACGCACAAGTAGTGCATCTGACCCAGGATTGATCAAACAAATAATCAGGTAGACTGTAAACCGAGAGTGCAGCGAGCGAAAGAGAACGCACTGGACTCAACTGCTGAGTCAATGTCTCCTCCTTACCACCCCAAACCTTTTCCTGGGTTGGCATACTTTTGTCCCTGAAGATTTTGGGGTCCCTGGACAGCAGAGTTTGTAGGAGCATTGGCATTTCCCCTTCTGGTTCATCATTCCCCAAGTTGTCCTTCAACTCTCTGGAAAGCAATCAGAAATTAAGTCCACTGTTATATTTCAGGCAATATATAAAAATTTCCCTCATGATTCTGACAATCTAGAGCATTAGCTGGCCTATCTGTTAAAGTCATGATTCTTAAGTGATTATTGAAATTGAAACAGCAACGTCTGACTTTACTGTTAAGGTTAATAGTGAACAATACATCGTTGTGCATTATCAATAACACTGCTGACAACAAAATCAATGTGCAATTGATTTTTATTTATTTCCTATTCAAAACTAATTTTAAAGTTAGCGCATATTTACAAAGCTGTAGTAGTTACAGGAAACATTTTTTTTCCCCTTAACTTTAATTCTCTTTTTACCTTTCAGCAAAGTGTGAAAGAAAGGTGGGTGGTTCTTACATGTGTTCAGTGGAGACCTGGTTTAGACTTTGTGCCAGCTGAGTCACCAGATTTTCATCTTGACACACCAACAGGCTGCTGACCTCTTCGGAGATCCTTCCATTGTAGAGCAGACTCTTAGCAGTGGTGGCAGGGAGAGGAGAAGGCAAGGGCAGCTGGTTCAACACTGAAACGATAATGGAAAGAGAGGTAAGTTTTGGTTGAAAATGAAAGGAAGCCAGATAGGAAAAAACATCAAATAAAACTATTTTGACAAAAGATTACTATGTGAAACTATTGATTGCATGATTTATTTTATTTTACTATTTACACTTAAATGAAAGAGCCCAAGCTCAGAACACATTTACTGGATTTTATTTTGATGTTTGCAACATTATTTATAAAAAGTAATCTATTTGAGTGCCTTAGAATACATGCCAAACTCATAAATGACAAAATATATAATATGCTGCAATGATATTAGGAACCTACTGTCAAACTTTTAATCAAAATGCCTCAAAAAATATGACAACAGAGTGAAGATTGGTGAAATGTGTAGGGTGAAAGATTAAACTGTTTCTTTATACTTTTACGTTCTAGCTAAATCCTCTCCTGTCTTCTCAAATATAGGCAACTAAGGCCAAGAAAACACCACCACAAATAACAATGTTAAGTGTCAGGTAAAACTATACAGCCAGTCAATTGAGGCATGCTTGACAGTCAAGTATTCCTTCGTCTTGCTACATTATGGTTTGAATTTTAGTGTTTAAGCTGTATGGGCAGCATTAGAGAGATGATGTTTCACTTACAGTCTGTCAGGCTAGCAATTCCAGCAAGAGTAGTGATGGGAACATGAGGCATATCACCATTCATGCTGAAGATGAGGTCAAAAGGTCGTGTCAATGCACAGGCTGCTCAGTATCACCAGTATCTCTTCCTATTCCTCACATCTCCAAAATGCTGCAGGGGAAAGGAAAAAGCCGAAAGAGAATAATGTTCACTGTAAAGTTGGTTGCCATCACACACAGCAAAGGATTTTGAATATTAAGAGATTGCAAAGTGTTTTCTATATAAAATGTGTCAACTCATGAGTGTGCCTTAATACACTGCATGGATAACTGCACCTCTGATATAGACACTTATCACAGGCCTTATAGCAAGCCTGGGCATGTCTTCATAAGTTATTGATTTATGGTCTATCAGCCTCTAATATCAGCAACCATCAAGTTTCCTGGTCCTTTTTTTCCTCAGTTAACACAGGCACACACATTCAGTCAGTTTTCTTCATTTGCTGTGACATAGTAACCTGCTCAGTTTGATCATGCAATTGCTGCAGAAACATACGACCAACAATTCTAGTTCTTATATGAATGCAGTAAGTGGTACACTGCAAGTGGATTTAGGTGGTGACAAATCAATCTATTATAGAGTTAATGTTAAAAAGTTAGATTCCGTCTCTCTCTATAGCTTTATATTTACAAACCAAAACGTCAGCTTGCCTGAGTTTATGCTAATTATCGCAACTGAAACCTGCCAAGCAAAATACGACGCTGACACAGAAATCTTGTAGTGTGTTTAGCGTCGTATAGACTTATACCGGTTTTCTTTTGTTAACATAACAGTGTCAGTTAAGGTTTCCGGAGCTGCCTAAGAGCCAAACAGTGACATTAGCCCATCGTTACCCAAGATACGTCCGTATTATTGCTCATTTATTACTACTTTCGATATGTAGTCGCTTGCTAAGAGGACGAATTGCAGAACGACGGTTGTGAAAGTGACTTGAAATCAACTCAGGTTTAGCCGGCTAGCAACAACTGGAGATGCAGCTAGCGTATGCTAACTGGCAAGGTCTATCTGTAACTTGCCTAAGCTAGCATCGCCGGGAGTGCATCAAACACAGTTAGCCGTGGGTTGCATACTCAGTGTCGCTCTTTTATTTACACAGGTCGTGTATGGGCTTAGATTTACACCTCACACTTACTATGGCCTTAATCGACGTATCTCTTGCTCAGAAACTGGACCTCGGACTTGCCTAAGGAAGCGTAACCCCGACCCGACGCCAGAGAGGTAGGGGTACAAAGCAAAGACCCCATCACAAATCAGAATGATCCCCTTGGCTGATTCCGTTAATGGTTCCAAACGGCTGCCTGGTGTGTATGACAACGCGGAAACACTCGGGAAGGTAGGCAGTTTATCTGAAAAGAGGTAGCTGCTGTTGAATCTGGCTTATTTACCTCTGGATGTGATGAGAAAGAGAAGTGGTTCTGGTGGTGGAGGAGGAGAGGAGGAGGAGGAGGAGGAGGAGGAGGGGGAGGAGCAGCAGGAGTAGGATGGCAGCTGGAGCTGGAGAAGAATCTCTAGCTCCCTCTCCGTCCCACCGTTCAAACAGCTCCTCCGAGTAGCTAACACAGCGTCAGTGATTCCCGTCGAGAGGACTGAGGGGTTTTCTTCTTTCTCACGGCGAACATAACGCTGTCTGCAGGGAGGGGAAGAGCATCCCCTCCGACCGGCCCCGACAGACGACGACGATTTGAACAGACGCTGAAGGAGATGTTTGCGGGTACTGGTTAATTTTCCACATATAAAAACAAATAGAAAAAAGCGGGGGAGAGGTTGTTTGCGTCTATTCCCCCTTTCTCTCTCTCTCTCTCTCTCTCTCCCTCTCTCTCTTTCTCTCTCTCTCTCTTTCAAAATGCCGACCGGAAGAACCGGTTAAAGGAATAACTCCCTCAACCGGAGGGGGGACCCGGTAAACTAACGTTTGTGAGCCTTGTGAAGTGGATTGAAGTCTCAAGTAATCGCCCACTGATAGGAGAAACTTCATGGGCTCTTTAAATGTTATAACGGTGACATTATACCGATATGTTTTACTTCATTTCACCACAGAGCTTCAGTGTTATTTTTTTTATAATAAAACAAATAAATCCAACACTGACAAAATATTTAGGATCATTCACATCTGTGATGTGGGCTAGCGGGATCATTTGTCTAATCTGTCCTACATCCTTGTGCATTAACAGGCGGATCTGGAAATTTCCTTCACAAAAAGTTTAACAATTTGCTTTTTCCACCCCAGTTTCCATTGACCTTTTTCACCGTCTTATCAGTTTCAATTGAAAGGTGATGTATGTAGTTTGTTAAAGACAAAATAAATAAAACGATGAGATAATCGGCTGACTGCTTTTCACAATAAATTTACCCAGCATTACCTAAGGTACAATCCTACGTTTCTTACATTCCTCCATATATCCTGGAATGTGGGACTGTAGTAACACGTGAGCCAGTTAAAACAAAAAAACAACAACAACAACAAAAACAAAAAATAGCCTATATTATCTTGCTGGCCAACATGAAGACTTACAGAGATGAAGTACTGAGTTTCAGCTTGAATCATAAATAGCCTTTGGTCTCCCTCTTGTGGAGAAAAATCAAATGTTCTAGCAGACTAAAAGAAACTTTTTCTCTTTTGCCTGCTTTTCTAGTTTTCAATCTGGGTGTGTCCTTGTTTGACTTAGCCAGACTGAAAACTAGAAATTAGACTGTGTCATTTCCATTTGGATTTTAGAATAAGAGTTGTTTTGTATAACTGAGAAGGAATTATAGAAAGAAAATATAGTACACTCTTATACTAAAGTAATAAACTACTACTTCTACATTTACTCTGGATAAAAACCATAATCAAAAATCAAAGGGGTCATTTTTAAAAAAATAGCAACTCAAGCTCAATAGGAGTAAGATGATGGACTTTGTTATTCAAGAACAAAGGCAGTATGGGGTCCTATGAATCCTTTCTCATTAAAAATTATATAAATAATGCCTTCAGGACTTCCTTGATGCCACAGCTTTACAGTTTACTGAGAAAATCAAGATTATCTTGATATCTTTCCCTGTCAAAATTCATTCTTTCATTTCAGTCAGGGGTAAGAAACACACATACACATTTGGAGGGCCAGCACTCTAATAATGTCCTTTTTGATTCTTTTAATCAGCCAAGCAGTTCATCACAAAATCACAACCGCATTTGACTGCTGACTGTTTTTTTTCTTTCTATATTAATAAAATCAATTCTATAGCTTCACTTTGCCACTGTGTCCCCACACTTTGAGAACCACCGCCTCAGATATAATGTGTGAGTAGATTGAAGGTTTGGCGACAGGGCACTGATCAGGATCAAAATAAGCATTTATCATTGATTTTGTATCTGATATTTGTCTCTACACTAAATATTCTAAAGACAACAAGTTCCAACAGTCGATTGCTCAGTGTTGTATTTCACTCTTGTTTTGAAAGTCTTGTGCTTTGTGTTTTCAGAAAAAAGATTATAGACTATCACTTATATCATGGCTGGAAAACACATTTTCAGAATCCCATAATTATAAGAGTGGACTCATTTTCTGTTATTTCAGTATTGAAAAAAATAATATATTGGCATAGATTCTTTTGACCCCCCTCATATTTTTCATCATTAACTAAGTTTTACAACAATATCACTCACAAAGGTATTCGCACACACACACACACACTCTTTCAAATGGAATGCCAGCAGCTGACGCCTTGTAGTTTCACGACTCACGAGTGGATAATAGTGTTGCGTTCAGGTCCGCGGGGTTTCACGGTAATTACTCTGCTTCAATGGGTTTAACCATGAGCCTCTAACCCGTGACGGTCATGAGGGTTTTCTGCCCCTTTTTTGCTCTTCGGCACACTGAGGCAAGATATTTGAGGAGGAGTGAACTAACACAGAGCTCCGACGACCGAGCGATTTTGAAGAAACATCCCAACCAGACTCTTCTGTGCAATCTAATTATCCACTTTGGTAAGATAATGGTTTGTTTGTCTTACTTATTATATCTAGCAGTGGTTGCCTTATATTTTTTGCATACTGTAAAATAATTTTATCCTACAAAGAGTACTTTCAATTAACGAATAGCCTATAACTGTGCGATTAATTCCAAATGAACTGTTATTAACTGATCAAACAAAACAAGATGCTCGAGACTGTTTAAATATTTAGAATACTTTATATCCACTGCAAGGCTGCAACAGGTGATTGTGTCACCCATCAGTGAACTATAATTGACACAACGTGCAAGAAGAGCACCTCCACTTATATAATCGATAGGATTATGTTCTGATTGGTTTACCTCACTTATTGATTCTAAGGCTAATCTTGCAGATGTTACGTCTTTAATGCAACATGAGGTTGGATCTTGTTGTGGACATTATATGACTATAAATTTTTGTTATTTGCTTACGATATATTTTTTCCAGCCAACTATGCCATTTCTCCAGTGCCTCAGCACAGGGTGAGAGAGAGTCAGTCAACACAATGTGAGAGAGAGACAAAAGCAACTGGATACCCGTTTGGCTCTATTGTAATTCCTTCAATAGCCCAAATAATTGTGTTTTAATACACAGAACGAATTAACATTATATTAATGTGTCACAAAAGACTATTGTGTGTCACTAAATGACACGTTTGAAGTCAGAAGAAAGTTCAATCGACATCTGATTATCTGTAACTAATGTTTATAGAAAGCAGTAATAAATGATACATTTTGATGACAAGAAAATGTTTGATGCTTTTAGACAAAAAAAATGTTAAAAAACAATAAATACACGTTTTTTAATATTTCAACGTCCCTAATGAGATACAATAAACTCTAGAAAAAGGTTTTTACTGTGAAGGGGAACAAATTAGTTTATGGTCGCACAGCTTCATGGTGGTCGTGTGTCCAGACTGACTGTGGTGCATTTGGCTGCTAACAACCATGGAATAATGCTGAGTGTTGTTCTTGAGGATGCATATGTGATGTTCACTACAGCAGACTGATCTGACACGATTTTCTGGTTGAAATTATTAAGTAAGCCATTCTTTTTACCTTTTTAACCCATGTAAGGTAAATGAGTGTGATTTACATTTTAAATAGTCAGTAGGTTACAACATTCCACTTGCTGTGCTGAGTTGATGAAGTTGATTTTTTGCTGTCTTTCAGCTGGATGCCGTGTAATCGTACAGAAGGGATGCCTCGTGGAGACTTTAACATTTATTTTGCCGGCAGCAGACGAGGTTTCGTCAGAGCTGAGGAGTATGTGTATCTACTCTGTTTTGAAATCAGGGATCATTGACTTCATTTTACCATAAAACTCTTGTTCTTACATTTTTCTGATATAATCCTTCCTTATATGCATCCATTTATATAGCTATATTGTGCTAAATACTATAAAACTTATATGCCAAAGTAACAGATAACCTTTCTCTGAACTCTGGTGTGCACCACAGGGCAGTGGGCATAGTTCTACTGGTGGTCATCCTGGCAGCTCTCCTTATTCTGGGCTGCTGGTACTTCAAGAAAAGGAGTGGCTACAAAATAATCAGGGTGAGACAATCATGCTTCCTTTAATAAAGTGCTCAAATTTTATACTATAAGTGAGGATTTATCTGCATCATATATAAATTACCCACAGGTGATACATGTTTTTTTCCCCCAAATTCCATAAAAAAACTTAATATATTATATTATATACTTTATTACTATAATGTGGCATATTCATGTGGAAATTAAGATGTTTAACTAGTAAAGACCTATTTTCCTTTTTTTAAAAATCTTTTCCCCCTATATTTCCTGATGTTTTATGACATTTCCTTACACATCTGACTCTCCTCTGCAGGACCCTAGATCGGGATCACCACGTTTCACAGGAGGCCAGTACTCAGAGGCAGGACCTTCAGCAGATAACAAGATGGCTCTAACGGACTTTGGCAGCTTCCGACCTGCAGTAAGGGACAAGTTGTTAGCCCATGACTGTCTTGACTAGCCTTTGATCGTATCTTTTATTGAAGAAGAAAGATTTAGAATAACAAATTCAACAGCCCAAAATGTAGAAAATAAAAATCATTTTTGCATAATTAAGAATTTTTTTTTCAATCAGCAGTTACCTAGTGGGAAGATTAAAACTCTATAAAATCTGAAGTCCATGTCAGGAGGTACTTATTCGGTACAAAGCCTCAGAGGGCTCTGAACACAGTGCAGAACACGTGAAACTGATGCAATGGATGCCTGAAGGAGAGATTATTGTGTCACCAGACTAGAGGTTGTTATGAAGAATGTTTCATTCCCAGGGGAGGTTATGTGTATGCATGTGTGTGGGAGAAGTATCAGATCAGCACCCTCTCATGGGATAAAGTTACAGTACAATGCACAATGCACTTTTAAAAAAAAAACTGTTATTTTACTGCTGCAGTTACCAAATGTCAAAAAGAGAGCATTTTATTCATGCTGGACCCACTGATGATTCCATCAATAGAAAGATCAAGATTATGAAAACCTACAAAGTGCTTTAAGTTTCCAGATATGATACTGAATTTCACGTGTCAAAGTTGCTTTAAATGTAATAAGCCATTAAAAACATTTGTTTAAACATTCAATCCTGTAAAAATGAAGAGATTTAAAGAAAAGAAAAATTAAGAGTGGATTTTTTTTCTCTAAATTCTCAGCTGATTCATTTGGATGTATATGCTCCACTTCTCTCCAGGTTCCTAATGCTCCTCCAGCCTATGAAAAGATTTCTTCAGGACCGCTGCCTCCTCCCTATTCTCCCTAAAGGACCTCTGAAGAAGATGAACAGATGTTTGAAGAAAAAAGAAAAATATGTGGAAAATAACTCTTAACTTTATCTGTTTTCTGATGATATATTATCTAATGTCACCCCGTGGTTCTTCTTATACCATTAGTTTTAATTATTGTATCCATCACTTTGTAAAATTATTAACAAGAGAACACAATGTATATACTGTAGGTTGTTTCAATAAACAATGACAAATGATTTCACAAGAGTCTCTTCAGTTCATGAGAAAGCAGCTCAAACACACATGTTGGGGACAGTCGCATTGTTTATTTCCATGCAGTAACGTCCACATTTGTTTAATGAACATGTACCTAGTAAATATTTTTGAAAAAACTATATGGTAAAAATAAATAAATGTTTCTTCGAAACATGTAGTATGGGCTCAAGCGTAGTACAAATTCATCTATTAGTTTATTTATAATTCAAAAGTAAATGTAGTTTTCAAACAGTGACTATTTGAAAAAAGACAACATGACAGAATCTGGATACTGACAGTTGTGTTGTTCATTTGACAGATAAAGTAGAGCAACTGTGCCAATGAATGGATTCCCAATTATTCTCTTGAAGCAGTATCTAATAGCACTGAAAACTATTACAAAAGCTTCAGTTGAAGTTCCTTTCATCTACCCTTCCATTTTACTGATTTGTATAACAGTTGTCTTTACTGGCCATAAAGTAAAAAATAGGAAAGTCAAAAGTCTATAACATTCATCTGAGGGCAACCTCAACAGTTTTCATGTGAGAAATCCATCACAGTATACATTTCTCTGATTGAGCAAACAGTTTGCCTACAAGATGATCAAACCAGAGGGTGTAACTTACTGTTTCCTTAATGTAAGTTACGAGTGAAACTGCAGCTGGAAAGAAGTTCTTTCACTAATCAAAGTATTACTACAAGCATCGGATAAGAGTTCTGTCAAACTAAGGAGCTGGAAAGTGGTGTCTTAGTTCTCACAGGGCTGGTACCATCTCAGTTAATTGGTACGCTTTCTGTCTGCCTGTGAAGGTTGTAAAGAGGAATCATGTGTGTGTAGTGCTCCAGTGGAACTATCAGGGGAAGCCACCAGTGCATCCAGCGGTTTGGGGCAGGTAGTCAGCTCTGCTGGATTGACCTGGCACTGAACTGTGTTCAAAACAGCGCCATCAGGACTAATGAGTAGCTTTGATGCTACATTGGTATGAATACATAAGGATGAGGTCTGCAGAGAGTTCTTTCCAAGTGCTTGATTGGTTAGGAGAACAGGTGGGTGGGTGGTGTTATTTGTCTTCAGCGTTGTGATTGGTTGAGCTGGAGAAATTATTACAGTGTCACTGGATGAAGGAGCGGTCACCACAGGTGCTGTTTCAAAGGTGTTGACAGTGCTTCCGATTGGTGTTACTGTAGCAATGGGCAGCGTCTGCATCCTAGATACAGAATTTACAATAGGTGGAACAGCAACTGTTGGTAATACTTGCGTCCGCATGCCAGCAAGCACTGGTTGCATGACCGCAGGCACTGTTTTTTTGATTGATGTGTTGTCTAGTCCTGTACCCACTAAAGCCTGGGATAGAGCAGTTGAGGTTGGTGAAATTCCAGCTGTTGTCTGCTGGGTCTGTATGGCTGGGCCTGGGGTTGACACTGAAACCATCTGCTGGACAGGAGAAGAATGCAAAGGTGGCGTTCCTGCTGCCACAGGAGCTGCAACTGAAGAGAGGGGTGCAGGAATTGACAGGCTGGGTAAAACACAAACAGACAAGGAAGACAGAGGTGCTGACACTCTGGACAAGGTGGGTGCTACTGCAGGTGAAATGGTGAATGAACTGTCAGCTTGTGTCGTTGTACCAGTCGCTAATCTGATTGTTGCCTGTGCTGAGCCAAGAGCAGGGGCATTAGATGCCACTGAAGAATCTAGGGCTGGGACACTGCCCAACCTTGGCGGGGCTGAGACCAAAGAGGGAGAACCTATGGAGGGTGATGTAAAATTACAAGCCTGTGTGGCTGGCAATCTTGGCAGAGCGGACACTACATTTGTTTTACTGGGTAACAAAGCTGAGCTCAGGCCAGGTGTTCCTGTTAGTTGGACTGGCGTGACACTGGGAGTGGTTGCTAGTAATGATGCACCAACAGACGGTGTGCATGCTACAAAAGGACAACTTACAGCTGGCACACCAGGCTGCCTGGCTGGTGACTGGGGTAAAACTGGTGCTTGAGGGGCTACAGTGACATGGCTTGTCCCTTGGGGAGGTACTGATGCTCTAGTGTTGGCAGCACTGGCAGTAGGCACTTGATGTGGTGCAGGGCTAGAGATGATAAGGACATGGCTGCCTGGACCCAAACCCTGGGGAGGGACTACAAAACGTGCATTGTTAAGGAGAATCTGAGTGCCGGCAGCAAGGGGTGTAGAGGTGTTGATCACTATCCTCTGTTGGACTGTGCCAGAAGCAGACTGGGTATTGGTGGTTGCTGCAGAGGAGACACGTGTTTGGGTTTTATTGAGAGCAAGCTGAGGGGAGGATACATAGGATGTTGCTTCCTGACCAATGCCACTTTGGGTTTTTGGAGACTGACGGAGATGAGTGGGTTTTGAGGTTTGGGCTGGGCTACTCTGCACTGTAGTGGTTACCTGAGCGGGGTAGTTGCTGCACTGTAAGTTTTGAGGCATACCAATGTCCACCTTGGTCATGCTTCCTACAGTCGGAGTGGCAGCAGTAGATGCTAATGTTGAAGTGGCTGATTGGGAGATCATGGTAAAAGGGGGGATATCTGGGAGCTTAGAGCTGGTGGTCAGAGGAGTGGTCGAGGTAAGCTGGGCAGAACAGCTTGAAATGGTTTTCGAACTTGTACCAGGGACCAGTCCTGTGGTGGTGGCTCTTGAATGGGTCATATTTGAGATAGACACTGGTGTGCTTGTGGGAGGAGAACACGACAGGGCGCCAATAGTCTGTCCAATGGTTGTTGTCTTCCCTGACAACTGGATTTGAACCCCTGGAGACACAGAAAGACAATTTATTTTATTCAACAGCTCAACATTGATGATGGGGCCCTGTTTGAGGTTTGACTAGTAACACTACAATACATTATTAAACTACTGAATACTATAGCATTTTAAAAAAGTTTCACATTTCTCAAACCAAATTTTAAAGTCTCCATGTACAAATAGGGCACAAAATTTGCAAAAGCCACCAGCCAAATGCTGGTAACATATGCAAGTTACTGGTAGATTCACTTCTTTAGTACTCTAATACTTAAATCTATTAAGGATGTCATCAAATATGAACTTTAATTAGCCATTTTGCTGGTGGAAGAAAAATTTAATATGCACCTTGTAAAAAAATCAGTTATTTTTCAACAAGGTGCATTAATACAAATTTAACAGACTGTTTTAATCTCACAAAACAGCAGACATCATGAGAATATCAGTGAATCACACCGAACAAACCTACCTGAGGGTAGAGTGATGTTTTTGACCTTGGACAATGTGTCTAGCTTGATGCCGCCAACAGGTTGGCCTGGGCTTAATCCCATCTTTGACGTTTGACTTGATAATGAGGTGGTCAGTAGCTGTCCACCAGGCCCGGTTGGTATTGTTGGCTTTGGAATGCTTCCCATGGAGGTGGTGGTTGATGTTGCTGTGGGCTGGCTATAGAACATGACTCTTGAACTAGGAAGTGATTTTGAGGGAGACGGTGTACCTTTTGATAAGGCTACATTTGAGTTGGAGGAAGAAGAGGGAGTAACCAGAATAAATTTAGTTACTGGGGATCTCTCCTCTGTACTAGCACGTTTCACACCAGTCTTGCTGACGAACTCCGCTTGTGTGAGAACTTGGGAAACACGAGAACTACTCAGTGATGGGACTATAACAGTGTTTTTACCTAATGAAGCTTGAAAATGAGAAGAGGCAGTGGCAGCTGTTTGCGATGGCTTGCCAGTCTTTGTTGCAAGTGTAGAGCCAACTGAGGTGCTGGAGCCTTGGCCTAAAGCAACAGTAGCAGTTGCAGTCTGGTTTCCAGGGCTTGTAATAGGAATGCTATCAGAAACTGCAGTGAGCATGGGAGATGCGACAGTGGAAGCAGACTTTAGTACTGAAGAAATCTGCTTCTGAGGTTGAGTAACTGAGATACTTGTGACTGCTGGTATGGTGCACTGGGAAGTCTGAGAGGAAACAGGAGGAGAAAAAGCTGGTGATGTCTTGGATACGAGAAATGCTTTAAACTGGGGTGAGATGGTGATGACTGAACTGGTGGACAAAGAACCAAGGGCCTTCTGGTCCGAGGATGTCTGAACTTTGACAATGCCTGTGTTGCCACCCCTTGTTGTTACCAATATTGACTGTGAGTCTCGGATACACACAGTCTTGAGCTCCTGTTTAGGGTCTGTGGACTTAATGGGCTCCGTAGAAGGTGAATTAGAAGGAGTTGTGATGAGTGAGGGGTTTGGCAATACACCTTGTGTTATGCTAGCCTGGGTACTGCAGACTTGTGCCCCCTTGAAGCCTGCTGTGCTCATGGTCCCCTGTTGCAGACAAGAAGAAACAGAAGGAGAAGGGGTCCTCATTGTCTGGGCATCTTTTAGGGGAGCCACTTGCTGAACAGGGATTCTGTTTTCAGGAATGGTGAACCCAGGCACATTGGTGGACATACATAGAGGACTGGTCACTTTGGAAACTGGGACCTGTATGCTTTTAGACTGTTGATGTAATGATGCCTTTTCTTCAGTTTTGTGAATGAGTAGGTTAGAGGGAAGAATCACCACTTGCTGCATGATCTTATCCCCAGTATTCTGGTCCACAACAGGATGAACCGAGATCTTGACTGGGCTGCTACTGTCTGTCTTAACAATGTGGCCCAGCCTCTCGGGTACCTTGTACACCACTTGAACAGGACTTTTTGGCACAGTCAGGGTTGGTTTGGCCTGCAGTGGTTTAGGAAGAGCTGCCGTCACTGTGGCTGTTCCTGGCTGTTTAAGTACTTCCGTCTGTTGTAGTCCTTGCACCTGTATTTGTTGAGAGTTCTGTTGAGAACAGGGTGGAGAAGTTTGTGCTTTTGAAAGTTTTGTGGTATTCGTTGTAGAGGTAGGCAGGGAGCCTGAAGACTCTTTGCTCTGTCTACCGACTTTGTAGACCTCTGGGTAATCAGCAGGCCGTTTCATTAAGGTCACTTTGTTTCCCACGCTCTTAGCCAGCAGGGTGGGGATGGGCGTGTAGCCCTTAGGTAGTCCAGTGGTAGGGTGGATAATGGGTTGTCTGGATGACAATGAAGTCTCAGCTCCCACCTTTGGGGCCCATGCTGAGTTTGAGTCCCTGGATTGATTAGATCGAATCAGTTCGGATCTGGTTTGAGGCCCAGAGTCAGTTGTAGAAGTAATGTTACAACTACCAGTCTGAGCTCTTGGCAGCAGACTGACGACCTTCTCTGTGATGGCCAAAGGATGTTTTAGGTGGTTGGTAGGTACATAGGCCACTGTTCTTTCTCCGGTAGATTCTGCCACAAGCTCCCTGGTACTTGCTGAGAACATAAAAGAAATGTATTTTAGGGACGTACAGATTAATAAGACATCCATATGGGCTCAACAAGATTGTGACATATCATCTTAATTTATAGTTACATAAATGCAAAACTATGTCTTTTAACTGCACCACAGCCTTGAGCAGCAGGAAAACATCACTTAAATCACTATCATTAAATTACAAAATTCAGACGTTGGTGTCTGGTTTAATTACTTTACCTCCACTCCAGAGTCCTCTGGGAACCATGTGTTCCAGGTCTTCCTCATCCGATCGTCTATAATGATCCGAGATTGAACAAATCTCCTTCCCCAAACCCCTCTCTTCATCATCATCATCTGATGATGATGAAATACACTCCTCGCGCACAAAGTTACTGTACTCTGGGTGCTTCTTGAAATCATCAAATTCCTTCTTTAAACGAAGCCTGATATAGAGGAAAATAAATAAAGCACAGATTTGTCTCTAGTCCAGTAATGATGATACAGTAAAGTGCTATTTAACTGTGGTCATTATGTATTAAGCTAGTCAGCTGAGTACAAACTGTAAAAACTAAGAGTTACTATCAGGACAAGGTTTTTTCAGAAAAGAAAGGCATTAATGAAGGTTTGATCCAATTATCTTTTAAATGTCAAAGGAATTGTACCTGTTTCTTTGAAAGGCCTTAACAAGTTTGGGTTCCCAGGGTGAAAGCTCATTTAGAAGTCTGATTAGAGTGCTATGGAGGTCTTTTACTGCTTCTCTCCTATAATACCACCGACCCTGTTAGTTTAAACAAAGAGAATCATTCGTCAAGTCAACAATACTGCAGTATCAGTGAGAGCACATTGTCTTCTCGTCCAAATTCAAAAGGATCTGGAGCATGTGTGGAAGTCTTACTAACAGATGTATGAATGTCACCTACCAATCTCTTTTTGGTGCTCTCCAGGTCATCAAGCTCATCTTCTGTCTTGCTGATCAGTTCTCGCAGCTCCTCAAGGTTGGTGCATACCAACTACAGAGGAGAAATAACAGACTGAGCAAGACACTTTAAACAAGAAAGAGAAGAAAAAAGAGGGGCAGAGGAAAAGAAGGCTTGAATAAAGGCTATAAAATATCTAGTATTATTTAATCTAATACTGAAAACCTTGAATGATGGCTCGACTGGAGGTTCATCTTTAATCTTCTTTGAAGATTCAAGTTTTTTTCCTGTCAGAGAGACAACAGTTACTGATCCAACAGGTTATTGATGAAGCACTTTTACTGAATAATGAAGCAAATTTAAAAAATATCCCATATGGCCTTAAGGATGTGAATGTACATTTAATAATTAGCCTGATGCAAAACCAGGAGGAAACATTGGACTAGCATCAACATTAAGTACTTCTAACCTGTTTTATGTTTTTTCTTCTTGTCTTTCCTTTTGATCGTTGTGGCAACTCCCCGCACTGCAGACTTGGCAGCCTTAGCTGGGGACAGCCTCATCCTGCCCACGTGCTGCAACTGCTTGTGCTCTCCTTTCACCCTCAGCAGCTGTTCCCTCCCTCGCTTTTTCTTCCGCTTTTTTTTTTTAGTCCAGATTTTGTCATTCACATGTTCTTCACATGAGTTTTGAGCACTCTCAGAAGACAACTGTGTTGCTACCCCTGAAGTGCCACAGCAACAGTTGATTTTCTCAGATTTGTTATTACTAGTTTTGTTTTGAAAACATTCCAAACAGGAAAAGCTTTGGTGTCCCTGACTAGGGCTTTCTCCCTCGAATTTGAGCCCTGCTGGTTTCGTTGGGGAGGTCTGACTCACTAAGCGAGCAGGTGACCTGCCAGTGTAGCTGTGCTCCCCTACACTCAGACAGGGCTCCTGTGTCTCTGCTTTAATGGTGCGTAATGAGCCAAGTGAGAAGCCCTGCTCTTGTTTTAATGTAAGTTGCTTTGATTGATGCTCTAACTTTACAGTCTCTTCCTTAAATTCAATTTTCACACCACCCTCTTCAATGGGACTAGTATGTGAAAGAGATAAGGGGTCAGTGTGTATTTTTAAATCCAATTTCAAGTCATCACAGGACTCTCCATCAGAAGACCCTGATTCAGATTGCCTCTCCTTCTTCAGTGACCACGACTCAAACCTTTTTTTGTCTTCCTCTCCATCCCCATTTTCCCCTTTGTAAACTTCATGTGTCTCTGCTTTCCATTTTACAAAATCACTGGACTCTCCCGTGTCAATGGAACCTCCATAACAACCACTGTCACTTTTAACCCCCTCATCCTTTATTCCATCTGACTCTTCACCCTCTGTTCCTGGTTCTATTTCAATCCTTTTGACCAATTCAGAGGGGAAAGGGAAAGTTGGCGGTGTGCTGGGGGTCTGGCAGTAGATCCTCAGGTCTGCCCCACAGAAATGTGGGAAATGTATATAGGCATTCTCCTTGCTGTCATAGCCCAAAATAGACTCCCTACATTCATGGATTGGCTGAGACAGCAGAGCATCCTGAACATCTTTCTGTGTCTCATAAACATGATCACACAGTCCCTTCAGAAGCCATACTCGCTGGTAGAAAGGCAGCAAGTGAAAGGGTTTTTCCTCCAGAGGACTTACTTCCCCAAGGGTGCTGAAAAACTGATGGCATAGCCCCAGCTGCTCAGCCCGACTTCGCTGATCATGGGAGGCACCAACAGCTCGATACCAGCCCATGACACGCTGCCTAAGTTCTGACTCCCATCGGCGGTAAGGCAGGGCAGGTCGGCGATGCAGGGTGGCCCTCCGTTGGGGTGGGGACAGTAGGGAAGACATGATTTTGGACAGGAGGTGGCTGCAGCGGGGCATCAACAAACAACGCTCCAGCTCAAAAAATACAATCTCTGGGAGGTTAAGGGCATTTTGAGCCAAGCAGAGGAAGTGTCCTATTGCAGGGAGTTCCCAAAGTGTGTCCACAGTGTGAGGGGAAGCTTGTGACAACAAAGTCTGCTCCCATTCTTCGACCTCTTTAGCTGACATTTCCTCTGCCTCTTTCTTCTCAAGCTCACGTTGCCTGAAAAGTCATGACACATGTATAGATTGTTGGTTGGCTTACTTTGCATCAAATTGAGTTAAATTTGTTCATTATTGTCAAACAATTAACTGACTAACAGCAATTTTTAATCTTTTCTTTTAAGTATTCACTCACCTCTTTTCATCCTTGGCCCTCTGTTGCTCTTCTAGCCGTAGGGTCTGGACCATGATTGACTCATGCCCACCAACAGTGATAGTAGCCAGGCTACGAGGTGCCAGTCTCCTCCTTGTGGAGGTGCCCCCCGAACCACGTTCCTCCTCAGCACCAAAACGCCCTTTAGATGTCACTGCCAAGGTTGTCTTCTCTCGCAGAGTCCTAATTTGCCAGATGAAGAGAAAAACTAATGTATGAATATATGATTTGAGTTGACTGACGGAAGATGTAGGCTTGAAATAAAACAATACAGCTCTCTACTGAGGTAATTCATCTTCTAAACAAGTGTTCAAAATGCATGAAAATGAATTTTAAAATGTGTAACCGAGTACACTTTTAATTAACAATAGAATGACTGTGAAATCATTATATTCTAGTGAACAGACTCCTCTTTTGTCATTGTTTATAAAAATTAATACACTTTAAATGCTGTGTAAAAATACCGGCTGGCAATAAAATAATTATGCTGCTTTGTTCCAAAAACGGCATTCGCTAATGTTTGTGAGCTAACCTTGTCAGAAAAGCATTAGTTGCGCAGCAACATTAACTTGTGATCACATGTTTTAGAAAGTATTTCTGAAACCTTCTATGTTTGCAGGTGTATAATTACTCTGAATATTTGCCAGTTAAGCTTTTTTATTCAAGAAAGTAATAGGAATATTTTACCTAGAAAGCAATGTAAGCTTCTGCTCCAGCATGATTTCCAGCTTTTGAGCCTGTTTGGAGATCCAGTGGTCCACCCCATGGTAGCGATAACAGTTCTCCAACATTAACCTGAAGTCTGCCACAAACTCTGTTATGGTCTCATACTCTTGATTGATAAACTTCTCTTCCATTCTCCTCAAGCACATCGACTGCCTCAGTTGTGCCTGACTCCAGCCTCGTACACCTCCAATACCATGCTGGGCCTCCTGGTGGCCGATGGGATGGAGAAACGGACTTGTGATCCCTTTGTGCTTGTCCAAGAGAAAGCCAGTGAATATTCTATATGCCTGATGGACCTCATAGTTCATATCCTCCTCAAAGCTATTACTGTTGGTGGAAATGCACACCTCAGGCAAAGAGAGGTCACTGTTAGAAAACTCTGACATGCCATCATTGCTGTTTGCAAGGTGGTCACTCTCAGCAGTAATGTCTCCACTGTACCCAGGACAGTGCAATGCTACCATAGTCTCAACATCACAGGTGCCGTTACTGAGCCCACTCTCAGTTATGATAAGGTCAGTGCTTCTGCTTACCCATTTGGATTGTGTAGACATGACAAAAGAAGTGGGCTGCTTGGGTGCTCCTTGGTCAGTCACAGTCAGGTCCTGGTTGTGAAATAAAGGTTGGCTACAAGTTGCTGTGATTTGGTCTGTTATATCCCCCTGATCCATGCTGAGGCACCTAAAGTGGGTAACAGGTGTCATCTTTGGAGAATTTAGATGTTGAAAAAACAATATTCCAACACTCCTAGATCAAAACAAAAAAACAACAACAAACAAACAAAAAAAAACACTTCCCTAAGCAACTATAGTGGCGAGGTCTAAAGGAAAGTATTGTCAGGATATGATATATTCATGACATACATCTTAATAACATCCATATGATCACTAGGCTGAGATTTCTGAAATTACAATTTATGTCATGATAGGTGTCCGCATTTTAACTGTCACATGATTAAACACTGGAATGCCTACCTAAAAGTGGTTGTGTCTACTTTACGTTACTAACAGCTGAACTTACTTTAACAACCTGCCTGATCTCTGCAAACTTTTGCTTTCCTCTGGATCATGACCAGCTAGCTTGAAGTGAGCTATTAGCAAGAGAGCTAACGGTAGATTAAAACAACAGAGAGTAAACAAAGTTTGTTCTGCTTGCTCACAGAGATCTACAGTGCATTCCCTTATCATGTCGCGTCTTTTGATCACGTGAAAAATAAGACCAAAACAAACTGACCAGACGCAGGGTTTGGTTGGTTAGACAACATACCTCGACGTTTTCAATAGGGCTCCAGACACGCACCAGGCAGGACCGCTTTTAGCAAGCTTAGCAGCCACGACAGCTTGCTAGCTAGGTTAGCTTGCTATTGTCTCCAATCTGGGGCCTGCAATTGCTGCGTTCACTGTCCATGCTGAAAATTTTGTAGCAATTAAATGCCCAGAAGATAAAAAGTTATGCAGACATCTCATGTCGTCTGCGCATGGAGTCATGTTAGTGACAGCAAAATTGCTAAAGGAGCATTAGCCGGAGTAGCTGATTGTCCGACAATGCATAACAGTTCATTATGACTGACCAGCCAGCTAACCCGCTAGGTTTGCAAGTTGACAGCGACTTTTTGACAAGTAAAAAATACTAGGTTCACTTTAGAGACAAATGTGCGTCATGTGTCAGAATTCTCCTGAAGCCTATAGGGATTACAAAAAGCTAGTAACCGACTGCTCTGTTTGGATTGCTTGAAGACTACTGTACCGTTCACTTCACTTCCACCCTGCGTGCGCGCGATGCTAATGTGCGCAGCCTGCCCTGACGTAACTCGCTAGTCGCGTGTCACACCAAATTGTTATTTTGGTTTCGGAGCTAATGCTGACACACACTTGCATTACAATGTGTCATTAACCTTATGGTGGTTGTGTCCCCCATTTTCACCGAAGCGGCATATCGAGACAGCTGTCATGCGTTAAAATTAAAATGTGCACATAATCGACAAGGCTACTGTACAAAACAAGCGTAAACAGTTTCACTTCTTCCACTCTCACTGATAACTTGAGCACCGATGAGAGAATCAATTCCGTTCAGAAGACACTAAATGATCAGTGTAAACTTCAGCTGCAGACATTACTCGCTTGTAACCACTAGATGTCGCTGGTCACCAATGTACCAAACACAGTTAGCCTCTCAGATACATCTCAACCTCGGTCTGTTCCCACATGTTAAGCCTTAACACATGGTTATTCTGGTGTGTCAATCCTAGCCCAGGATTTGTGTTCTGCATGAGAGAATTAACAACCTGGCAGAGTTATATCAGAGTCCTGTGACGCTGTGTTTGGGTTGCTGCATGTAGGCTATACACTGCTGCAGGTTTAGGAGAGGGATTCTAGTTGTTTGTCACTAGATTGATAGGTTTGAGCTGTGTCTCTGAATATATTAAGCCCTTCATTGTTTTAGTAGGACAGCATTTTTTAAGTCACTTGACACATGCAAAGGACGTAGTGTTCAGAAGAAAGAAAGTAGATGTTTTATTCTTTTTTACTGAAAGTGGCAGACTTGCCAGTGGCGCATTGAGGAGGTCTCCAGCTGGGACAATTGTTAATTAAGCAGTATGCCACTAGAGGCGTGTGCTTTAGTGATTTCAGCTCAGCTAGGAGCTGAGGTATCGTGAGGCAAGGGGTTTCAGTCAAATAGCTGTCTTCTGTTCATACACAAGGATAAAGAAATCCCTGACGTGCATTGCAGGGGTGCATGCAAATATTTTGAGGGGCACAGAGAAAGCCAGACCTAAAAAGCTGTAGGGCAAGGCTTTAAGCAGCCTCTATTATATGTTTTAGGATAGACAGATTCTAAGGTAATACACAAAAAAAAAAAAGAATTGATTTGCGTTTTGGATTTTAACTGATTTGCTATTTGTGTGCAGATAGTAATGTAAGTCATTATTTTATCACCATGGGGTCAATATGATAGGGATTATCTTACTCTAAAGTGCTTTACAGTAATAACGTAGGCCTTATTTCAGTAATAAAGACCAATAGAACATAAAATGTATAAAATGTACAATTTTCTATGCTTCTCTGTTCAGTTAATCCATACAGATATTAAATTTGTATAAACAGATAGAGGATGCAAAGGGCTCCACATAAGGTAATGAAACAGGCAACTATAATAGCAGCTAAGAGCATCTTCAGTAAATTTGTTTAACCAAGTGTTACACAATAAACCTAGGACTATGTAATAAACCATCACAGGAATGGATATTGTACCCAATGCACAGAGAGAGGGAGTAATTGGAGGTCGGTAGAAGTCTATTAGCCAGTTTTTTGAAGTATGGAAGTATTTACATCTTTACACTCATTTTTACACTCAGGCAAGTCCTTGTTGGAATTACATTACTCCATATTGCCTGTAGGCTACAAGATGTCAGTCTTAGCAGTGATTTTTATGTAATTACATTTAGTTTAAATATGAAAACTGTCAGAAAAATATAGGGGTGTAAAATTCCTTTTTTTTCCTTGTAAATTTAGTAGAGTGTAAGAATAAAGAAACAAACATGGAAATCACTAATTGTCTCAAAATGTGGGCTACTTTCCTCTGCTGATCTGAGCCATCCATTCGACCCTAGCAAGGGTCCCGAGTTAACAATATCAACATCACACATCAGACCATCACATAAAAACTACATGTCCCTATGTTTTGCCCTCAGACATATTGATAACAGTAGCTCTACACGACGGGTAGGCCCTTCAGACATGGTAGAGCTGTGCCTTTAACTGCAAACTGTGCTCGCCTAAACGTTATTTCGCGAGATTTGCTTGGCGCCGCGACCTCATGTGAGACACCTCCTGCGCGAGCCAGTCCGACGTTACCTCTGCAGAGGAAAACGCAATGGAGCCCTGAATATTTTTTCTTTTTCATTTCTGTCTCATTAAGCCCCCCTGGAAAACAACATTCGTATCAAAATTCTCCTTTAACTGCTATTTATTTGAAGCGTAACAGGGTGGTGCAACGATGTGGATCCAGGTTCGCACTATAGACGGGAAGGAGACGAGAACCGTTGAGGATCTTTCTAGATTGACCAAAATTGAGTCTTTACGGTTGAAAATACAGGACATCTTCAATGTAAGCCCACATCAGCAGCGCCTGTTCTACAGAGGGAAGCAGGTAAACCTAATTTTTGTTTCAACCCGTCATGCAACAGTCGGTTTTTGATGCTTTGGCAGGCTTTGCTGCTGGTGGAGATATGTGGTCCTCTGGTGTTGTAGCCGTTTCTGACCCATGCGAGCTTCCTGTTTTGATAGGAATTCGCCAATAGTTCTTGCGCAAGAGCCTGAGGTACGTGGTGTGCCAGCCCCCGAGAAAAAAACGGCGATATTATATGAATGTATAGCCATGCTATGGAAGCGCTGCAGTTTTTCGGGGTTAGCACTGTGGAGACCCGCGTGCAACAAATGTCTAACCGCCGTAGACATGTTTGTTTACATTGCCGCAAGAGAGAAAAAAGAGAACATCGCCTTCTGTTTCCACATGTAGACCAAAGTAGTGCAGTGCGAAAAAAAATCAACCCGCATCTCTCACCGATGAACCTTGTTTAACTGAAATAACAGCAGCTGCATCACACACAGCAGCCGCCGTACATAAATATCTTAGACTACTTATTGTGCATGTCGGTTCTGTACTTGTAACATGTGACACGAGTAGATATAAGTTGCAATATCGCCATTCGTGGACCATAAAGCTTGTGCATGTGGTCTGTTATGTTGATTTTAATAATAATTCGTGGGAGGAGGGGGCTTGTGCCTCCACGTGCCCTAACATCTTAAAAGCAAGTATACTGTTTACACCCTGGCGTCACTACGACATGCACTCTGTGCAGTGTGGACAGACGGTGCTGTCTGTTGTTAAGATGCCCTCTTGACCCCTCAAGGCCTGGCAGTTCAGAAGTTCAAATACAGTAAAACACAGATTTAGATGGATGATTGACATGCTTTCTAGGCATGTTTTTCATTTAACCTAATTTCCAAACATTATGCTTAACTTCAGTAACAGAGATTGTCATTTTTATACAATTTTATTTTGTTCCATTATACTAGTAATATAATGTTGTTTGGGCTTTCCACTATACCAGTTTGATTATTGATTACTGTTAAAAATATTGTTATCTAAAAGACGAAATACTGATAGCATTTTACTGCTGTGATAATTAAAAAGTTAGCACAATACTGATATTTGTCCACATCGCTCTCCTCAACTTTTTTTTTTTAATCACATTGACCATATTGACTTTACATATATGTATCAACTGGAATTTACATGATGACTTTAAGTCGTAAATTAACATTGACTTAATGTTGACATATTGACTTGGAATTTGTAATACATGATATTAAACCGACATTGCTCTGGGAAAAAATTTTGGTTTTATTACTACAATTTCTCTGTCTCTGGGATAAAACTAGTGCAAAAACCAAAATGACTGTTCAAGAACAAATTCAGACTTAAACTGTATGTGTTTGGTTTTAAGAGTACGACCAGAACATAGTATTAGTCATTGTCCTGGTGGGATAGTATTTCCACACACTGTCAAAACATGTTGTGTTAGAAATGTGATGATTCATACATTATTTAAACAGATGTTCATGTACCGTCTCTCTTTGGAACATAGTGATTGAAGCAAGTTTAATGCAGACGATAAAGAATGGTGTAAAAAGTGCAAGTGGCAGTCCTGACATGGACACGTGTTTGTGGGTGTCATGGCGTATGGTTATATACAACATGCATGCTCACAGCCTGTTGTTTACTTTTTGGACACAAAGGTGTATTTATGATCTACCACCCACACCCGCATTGTAACTGAAACTGTTAAAGTAGTAATTGCAAACAGAATTTTAAAAAATGTGTATACTGCAACCTTAAGATTTAGTTCTGTAATATGAAAAGAGTTCAGCCCAGACTGAAGTCTATATTTTTTACTGTTTATGCTGTGTTTCTTCAAATATGTGAAAATTCAGTATACTCGTTAATAAACTTATAAAAGCCAGAAGAATGACCCTCTGTGTCTTATAATGTATGACAGGTTAAAGCCTTCAAACCGCCATGTGTTATGCAAGTAAGAAGTAGAAAATGCTCGCTGCTGGCAGAACTGTAGTGCCATGATTTATTTAGTAGTTTAGCATAACATTACAAAGCTGATATTAACACATGTATGACTCACCCCGGTAGATAAGCCCCTGGAAGCAAATAACCTACATGATGTGTTGAACTAATCTCACACATTGTTTACATTTAGTCACACCTTCCTGTATTCATATATATCAGCCAGTATTACAGGCCAAGAAATTCCTTTATAAAAGGTTTCCCACATTTTTAAGTTGTCCAGCGTACTTCCTGATGTGTAATTAAATGATAGTGAAGTCACTAACATTTAATTCTGAGTCAGACAGGCCACAATGAGTTGATTTTCTTCTCTGTTTGTGAAGCTGAACGGCTGAACGAAGGGAGGGAAAATAAGCCAAGAACTGCTCGGAATGGTGAAAGAGGGATTTTAATGTCTAGAACATTTGTATTTATCCCTGTAGGCTCCAGCTCTTTTGTTTTTTAGGTTAAAACAATAGTTAACTTCACTGTCCAAATAGTGGCAAACCATTATTATGAAAAAGATGGAAGTCTTTGTATAACAGCTTTTTGCACCAGTGCATTTGGATGCATTTTTTAAAAATATTTTGAGCAGTTTCCCTAAAATCAAGAAAAACCCCTGTGCAACTTGAAGCACCAAAGGGTCAAAGCACAGAACAAGACTCTCCTTTCAATTAAACAGTAATAACTAAAATGTAGTCAATTAACTCTAGCTTTATTAACAATTAATTAGGTCTTATTGCTGAAGTTGTCATGGACTGTTGAAACTGTGGTTGCAAAGGCTAGGCCTGTGCACTAAATCCTGTGCTTCCTTCATTTCACTGGAAAATAAGTGGGGAGGGTAGATTAGGGGATTTCCATGTGTTAAGTAATGCAAGGAATGAGACAGTGACACGCAGCGTACACTAGCTAGTGCCCTTACATGCTTGGAGTGGTGCCTGCGCTCTGTTAGGATTTGGACTTGTAGCAGAATAACTCAGTCTAATTCCCTTTTCAAAATGGCGTCTTGTTTTTCCCTCCAGCTCACTGCGCACGCTGCCTCGCCAGTTCAAAGTCATGCCTGCCCTTCAGTCGGAAAGGTCTCAAGCCAGCTGCCATACAACTTTGACTCAGTGGTTTTTTTTTATGAGTTTTTCAATTTGCCTATGCAGTCTTCATTGTGTCTCTGTTTCACTTTGTACAACATCTCATGTCACTCACATTCACGAGCAGACACTCATGCACCTTTTACTGTCCACGCAGCCTTTCTGCTCAACGCCCACACTCACTTTTGCAGTAGGCTTTTCATTTACTAATTTGAAAAAACATTGGGTCTATTGTGGTTTAAAGCTTGGCTTGTATTGCGTTTGTGTGCTTCAGCTATAAGGCTGTCCTTCACTAGTGTTTTTTTTTCTATCTAGGCAGCAGCATGTTTCAAGTTCAAGTTTCATGTTTAAATAGTAGGAATGTCGTCCACTGTTAGCTGTTGCCTGTTGTTGGGCTGCAGGAAAGCTTTATTGGCTTGTCCTCTTTCACACAGACAGTTACTGTGACCTAGATATCGTTACAATTTGATTATGCATTCATTGATGTTGGGGCTTCTCAATTGATGGATTTTCTTTGGTCATTGCAAAGCTTCAGAATTTCATAGAGAATGTCAGGAGAAGCAGGGTAGACTGCAGCCATGCATGTACAGTCAAACCCTTCCTTAACAGGCCGGACAAAAAACAAAGAGAGGAATTCAACTACACCTGCAGGGTTTCTTACACTCCCTCATGTTTTCATAGTTTTGCCACTCCTTCTCGTAGTAGCGTTATCTTGCTTAGTGGTCAAATGTCCTACCTGTTAACAGTCAGCTTTTACATGTCCACTGTGAATAGCAGGGTTTCCCCTTTTGTTTTTTGAGGAATGACCAGGTTATCATATCACTAATTGTCCTGATTTTTGTTTTTGTTTTGGTTTATGTTGCTCGTGTCAGTAATAGCACGTTTACATGCAGTAGTTGTATTAGGATTTAAAGCCATTCTGTGATCTAAATACAAACAAAATGTTCTTTGTATAATCAAATTCAAAACACAGAATTGTAACCCACCAACATAGTATCAATAGACAGATGAACGTCACACACCAGTTAAGTTAATAGTGTGTTATTAATGCGGCATATATCCTAATGCAACAGTATACAAACAGTTTTCAGTCGTGGTAAAGACATTATTTTTGGTCTGCTTACCTAACTAAATTATGCTATTGATTGAAAGGACTTATAGGTTACATTTCCATATAAATTCAGTTAAGGTTCTACTGAATAGTGTAAACCTACACTCTTTATTTTAACATTCAAATTTTAAATCAACATCCAAGTATCGCACATTTTCAGGCCTTTGAGCATTGTGTGGTTATATAGGTGCATGGCAGGGAAAAATGCCAGTACACAGCTGCTAATGCATGGGAGCTTGTGAGTTGAAAGTTGAGGGCCAACTGAGGCTTTTAGGGGGGGAAAAAAATCAGAAGTCACACCTGATTTTACTGTGACCCAGAGTCATAGGAGAGCTCAGAGTTTATTTTTTTAATCTCTTGGAATGAAAAACCAATTTCATTTTCAACCCGACACAGCATTGGGTGACAACCTGAACTGAATTAGTCTCTCAGTCTTGACTGCTTATTGGATGAGAGACGTACTTTACTTCATGAATGCAGAGAGAAATGGGGGTAAAAAGGAAAAACTGGATGGAAGGAAGTGAAGGAACTGGAGTCTGGTGAGTGCTGAGTTTAGTCAGAGGCTGAATTTAAAAACACACACATGGAAAACCTGCCCTTTTTGCTGGCTACAGCTCACTAGCTGAAGGCTTATTTACACTTCTCTGACTGTTTCTGGCAGGGAGCCTCAATTGAATGTGAGAAGATGATGTTCAGTACAGCCCTAAATCAAAGCTGGGTCACGAGACTTAGCCAGTAAACTCATGCTTACAATAACTGGCATCTACACTCTATTTGTCCCCCTTGCTTCCTTCTCAATGAAAAAATATCATGCAGTTTACAGATACCTTAAAAATGATGGTAAGGCTGTGAACTGAGGATGTAGACGAGATACCAAGAAATGTTGCAAGGTTTTTGAAAACATATAGCTTTTAATAATAATAAAATTCTAATTTAAGGATTTTTGCATGGACCAGCAAAAAAAGTATTTCAATGTTTCAGAAATGTTGCCGATATACTAAATCAATACAACTGAATGCTGCTACCTCAGCACCGTTCAACATTCTCCTTTTTTTACATTGGCTAAAGCCTAACATGAGAACTAACTCAAGTAATAAACAGGACGTCAAATGCCAAGCTTTATTACCTTCCTAGGTAATTTGTGCTAATTAACACTGGAAATTTTGGGTAAGAGATTGAATGACTGTGGCATAATGAGGAATAAAAGATCAAAGAGGGAAGCTTGGTAGATTGCGGGCACACAGACACACCCCATGTCATTGTTTTTGGAAATATGACCTATTTTTTTCCAGCTCTTTGCTAAGACGGCCTGCGGGTGGAGACAAGGGCGAAGAAGAAGCTGCGTAGGAGTAGGGGGGTTTGGGTGGCCTGCCTGAGCAAAAGAGGCTGATATCTGCTCTGTTATGAAAGCTTCTCTCCACCAGCAGTGTGTGCCCAGCTTGAGTTTCGCTCATTTGAATCACCTCTTAAAACTAGGCACTGATATTAAATTGCCAACATTGTTTTTTTAAATCTTCCAGTTTGAGTTTACCTTTACTGAATAACTTGATATATTCTGTGATTGTTATGCAGGCATATATACGGAGTAGATGTTGATGAGTTACCTAAATTTCAAAATTATTCTTGCATTAAGAGCTTTTAAACCCTCACAATAAGATTCCGTTTGACAGCATGTTGGCACAATGAAATGTATTGAATATTTACAGCTAAATCTCTCCCTAATATCAGTTTCATCTCTATAATAAGTCTTGTTGGCAGGAGGTTTTTCATAACCAGACATTTTCCATCACCGATATTAACTGATGTGGAATAGACATGAGGTATGAGTGAGGTATAAACATTTATCTCAGAATGCACATTCAGTATGTTTCCACAGCATTTCAGCAGCCACAGGTTTTTCTCTTGTCTTTGTTTGAGCTTCTTCTGACATTGTACTTTTGGCGCCTGTTACAATAAGAAACTAGTCTTTGAAACACTGCCTGTCAAAATCCAGCAGGGAAGTAAGCCTTGTGGAGAGGTGTTAATTTTATTCCACTCAACAATGCGATACACATGCGAGCACACACACACCCACACAAACACACACCGTTGCCACACCAAGGATTTTTGACTCTGATTTGCTCGAGCCTTTGTAGAAATCTTCAAGTCAAGTGTCTCTGGTTTGTCTAAAGCTTTGTTGTGATTTGTGCTTGGGACTGAAGTCTCTCACTGGAACGTGAACAGCATTTCTCTGAGTCACATAATGAAGATACCAGAAGCAATGCGTTTTTTTCGCTCTGCGTTATTTTGATGAAAAGGAAAATGTCATACCCATAATGATGTTTTTCGTCCTACTGGGTTGAGATATTCAACACGTTAATACTTCTGTCAAAGAGACATTGACCTCCATTTGTAAATTAGGTATTTTTTCAAAAGCTGGCTGTTAGATATTGGTTCTTTGTTTTTAATGATTCTTAGCACTGATGTCAGGGCTGTAACACCTCACAGTGAGAGGCTGATCATGCAATGAAGTCGCTGTGGAAAGCGGGTACATCTAAGATATTATTTATGAGGTTTGGTGCGATGCATGAAATTCTACTGTATGTTGTTCTGATATCCAGGTCTGTGACTAATCCTCTGTCTATCTACCTTCATGTACATCCCAACAGCATCGGCAGTCTTATTGTTTGTGTGGGACATTTTCTGATAGTGTGTTTGCTCGCCTTTATTTTCTTGATGCAGTAACAAGCAGCATAAGACAGCGGAGCATAGGCAGTTGCTGAGACCAAATTTGAAGAGCGAGTTTAGGCAGGGAGACAGACAAAGAAATGCTGAGATAGATGACTACATAAAGACAGACAGGTAGGTGAGTATAGCAACCACTGTATGGCTGTTTGCACCACTGCTCCTCTGATCTAAATTTCATGAGACTATTAAGAACATGGAGGGATGGGGAAATTGTGCTTGCTCCCTCTACTGCTCCCTTTCTACGCCTGCGACCGCTTTCCTCCTCGCTGTCAAATAACGAAGAAGAGAAGGGGAGCGCGAGTGAGAGTGGCGGCCATGCTCGTCTCTCCAGTACAATGGGCTTGTGGGGTTCAGGGCTGAAATAAATAGCTGATGTCTGTAATGAGTTTGCGTGTCTGCTATAAGCTCCAATCCTAAGGCAGTAGCTGGACTGAATACTTAACAGTAGATCTATTGTGGTAGAAGAGTAAATATTTTGGGCCCTCATAAATTTTTTCTCAAAAGCTTGTTTTTTTGTTGTTGTTGTTGTTGTTTGTTTTTGAGAGAAGGATAGGGAGAACCATATTCTGATGCCTATAAGCCGCGCTGCCTGACAGAGTCGTGCTGATGGTGGTGGTGGGTTGGTGTCGACAGAAATTGTACACATGATTCAGGTTCATGGGTGTTGGGGGAGGGAGGGGGGGGGGCTCTCTTGTGGTTGTCATAGCAACCTAGTCATTCCTTTCCCCCAGCTACATCTCCTCACTTAAATTCATGCATTCATTTTTAAAATTTATTTTTTTCTTTTATTTCATGTATAAAGGCCGCTGTAGAATATATATAAGCATGTGGAGTTGCAGTTGAGTATCCATCTCTGTAGTACTGGATGTGAGAACGAATGCAAACCTGGCTGACCAGGCGGTGGGAGCATGTTGCTAGTTTTAAGTGCATGCTGTTTCAAATGTTGTATCCCCACTTTACAAGAATTTTAAAAAGCTGAATCAGTTCAGCGGTTCACCTTAATGTGTAGTTATATGCATTTAATCACTAAGTAAACATTAGCTCATTTGAGAACAGAGAACAGATGTTGTTGCTGCGGACTCCAAGGAACATTGTTACACACCACTGGTGTATTTAAAGGCATGTAGAAACACTGAAATGCTGTGTGTGTATTTTAATAGACCCTGCGTGCTGTCGAGTGCAGTAACAATGCATAGTTGTTTTCCCTCACTATGCTCAATGTTTTCTTGTGTCTACGTGTTCTTTGTTTGTCCTTGACAAGTGGCTGAGTGTATTTGTCTAGGGTATTCAATGATGCAGGGGTGTTCATTTCATATCACGTGGATGTCTATTAAAAAAAAAAAATTGGGACAAAATGTCTTAATTGACATTTGTGCAGTTGTTCAAAGTACTTTCTTTTTGGCAAATTTGATGATTAATTCAATGATTTATTTAAATAAAGTAAACAAAAGCCTGTGTTCATTTGTAACTGTTATGTTTTCAAGGTTATGAAAATGGTTAGATATAATTCTACTCCTTGAAAAGTGTGCTTTTCAATCTGCCCAATCATTCATATAAATCCAAATAGTGTAATTTTTTTAAAACTGAACCAGTCTCATCATCATATTTGTTTGTTGGCCCCTGAGGTCTCACACCAGATGTAAGCTCATAACAAAAACACTCTAAATACACTATAAAATTAAAACTACTGTAGAAAATAATATATAAAAATAAAGATTGTATGCCCAATAAAACTATAATATAGAAAAACAAAACCAGCAAATTAATTCTAAAAATGAAATAAATTAGCTTAAAGTATTGAGACAAGACAAAAATATTTGTCCTTTATGTTGTTAAATTACAACTGGCTGGCTAATTACAGATATGAAAAATGGCTAGTTAGAGTTTTCCTAGTTAGATTTTATTAAATGTGTTTTGTGTTATATCAGTGGCAACTGAACACCTTTGGTGTATTTTTGTTAGCTGTCTTGTGAAAATGATTATCAATTGTAGTAGTATATAGGCACAGATGCACTGTTGTTATGGCTTTTGGCATCTGTGCCTATTCATGTTAGTGGCTTTTCTCATTGTTTTGATTTTTATCCTTTCAGATGGAAGATGGCCAGACACTGTTTGACTACAATGTGGGTCTCAATGACATCATCCAGCTGTTGATTCGCTCACAGACTGACCCTCCAGACAGCCCAGCCACTAAGGACTCCTCTGGAGTAGCCTGTAGTTCAGCTCCCCCTCCTGACCCCAGGTCGGAAAGCCACAACTCCCCTGCTCCTGCCTCGCCTGCTGCAATGGACGCCACCAACAATATAGACAATGACAGCAGCAGTGTCACTACCAGCACTGTTAATGAACCCAAGCCAGACACCAGCACTACCAGTAACTCGGCCATTACCAAAAATGGGTTCCAATCCTCCAGTCCAGCACAGGACACCCAGCCCCCCACATCTAGCAGAAACACACTAGCTGACCCAGGAATTGGTGTGTACAAGGTGAGAATAAATACATAAATGTTTGGTTACTATTTGTAAGATTTAATAGAGAACTGTCTGGTCTGACTTTTGATTTAATTACTAGGCATTTAGAAGTGTAATGTCAAGACACTGCCAGAGGTTCTTGGACAGTGCCGTCTTATTGTTTGAATTTCAAATTAAAAAAAAAACAAATTATGAACCAAACATTTCTTGTGCTCCACTGCTGAATTCCCCAAACTGTCTTGTGAACGTAAAGTCCATGTAAATTTTGCATTGAATGTGGATGTAATTTGGCATAATTTAAACTACATGAAGTGAAGAGTGTGTTTGCTTTTGCACATTAGGTTTTATAGCTTTATATACCTTCCTAGATTTGTAATTAAACCTGTACAGCAGTTTTTATTAGTGCTATTTTGCTCATAGCAAGACTGCTTAGACACACCGTTCAAGCCAAATTGACCGGAAACTGCATCTATGTGCCCCTGTGTGAGAGTGCAAGTGTTGATACCGACAAATGTATCCGTCCACTCTCACTATTTAAGTGCTCTGTCTTTAGGTCTGATACCCTGAATGCCTTTAAATTATTAGGACTAATGACATCCACACAAGCGTGTAGCTGACTCTGCCAGGTAGGCACATTCCAAACCACACATAAGAAACAGTTCTTTACAAGCTTGTCACTAACCAAGCCACAGATTTTTAAACAAACAGTTAGAACCCATATGTTTTTGAGTCTGCTCCTCTGTGTTCTACTGAGCTTTGTTGGCTTGCTGACCCACATGTCTGAGAATTATTTGTGTGGGACTGGACTCTTTCTTTTGCCAAAAGTCCAATTCACCATGCTGAAAGATCAATACTGTAACTAAGTAGAGGAATCATAAATTGTGCAACTTCACTGGATATCAAGGTCACATGCCTTTACAGGCTTTAAGCATTCAGTGCAGACTGTGAATATTTTATGTGGTTTTCACAAAGGAACGCACAGCTAGACAGTGCCATGGACGAAATTTATTTCGACAATGCATCCCGAATATTTGTACATACACAGGAGTATGAGGATTAACATTATGAATCTTACTGTGACATTGAAAGTATAATAATTTTATACAGAGAACTAATGAAAGTGTAAATGAAGCATGTTTCAACCTATTTACTACAAGTAGCCTATCACTTTTAGTAATAGTCACAGAACCCTTGTATTTTAATAAGCTACTCTTTTGTTCCAGAATTCAGTTTGTTACAGTTAATGTAAGCAGTATAGCAATTCATTTGCAAAGACTTACTACTCATTTGATAATATGGGTTTCACTGCGATGGAATTAGAGTGTGATCGTTAATTTTTATATGGCACTGAAAACTGTCTTACCCAAGGGAGGAAAAATGTTTTTTAAAATCTGATATTCTATGTAATGCTTTTATTTTAAGTATATAGTAAGTATACAATAAATTGACTAAGACATTTTTTTTTAACAGATGGATGGAATCAAAATTGACTCTGAGTTATTTTTGTCTTTGTTTCTTTTTAGATTAACGAGCTGGTGGACTGCAGGGATGTCAGCATTGGTGCTTGGTTTGAGGCCTGCATTGAAAATGTGACACGTGCTCCCAAAGGACAGATAACGCCTACTAAGGGCAAGGTGGGTCGGCCACCTAAAAGGACTAATGGAAAGCTGGAGGCCGAACAGGAACAGGCTCAAGGCCACGGCCAAACCACAGACAGTAACAGGAATAATGTTGCGTTAAGCTCAGAGAGTAATGGAGCCTCCACCTCTCAGACAGACTCTACAGCAGCTACAGAGACCAAGGATAGAGAAGAGGATGTAATTTACCACATTAAATATGAGGAGTAAGTGATGACTCATTTTGCTTGGGGAATGTTCCTGCTGCAACTGAACTGATTTTGGTTACAGTGATAACAAACACATCACTGCATGGTTCTGATAAAAGTGCACGGTTGAGAACGGCATTATGCATTTTAGCAGACATCTGCAGCGTGTCAGTGCAGCAGCATTTCTGTCTGCGAACAAAAATCATTCTGAACGGTGAAATGCTATTAGTGATTGGAATTCACAGTGCTGCGGCTTAAATAGGTACATGATAGTGTGACTCTGTGCCTTCCTTTGCATAGGCTTCACTACAGCACAGTAAAAAATAGGGCTCCATTCTCGCTTATTATGCCATTGTAAAAAAAATATATTTGCTCATGCTGCTTTGTCGCTCTCTCGCTAAAGATGTTCACAAAAAACATAAATAACATGAGGTGTTTGTGTTATACTATTGGCTGCAAGCATCAGGAACGTTGGCTTCTCATGTTAAGAATTGCAGCCTCTGCTTTCCCCTGGCAGTCTAGGGGATGAAGAGAGGGGGTTTGTGTAGTTGATGCTACAATTTGGACTCTATATCTTGCGCTCTCCTTCTCCAGCAAATTCATTCAGAAGCCCTCGTTTCCATGGTAACTCATGAGTTCTCAGGAGCATTACTTCTTTGCTTGCCTCCTTCAGCTTTGTCTGTAATTGCTGTGAACATGCCACCGGTGAGACATAGCCTCCTTGCTGTGTCTACCGTAGTGTGTGCCTGTGCGTGTGCGTTTCCATCATGGGATGATATGCCAGAGAAACTCCATCGCCGGTTGCAGAGCGGTAATTGTGTGTTTCCTTTCAAGCAGGCGTCATTCCCATTTGACATTCCTCAATCTTTCAAATCCCCAGCAATTATGTGTTTTTTGGTCATTTGCACCAGGACAGAAGTGGTCCTGCAGGGGCGATCCAATAATATGCACCATTCTGTGTCCTCCTTTTTGTTGAAATTTAATAGATTTGTTTATTATGTTTTGTTTGTTTGGTTATTCAGATTATTGTCTTTTCCTCATGTTCCTCATTTGCTTCATTAGATAGCTGCCATTTAAAAGAGGCAGGGAGCGAAAGGGAGACATGAAAAACAACAAAGGTCTCAGCCAGGTTTGAGCCCAGGAGGTTTCAATAATGGCGGGTGCATCTTCAGAAACTGACATATAACTACAACCCCAGTTTTGTGTGCTGCTTAGAAACAACAGCTACGAATGGAAAAATTAAAATGATCAGCTTTTTGTTTCAGTGACATCATATACTCTTTTACTTTCTACCAAATATGTTGTAGCTGTCTCTGTCCTGGTCACTTCTCAATCATTTTGGTTTGCTAGAGAAAGTGGAGGATGGGTAAGGTTGCTCCATCTTCCCTCGTGCACACTCAAAAAAACACACATACACCTACTCCCCCCTTAAACACCTGCCTGCATAAAGTGAGAAAGACAGCTAGTTTGAAGACATTAATGAATGTTTTTGCATGAGGCTCTTCTGAACAGTGTTTCAACAGAATATAAAGAGCCCCAAAATCAAAGGGATATGTTAGGAGAATCCACTCTCTGCTACTCCCAGGAACTGAGGCGTTGTGTGTGTGTATGTGTGTGTGTGTGTGTGTGTGTGTGTCTGTGTCTTGCTCCACAACAAGACTCTCTCAGATGGTTTCATGGTTAAATCTTGGCTAAGCTCAGCATATGTTTAAGATTCTCTGTGGAGAGAGTAACAAATATAGACATAAAACGGGCAAATATAATTTATGTTTATGTAGCTTTCAAGTAGACTGATACAGTTGCTATATGCAAATGGAAAAATGGCATCTTTGTTTTTAATGTTGCCTCATGTTTTCATTTTAAGGACATTGAAACCAACGCTAAGGGAGAATTTCTTTTTGTGGAGGTTGGGCAGTAGACAGACTAATGTCAGACTGATTTTTTTGGCTTTTTTAAAATCAACACAAAATATTTTTAAGGTCTTTACTAGAGATAGACCGATATGGTTTTTTCAGGGCTGATATCGATACTGATTATTTGTGTTCAAGGAGGCCGATAACCGATATTTGGAGCCAATATTCATTTGCAGTAAAATTGAAAATATTGGCGTCAGAATTTTGAATAATACAAACTCCAACACTTAACTTCGTTTGAATGCCTTTAAGCATATGTTTATTAAACAGCTTTTCAGATTCGCAACATGTTAAAGGTTTTTTTTTATCTTAGACAATAGACATCTTTGTTTTAAAATTCTAACAAAAAGTGCAGGGAGCTCCCAGGCTCAG